>CM062486.1:52828303-52930803 GCA_031479575.1 Coregonus ussuriensis
CTCTCTCTCTCAACTACTTCTACTCTCTATATCTCCTCTCCTCTCTCTCTCCTCTCTCTTCCTCTCTCTCATTCTCTCTCTCTCTCTCTCTCTCTCTCTCTCTACCCCGCTCTCTCTCTCTCTCTCTCCTCTCTCTCTCTCTCTCTCTCTCTCTCTCTCTCTTCTCTCTACCCCCTCTCTCATCCTCCTCTTCTCTCTCTCTCTCTCTCTCTCTCTCTCTCTCTCCTCGTCTACTCTCTCTCTCTCCTACCCCCTCTCTCTCTCTCTCTTCTACCCCCTCTCTTCATCCTCCTCTCTCTCTCTCTCTCTCTCTCTCCCTCTCCTCTCTCTCTCTCTCTCTCTCTCTCTCTCTCTCTCTCTCTCTCTCATCTCTACCCCTCTCTCTCTCTCTCTCTACCCCTTCTTCTCATACTCCTCTCCTCTCTCTCCTCACTCTCTCTCTCTCTCTCGCTCTCTCTCTCTCTCTCTCCCCTCTGTCATCCTCCTCTCTCTCTACCCCCCCCCTCTCTCTCTCTCTCTCTCTCTCTACCCCTCTGTCATCCTCCTCTCTCTCTACCCCCCTCTCTCTCTCTCTCTCTCTCTCTCTCTCTCTACCCCCTCTCTCATCCTCCTCTCTCTCTCTACCCCCCCCCTCTCTCTCTCTCTCTCTCTCTCTCTCTTCTCTCTCTCTCTCTCTACCCCCTCTCTCATCCTCCTCTCTCTCTACCCCCCTCTCTCTCTTCTCTCTCTCTCTCTCTCTCTACCCCCTCTCTCATCCTCCTCTCTCTCTCTACCCCCCCCCTCTCTCTCTCTCTCTCTCTCTCTCTCTCTCCCCTCTCTCATCCTCCTCTCTCTCTACCCCCCCCCTCTCTCTCTCTCTCTCTCTCTCTCTCTTCTCTCTCTCTCTCTCTCTCTACCCCCTCTCTCATCCTCCTCTCTCTCTCTACCCCCCCCCTCTCTCTCTCTCTCTCTCTCTCTCTCTCTCTCTCCCCTCTCTCATCCTCCTCTCTCTCTACCCCCCCCCTCTCTCTCTCTCTCTCCCCTCTCTCATCCTCCTCTCTCTCTACCCCCCCCCTCTCTCTCTCTCTCTCTCTCTCTCTCTCTCTCTCTCTCTCTCTCTCTCTCTCCCCTCTCTCATCCTCCTCTCTCTCTACCCCCCCTCTCTCTCTCTCTCTACCCCTCTCTCATCCTCCTCTCTCTCTCTCTCTCTCTCTACCCCGTTCCATCCTCCTCTCTCTCTCTCTCTCTCTCTCTCCCTCTCTCTCTCTCTCTCTCTCTCTCTCTCTCTCTCTCTACCCCCTCTCTCATCCTCCTCTCTCTCTACCCCCCCTCTCTCTCTCTCTCTCTCTCTCTCTCTCTCTCTCTTCTCTCTCTCTCTCTCTCTCTCTACCCCCTCTCTCATCCTCCTCTCTCTCTCTACCCCCCCCCCCTCTCTCTCTCTCTCTCTCTCTCTCTCTCTCTCCCCTCTCTCATCCTCCTCTCTCTCTACCCCCCCCCCTCTCTCTCTCTCTCTCTCATCCTCCTCTCTCTCTACCCCCCCCCCTCTCTCTCTCTCTCTCTACCCCTCTCTCATCCTCCTCTCTCTCTCTACCCCCCCCTCTCTCTCCCCCTCTCTCTCTCTACCCCCTCTCTCATCCTCCTCTCTCTCTCTCTCTCTCTCTCTCTCTCTCTCTCTCTCTCTCTCTCTCTCTTCCCCCTCTTTCCTCCCTCTCATCCCCCTTTCTCTCTTTCTCCCCTCCCCCCCTCATTCTCTCTCTCTTTCTCTCTCCCCTCTACTCCTCCCAGAATGAGTCTATGGAGCGTCAGATGAGGGAGATCGAGGAGAACTTCAGTATTGAGTCGTCTGGTTACCAGGACAACATCAGTGGTCTGGAGGAGGACATCAGGAACATGAAGGATGAGATGGCCAGACACCTCCGAGAATACCAGGACCTCCTCAACGTCAAGATGGCCCTGGACATAGAGATAGCTACCTACAGGAAACTACTGGAGGGAGAGGAGAGCAGGTAAAATGTCCTGGACATAGAGATAGCTACCTACAGGAAACTACTGGGGGGAGGAGGAATAGAGCGAGAGGGAGAGAGGATGGAGAGGGAGGAGAGAGAGCAAGGGAGGAGGAGCGTGACAGTCAGGATGTTGATGATGGACATGTGTGTATATAGTGCTTTCAGAAAGTATTCAGACCCCTTTACTTTTTCCACATTTTGTTACGTTACAGCCTTATTATAACATTGATTAAATAAATAAAAATGATCATCAATCTACACACAATACCCCATAATGACAAAGCAAAAACTGGTTTTTAGAAATGTTTGCAAATGTATTACAATTTAAAAACAGAAATACCTTATTTACATAAGTATTCAGACCCTTAGCTATGAGACTCTAAATGGAGCTCAGGTGCATCCTGTTTCCATTGATCATCCTTGAGATGTTTCTACAACTTGATTGGAGACCACCTGTGGTAAATCCAATTGATTGGACATGATTTGGAAAGGCACACACCTGTCTATACAAGGTCCCACAGCTGACAGTGGATGTCAGAGCAAAAACCAAGCCATGAGGTCGAAGGAATTGTCCGTAGAGCTCAGAGACAGGATTGTGTCGAGGCACAGATCTGGGGAAGGGTACCAAAAACTTTCTGCAGCATTGAAGGTCCCCAAGAACACAGTGGCCTCCATCATTCTTAAATGGAAGAAGTTTGGAACCACCAAGACTATTCCTCGAGCTGGCCGCCCGGCCAAACTGAGCAATCGGGGGAGAAGGGCCTTGGTCAGGGAGGTGACCGAGAACCCGGTGGTCACTCTGACAGAGCTCCAGAGTTCCTCTGTGGAGATGGGAGAATGCCAAGCGTCACGTCTGGAGGAAACCTGGCACCATCTCTACGGTGAAGCATGCTGTGGGGGTGTTTTTCAGCGGCAGGGACTGGGAGACTAGTCAGGATCGAGGCAAAGATGAACGGAGCAAAGTACAGAGAAATCCTTGATGAAAACATGCTCCAGAGCACTCAGGACCTCAGACTGGGGCGAAGGTTCACCTTCCAACAGGACAACAACCCTAAGTACACAGCCAAGACAACGCAGGAGTGGCATCGGGACAAGTCTCTGAATGTCCTTGAGTGGCCCTGCCAGAGCCCGGACTTGAACCCGATAAAACATCTCTGGACAGACCTCAAAATAGCTGTGCAGCAACGCTCCCCATCCAACCTGACAGAGCTTAAGAGGATCTGCAGAGAAGAATGGGAGAAACTCCCCAAATACAGGTGTGCCAAGCTTGTAGCGTCATACCCAAGAAAACTTGAGGCTGTAATCGCTGCCATAGGTGCTTCAACAAAGTACTGAGTAAAGGGTCTGAATACTTATGTAAATGTGATATTTCGGGGTAAAAAAAAAGAAGTTGCTAACATTTCTAAAAACCTGTTTTTGCTTTGTCATTATGGGGTATTGTGTGTAGATTGAGGGAAAAAAAACAATTTCATCAATTTTAGAATAAGGCTGTAACGTAACAAAATGTGGATTAGTCAAGCGGTCTGAATACTTTCCGAATGCACTGTAGCTACCTAGGCTTACAGAAAACTGCTGGAGGGAGAGGAGAGCAGGTGATGGTGATGGTAATGATGATGATGATGATGATGATGAAGGATATTGTTCAGAGATGAGGAAACAAAGAATACTGATTGACTGAAAGGTTCCATGTTCTTCTGTCATTCCAGAATCACTCCACTGCCAAACTTCTCCTCCTTAAACCTGAGAGGTAGGTCCTGTTATGAAGATACTCGCTCACCAATGCATGATTTAGAAATCACTTCATAATATGCTGTATTAATAATCAATAATATGCTGTATAAAAACTCCTCTCTTCGTTGTCATCTGTCGCTATAGAAACCATGATGGATTCCAGACCCAAGGTTGAAACCACGACGTCCAAAAAGGTTCTGATCAAGACGATCGAGACCAGAGATGGACAGGTACGGTCGGCTTGTTGTTTACATAGAATATCAGATGCTGTTATCCCAAGTGACTCACAGCATACCTATACCTGTTATCCCCAGTGACTCACAGCATACCTAATAATAATAATATGCCATTTAGCAGACGCTTTTATCCAAAGCGACTTACAGTCGTGCGTGCATACATTTTTGTGTATGGGTGGTCCCGGGGATCGAACCCACTACCTTGGCGTTACAAGCGCCGTGCTCTACCAGCTGAGCTACAGAGGACCATGCTGTTATCCCGAGTGACTCACAGAGGACCTATACCTGTTATCCCGAGTGACTCACAGCATACATATACCTGTTATCCCCAGTGACTCACAGCATACCTATACCTGTTATCCCCAGTGACTCACAGCATACCTATACCTGTTATCCCCAGTGACTCACAGCATACCTATAACTGTTATCCCCAGTGACTCACAGCATACCTATACCTGTTATCCCCAGTGACTCACAGCATACCTATACCTGTTATCCCCAGTGACTCACAGCATACCTATACCTGTTATCCCCAGTGACTCACAGCATACCTATACCTGTTATCCCCAGTGACTCACAGCATACATATACCTGTTATCCCCAGTGACTCACAGCATACCTATACCTGTTATCCCCAGTGACTCACAGCATACCTATACCTGTTATCCCCAGTGACTCACAGCATACCTATACCTGTTATCCCCAGTGACTCACAGCATACCTATACCTGTTATCCCCAGTGACTCACAGCATACCTATACCTGATATCCCCAGTGACTCACAGCATACCTATACCTGTTATCCCCAGTGACTCACAGCATACCTATACCTGTTATCCCCAGTGACTCACAGCATACCTATACCTGTTATCCCCAGTGACTCACAGCATACCTATACCTGTTATCCCCAGTGACTCACAGCATACCTATACCTGTTATCCCCAGTGACTCACAGCATACCTATACCTGTTATCCCCAGTGACTCACAGCATACCTATACCTGATATCCCCAGTGACTCACAGCATACCTATACCTGTTATCCCCAGTGACTCACAGCATACCTATACCTGTTATCCCCAGTGACTCACAGCATACCTATACCTGTTATCCCCAGTGACTCACAGCATACCTATACCTGTTATCCCCAGTGACTCACAGCATACCTATACCTGTTATCCCCAGTGACTCACAGCATACCTATACCTGTTATCCCCAGTGACTCACAGCATACCTATACCTGTTATCCCCAGTGACTCACAGCATACCTATACCTGTTATCCCCAGTGACTCACAGCATACCTATACCTGATATCCCCAGTGACTCACAGCATACCTATACCTGATATCCCCAGTGACTCACAGCATACCTATACCTGTTATCCCCAGTGACTCACAGCATACCTATACCTGTTATCCCCAGTGACTCACAGCATACCTATACCTGTTATCCCCAGTGACTCACAGCAAATCACCTATTTTCAAACTTTTTCGTACTGGTGCCCCGTGGCAATCGAAAACCACAACCCTGGCGTTGCTCTACCAACTGAGCCACGCATATTCCCTGTTCATTGGGTCTGTAACTCTGAGGTTCTAATGTACATTTTATTAACAGTTCAGACATACAGACCAGGGATGGACAATGGTCCAAACCACGTCTCTGTCATAATCCATTAAAATGTTCTTGGAGTTTCTACCCTTGTAGGACGGGCCAAGATTAGGGTGACTAAATCAAAGAAACAAAGTGGTCAAACATCATGAGAATAGCATGGTGTCCGCTAGACTGGAGGCCCTGACGGGTATAAACAATATACAGTGGGGGAAAAAGTATTTAGTCAGCCACCAATTGTGCAAGTTCTCCCACTTAAAAAGATGAGAGAGGCCTGTAATTTTCATCATAGGTACACGTCAACTATGACAGACAAATTGAGAAAAGAAATCCAGAAAATCACATTGTAGGATTTTTTATGAATTTATTTGCAAATTATGGTGGAAAATAAGTAATTGGTCACCTACAAACAAGCAAGATTTCTGGCTCTCACAGACCTGTAACTTCTTCTTTAAGAGGCTCCTCTGTCCTCCACTTGTTACCTGTATTAATGGCACCTGTTTGAACTTCTTATTAGTATAAAAGACACCTGTCCACAACCTCAAACAGTCACACTCCAAACTCCACTATGGTCAAGACCAAAGAGCTGTCAAAGGACACCAGAAACAAAATTGTAGACCTGCACCAGGCTGGGAAGACTGAATCTGCAATAGGTAAGCAGCTTGGTTTGAAGAAATCAACTGTGGGAGCAATTATTAGGAAATGGAAGACATACAAGACCACTGATAATCTCCCTCGATCTGGGGCTCCGCGCAAGATCTCACCCCGTGGGGTCAAAATGATCACAAGAACGGTGAGCAAAAATCCCAGAACCACATGGGGGGACCTAGTGAATGACCTGCAGAGAGCTGGGACCAAAGTAACAAAGCCTACCATCAGTAACACACTACGCCGCCAGGGACTCAAATCCTGCAGTGCCAGACGTGTCCCCCTGCTTAAGCCAGTACATGTCCAGGCCCGTCTGAAGTTTGCTAGAGTGCATTTGGATGATCCAGAAGAGGATTGGGAGAATGTAATATGGTCAGATGAAACCAAAATAGAACTTTTTGGTAAAAACTCGTCATGTTTGGAGGACAAAGAATGCTGAGTTGCATCCAAAGAACACCATTCCTACTGTGAAGCATGGGGGTGGAAACATCATGCTTTGGGGCTGTTTTTCTGCAAAGGGACCAGGACGACTGATCCGTGTAAAGGAAAGAATGAATGGGGCTATGTATCGTGAGATTTTGAGTGAAAACCTCCTTCCATCAGCAAGGGCATTGAAGATGAAACGTGGCTGGGTCTTTCAGCATGACAATGATCCCAAACACACCGCCCGGGCAACGAAGGAGTGGCTTCGTAAGAAGCATTTTAAGGTCCTGGAGTGGCCTAGCCAGTCTCCAGATCTCAACCCCATAGAAAATCTTTGGAGGGAGTTGAAAGTCCGTGTTGCCCAGCGACAGCCCCAAAACATCACTGCTCTAGAGGAGATCTGCATGGAGGAATGGGCCAAAATACCAGCAACAGTGTGTGAAAACCTTGTGAAGACTTACAGAAAACGTTTGACCTGTGTCATTGCCAACAAAGGTATATAACAAAGTATTGAGAAACTTTTGTTATTGACCAAATACTTATTTTCCACCATAATTTGCAAATAAATTCATTAAAAATCCTACAATGTGATTCTCTGGATTTTTTTTCTCATTTTGTCTGTCATAGTTGACGTGTACCTATGATGAAAATTACAGGCCTCTCTCATCTTTTTAAGTGGGAGAACTTGCACAATTGGTGGCTGACTAAATACTTTTTTCCCCCACTGTAGAGGTAACACACATATAGATTTTGCGACATGACATGTAGTATTTTCATATTTTAGTACATGCTTTTATATAAATTCCTGTCATTTTTCAAAGATTTATGCGAATAACAAGCGTATATCTGTGAAATGTCAACGGAGAAATGAGCGCACCGCAAGCTTTTTATTGGCACTCAGTCAACAGAACTCGGTGCTTGTTATCGGATGTATTTAGGTATTGTTGTCACTACCTTCTTGCCCTTTGTGCTGATGTCTGTGGCCAATAATGTTTGTACCATGTTTTGTGCTGCTGCCATGTTGTGTTGCTGCCATGTGTTGCTGCCATGCTATGTAGTGTTGTGGTGTGTCTCTTTATGTAGTGTTGTGGTGTCTCTCTTTATGTAGTGTTGTGGTGTCTCTTTATGTAGTGTTGTGGTGTCTCTCTTTATGTAGTGTTGTGGTGTCTCTCTTTATGTAGTGTTGTGGCGTCTCTCTTTATGTAGTGTTGTGGTGTCTCTCTTTATGTAGTGTTGTGGTGTCTCTCTTTATGTAGTGATGTGGTGTCTCTCTTTATGTAGTGTTGTGGTGTCTCTTTATGTAGTGTTGTGGTGTCTCTCTTTATGTAGTGTTGTGGTGTCTCTCTTTATGTAGTGTTGTGGTGTCTCTCTTTATGTAGTGTTGTGGTGTCTCTTTATGTAGTGTTGTGGTGTCTCTCTTTATGTAGTGTTGTGGTGTCTCTCTTTATGTAGTGTTGTGGTGTCTCTCTTTATGTAGTGTTGTGGCGTCTCTCTTTATGTAGTGTTGTGGCGTCTCTTTATGTAGTGTTGTGGTGTCTCTCTTTATGTAGTGTTGTGGTGTCTCTCTTTATGTAGTGTTGTGGTGTCTCTCTTTATGTAGTGTTGTGGTGTCTCTTTATGTAGTGTTGTGGTGTCTCTCTTTATGTAGTGTTGTGGTGTCTCTCTTTATGTAGTGTTGTGGTGTCTCTCTTTATGTAGTGTTGTGGCGTCTCTCTTTATGTAGTGTTGTGGCGTCTCTCTTTATGTAGTGTTGTGGTGTCTCTCTTTATGTAGTGTTGTGGTGTCTCTTTATGTAGTGTTGTGGTGTCTCTCTTTATGTAGTGTTGTGGTGTCTCTCTTTATGTAGTGTTGTGGTGTCTCTTTATGTAGTGTTGTGGTGTCTTTATGTAGTGTTGTGGTGTCTCTCTTTATGTAGTGTTGTGGTGTCTCTCTTTATGTAGTGTTGTGGTGTCTCTCTTTATGTAGTGTTGTGGTGTCTCTCTTTATGTAGTGTTGTGGTGTCTCTCTTTATGTAGTGTTGTGGCGTCTCTCTTTATGTAGTGTTGTGGCGTCTCTCTTTATGTAGTGTTGTGGTGTCTCTCTTTATGTAGTGTTGTGGTGTTTCTCTTTATGTAGTGTTGTGGTGTCTCTCTTTATGTAGTGTTGTGGTGTCTCTCTTTATGTAGTGTTGTGGTGTCTCTCTTTATGTAGTGTTTTGGAGTCTCTCTTTATGTAGTGTTGTGGTGTCTCTCTTTATGTAATGTTGTGGTGTCTCTCTTTATGTAGTGTTGTGGCGTCTCTCTTTATGTAGTGTTGTGGTGTCTCTCTTTATGTAGTGTTGTGGTGTCTCTCTTTATGTAGTGTTGTGGTGTCTCTCTTTATGTAGTGTTGTGGTGTCTCTCTTTATGTAGTGTTGTGGCGTCTCTCTTTATGTAGTGTTGTGGCGTCTCTCTTTATGTAGTGTTGTGGTGTCTCTCTTTATGTAGTGTTGTGGTGTCTCTCTTTATGTAGTGTTGTGGTGTCTCTCTTTATGTAGTGTTGTGGTGTCTCTCTTTATGTAGTGTTGTGGTGTCTCTCTTTATGTAGTGTTTTGGAGTCTCTCTTTATGTAGTGTTGTGGTGTCTCTCTTTATGTAATGTTGTGGTGTCTCTCTTTATGTAGTGTTGTGGCGTCTCTCTTTATGTAGTGTTGTGGTGTCTCTCTTTATGTAGTGTTGTGGTGTCTCTCTTTATGTAGTGTTGTGGTGTCTCTCTTTATGTAGTGTTGTGGTGTCTCTCTTTATGTAGTGTTGTGGCGTCTCTCTTTATGTAGTGTTGTGGCGTCTCTCTTTATGTAGTGTTGTGGTGTCTCTCTTTATGTAGTGTTGTGGTGTCTCTCTTTATGTAGTGTTGTGGTGTCTCTCTTTATGTAGTGTTGTGGCGTCTCTCTTTATGTAGTGTTGTGGCGTCTCTCTTTATGTAGTGTTGTGGTGTCTCTCTTTATGTAGTGTTGTGGTGTCTCTCTTTATGTAGTGTTGTGGTGTCTCTCTTTATGTAGTGTTGTGGTGTCTCTCTTTATGTAGTGTTGTGGTGTCTCTCTTTATGTAGTGTTGTTGTCTCTCTTTATGTAGTGTTGTGGTGTCTCTCTTGTCGTGATGTGTGTTTTGTCCTATATTTTTATATTAATCCCAGCCCCCGTCCCCGCAGGAGGCCTTTTGCCTTTTGGTAGGCCGTCATTGTAAATAAGAATTTGTTCTTAACTGACTTGTCTAGTTAAATAAAGGTTAAATGACAAATTAAATTAATTAAAAGGTAATGAAATCTGACTTTTTGGATTTAATCACCAAAGTGTGTTTCATGCACTCTGGGCAGAGTGGTTGGACACCCTTTAACAAACCTTTGTAGTCTAGCATATATACCATTTAGCAGACGCTTTCATCCAAGCGACTAAGATGCATGCCTTTTTTGTATAGGCGGCCCCAGCAGGAATCGAACCCAAGACCCTTGGTGCCATGCTCTGAATGAGCAACACAGGGTCTAGTTATGACCAGGTGCTAACTACTGCCTCTCCATCCCTCCCCAACAGGTGGTCA
The DNA here is from genome assembly GCA_031479575.1 of Coregonus ussuriensis. Classification (NCBI taxonomy): domain Eukaryota; kingdom Metazoa; phylum Chordata; class Actinopteri; order Salmoniformes; family Salmonidae; genus Coregonus; species Coregonus ussuriensis. Next base: position 52,838,483 of record CM062486.1, read on the forward strand.
ATGAGTCCATGAACCATGATGACCCCATCGAGGTCTTCAACTAGAGTCCAGCCAGCTACAACACAGAGAAAAATAGATGATATTTTTATCTAGATTCTATTTCTATAACCCGCAGCCATATACAGTATATCTGTATATTATATATCTGGATTCTGTTTCTGGACCATTCCCCCTGCAAACACAACCTGACAGGATCACCTACCCACAGCAAACACAACCTGACAGGATTACCTACCCACAGCAAACACAACCTGACAGGATCACCTACCCACAGCAAACACAACCTGACAGGATCACCTACCCACAGCAAACACCCAACCAAGCCTGCTTCAAGTGTCTTGTTACTGCTAGAATATTACACCTGTTGTGAGATGGACGGTTTGGGCTCAGACTGTTATTCTAGGACATGATTACACTACTTCTAGGTGGTGGACAGGGAAAGAAGAGAGGGGGGAGAGACGAGGGGGGAGAGACGGATGGGGGAGAGTCGAGGGGGGAGAGACGGAGGGGGGAGAGACCGAGGGGGGAGAGACGGAGGGGGGAGAGACGGAGGGGGGAGAGACGAGGGGGGAGAGACGGAGGGGGGAGAGACGAGGGGGGAGAGACGAGGGGGGAGAGACGGAGGGGGGAGAGACGGAGGGGGAGAGACGGAGGGGAGAGAGACGGAGGGGGGAGAGACGAGGGGGGAGAGACGGAGGGGGGAGAGACGAGGGGGGGAGAGACGAGGGGGGAGAGACGGAGGGGGGAGAGACGGGAGGGGGAGAGGCGGAGGGGAGAGAGACGGAGGGGGAGAGACGAGGGGGGGGGGAGACGGAGGGGGAGAGACGAGGGGGGAGAGACGGAGGGGGGAGAGATGGAGGGGGAGAGACGAGGGGGGAGAGACGGAGGGGGGAGAGACGGAGGGGGAGAGACGAGGGGGGAGAGACGGAGGGGGGAGAGACGGAGGGAGAGAGACGGAGGGGGAGAGACGGAGGGGGAGAGACGGAGGGGAGAGAGACGGAGGGGGAGAGACGAGGGGGAAGAGACGGAGGGGGGAGAGACGGAGGGGGGGAGAGACGGAGGGGAGAGAGACGGAGGGGGAGAGACGGAGGGGGGAGAGTCAAAGATTAGACTCTAGATAGAAACATTTTGTTCGTCACAGCAATATTTTGTAAGCTCTAATAACCTGTCAATGTTACCAGATACAATATTATTATTATGTGTCTTTCCTTCACAGCCTGTTATGTATCTCTCAGTGTAGAGGAAGAGCAACACATTCAACACTGTCTTAATCTGAACACCAATAAAACTAGTAGAAAGGCATCCTCAGTCTCAGTGAAGTTATTTGCTGTACTAAATCCTCTTCATTCCCTTTGGGCCGTAAGGCCACATTTAGCGGTTCTCTGAAACGTACAGGAGCTCTACTGTTGAGCTGACCTACTTCCTGCTGATTACTCCTAAACAACGTGTTCCCCTAATGGGAATGGAAATACCAGAGTTCCTGATGAGAGAGTGGAGGGTATTAAAGAAGAAATATAACACTAACGTTGTTACTGTTATTGGCCTCAAACTACTTAAGTGGTTCCTCTAAAATGTCTCTTCATATTTTAACATTGTGATTATAATAGAGGAACTAAAAGAGGAAATGGGGTTAAGAAGTGTGTCGTGAGAGAAACACATCAACAATGGGACAGTCAGCTCACCCTGCTGTCTCCATAGCAACACTGTTATCTGATGAGAGTTGCCATGGTATCTGGAGTGGTGTCCACCCCTACCATCCAATAGGTAGGAAACATTTCAGCTAGACATCTCTATTAGACTCTATTGGACTCTCTAGTAGACTCTCTATTAGACCCTCTATTGGACTCTCTATTGGACTTTCTATTGGACTCTCTATTGGACTCTCTATTAGACTCTCTATTAGACTCTCTATTGGACTCTCCATTGGACTCTATTAGACTCTCTATTGGACTCTCCATTGGACTCTCTATTAGACTCTCTAGTAGACTCTCTATTAGACCCTCTATTGGACTCTCTATTGGACTCTCTATTAGACTCTCTATTAGACTCTCTATTGGACTCTCTATTAGACTCTCTATTGGACTCTCTATTGGACTCTCTATTGGACTCTCCATTGGACTCTCTATTAGACCCTCTATTGGACTCTCTATTGGACACTCTATTGGACTCTCTATTGGACTCTCTATTAGACTCTCTATTAGACTCTCTATTGGACTCTCCATTGGACTCTCTATTAGACTCTCTAGTAGACTCCCTATTAGACCCTCTATTGGACTCTCTATTGGACTCTCTATTAGACTCTCTATTGGACTCTCTATTAGACTCTCTATTGGACTCTCTATTGGACTCTCTATTAGACTCTCTATTGGACTCTCTATTGGACTCTCTATTGGACTCTCTATTGGACTCTCTATTGGACTCTCTATTAGACTCTCTATTGGACTCTCTATTAGACTCTCTATTGGACTCTCTATTAGACTCTCTATTGGACTCTCTATTGGACTCTCTATTGGACTCTCTATTGGACTCTCTATTGGACTCTCTATTGGACTCTCAATTAGACTCTCTATTGGACTCTCTATTAGACTCTCTATTGGACTCTCTATTGGACTCTCTATTGGACTCTCTATTGGACTCTCTATTGGACTCTCCATTGGACTCTCTATTGGACTCTCTATTAGACTCTCTATTGGACTCTCTATTAGACTCTCTATTATACTCTCTATTGGACTTTCTATTGGACTCTCTATTGGACTCTCCATTGGACTCTCTATTGGACTCTCTATTGGACTCTCTATTGGACTCTCTATTAGACTCTCTATTGGACTCTCTATTGGACTCTCTATTAGACTCTCTATTAGACTCTATTAGACTCTCTATTGGACTCTCTATTGGACTCTCTATTAGACTCTCTATTGGACTCTCTATTGGACTCTCTATTGGACTCTCTATTATACTCTCTATTGGACTCTCTATTAGACTCTCTATTGGACTCTCTATTGGACTCTCTATTGGACTATATTAGACTCTATTAGACTCTCTATTGGACACTCTATTAGACTCTCTATTGGACTCTCTATTAGACTCTCTATTGGACTCTCTATTGGACTCTCTATTGGACTCTATTAGACTCTCTATTGGACTCTCTATTGGACTCTCTATTGGACTCTCTATTGGACTCTCTATTGGACACTCTATTAGACTCTCTATTGGACTCTCTATTGGACTCTCTATTGGACACTCTATTAGACTCTCTATTGGACTCTCTATTAGACTCTCTATTGGACTCTCTATTGGACTCTCTATTGGACTCTCTATTAGACTCTCTATTGGACTCTCTATTATACTCTCTATTGGACTCTCTATTAGACTCTCTATTGGACTCTCTATTGGACTCTCTATTAGACTCTCTATTAGACTCTCTATTAGACTCTCTATTGGACTCTCTATTGGACTCTCTATTAGACTCTCTATTGGACTCTCTATTGGACTCTCTATTGGACTCTATTAGACTCTCTATTGGACTCTCTATTGGACTCTCTATTGGACTCTCTATTGGACACTCTATTAGACTCTCTATTGGACTCTCTATTGGACTCTCTATTGGACACTCTATTAGACTCTCTATTGGACTCTCTATTAGACTCTCTATTGGACTCTCTATTGGACTCTCTATTGGACTCTCTATTAGACTCTCTATTGGACTCTCTATTATACTCTCTATTGGACTCTCTATTGGACTCTCTATTGGACTCTCTATTGGACTCAAATCAAATCAAATCAAATTTTATTGGTCACATGCGCCGAATACAACAGGTGCAGACATTACAGTGAAATGCTTACTTACAGCCCTTAACCAACAGTGCATTTATTTTAAACAAAAAAAGTAAGAATAAAACAACAACAAAAAAAGTGTTGAGAAAAAAAGAGCAGAAGTAAAAATAAAGTGACAGTAGGGAGGCTATATATACACAATAGAATAAAGTGACAGTAGGGAGGCTATATATACAGGGGGGTACCGTTGCATAGTCAATGTGCGGGGGCACCGGCTAGTTGAGGTAGTTGAGGTAATATGTACATGTGGGTAGAGTTAAAGTGACTATGCATAAATACTTAACAGAGTAGCAGCAGCGTAAAAAGTATGGGGTGGGGGGGCAGTGCAAATAGTCCGGGTAGCCATGATTAGCTGTTCAGGAGTCTTATGGCTTGGGGGTAGAAGCTGTTGAGAAGTCTTTTGGACCTAGACTTGGCACTCCGGTACCGCTTGCCGTGCGGTAGCAGAGAGAACAGTCTATGACTAGGGTGACTGGAGTCTTTGACAATTTTGAGGGCCTTCCTCTGACACCGCCTGGTATAGAGGTCCTGGATGGCAGGGAGCTTTGCCCCTGTGATGTACTGGGCCGTACGCACTACCCTCTGTAGTGCCTTGCGGTCAGAGGCCAAGCAGTTGCCATACCAGGCGGTGATGCAACCAGTCAGGATGCTCTCGATGGTGCAGCTGTAGAATTTTTTGAGGATCTGAGGACCCATGCCAAATCTTTTTAGTCTCCTGAGGGGGAATAGGCTTTGTCGTGCCCTCTTCACGACTGTCTTGGTGTGTTTGGACCATGATAGTTCGTTGGTGATGTGGACACCAAGGAACTTGAAGCTCTCAACCTGTTCCACTACAGCCCCGTCGATGAGAATGGGACTCTCTATTAGACTCTCTATTAGACTCTCTATTAGACTCTCTATTGGACTCTCTATTGGACTCTCTATTAGACTCTCTATTGGACTCTCTATTGGACTCTCTATTGGACTCTCTATTAGACTCTCTATTGGACTCTCTATTGGACTCTCTATTGGACTCTCCATTGGACTCTCTATTGGACTCTCTATTAGACTCTCTATTGGACTCTCTATTGGACTCTCTATTGGACTCTATTGGACTCTCTATTGGACTCTCTATTGGACACTCTATTAGACTCTCCATTGGACTCTCTATTGGACTCTCTATTGGACTCTCTAATGGACTCTCTATTGGACTCTCTATTGGACTCTCTATTATACTCTCTATTGGACACTCTATTAGACTCTCTATTGGACACTCTATTGGACTCTCTATTAGACTCTCTATTAGACTCTCTATTATACTCTCTATTGGACTCTCGATTGGACTCTCTATTAGACTCTCTATTAGACTCTCTATTATACTCTCTATTGGACTCTCTATTGGACTCTCTATTGGACTCTCTATTGGACTCTCTATTGGACTCTCTATTGGACACTCTATTAGACTCTCTATTGGACTCTCTATTAGACTCTCTATTAGACTCTCTATTGGACTCTCTATTGGACTCTCTATTGGACTCTCTATTGGACTCTATTAGACTCTCTATTGGACACTCTATTGGACTCTCTATTGGACACTCTATTAGACTCTCTATTGGACTCTCTATTGGACTCTCTATTGGACACTCTATTAGACTCTCTATTGGACTCTCTATTAGACTCTCTATTGGACTCTCTATTGGACTCTCTATTGGACTCTCTATTAGACTCTCTATTGGACTCTCTATTATACTCTCTATTGGACTCTCTATTAGACTCTCTATTGGACTCTCTATTGGACTCTCTATTAGACTCTCTATTAGACTCTCTATTAGACTCTCTATTGGACTCTCTATTGGACTCTCTATTAGACTCTCTATTGGACTCTCTATTGGACTCTCTATTGGACTCTATTAGACTCTCTATTGGACTCTCTATTGGACTCTCTATTGGACTCTCTATTGGACACTCTATTAGACTCTCTATTGGACTCTCTATTGGACACTCTATTGGACTCTCTATTGGACTCTCTATTGGACTCTCCATTAGACTCTCTATTGGACTATCCATTGGACTCTCTATTAGACTCTCTATTGGACTCTCTATTGGACTCTCTATTGGACTCTCTATTATACTCTCTATTGGACTCTCTATTGGACTCTCTATTAGACTCTCTATTGGACTCTCTATTGGACTCTCTATTGGACTCTCTATTAGACTCTCTATTGGACTCTCTATTGGACTCTCTATTAGACTCTCTATTGGACTTTCTATTGGACTTTCTATTGGACTATATTAGACTCTCTATTAGACTCTCTATTGGACACTCTATTAGACTCTCTATTGGACTCTCTATTAGACTCTCTATTGGACTCTCTATTGGACTCTCTATTGGACTCTATTAGACTCTCTATTGGACTCTCTATTGGACTCTCTATTGGACTCTCTATTGGACACTCTATTAGACTCTCTATTGGACTCTCTATTGGACTCTCTATTAGACTCTCTATTAGACTCTCTATTGGACTCTCTATTGGACACTCTATTGGACTCTCTATTGGACTCTCTATTGGACTCTCCATTAGACTCTCTATTGGACTCTCCATTGGACTCTCTATTGGACTCTCTATTGGACTCTCTATTGGACTCTCTATTGGACTCTCTATTGGACACTCTATTAGACTCTCTATTGGACTCTCTATTAGACTCTCTATTAGACTCTCTATTGGACTCTCTATTGGACTCTCTATTAGACTCTCTATTAGACTCTCTATTGGACTCTCTATTGGACACTCTATTGGACTCTCTATTGGACTCTCTATTGGACTCTCCATTAGACTCTCTATTGGACTCTCCATTGGACTCTCTATTAGACTCTCTATTGGACACTCTATTGGACTCTCTATTGGACTCTCTATTGGACTCTCCATTAGACTCTCTATTGGACTCTCCATTGGACTCTCTATTGGACTCTCTATTGGACTCTCTATTGGACTCTCTATTGGACACTCTATTGGACTCTCTATTGGACTCTATTAGACTCTCTATTGGACTCTCTATTGGACTCTCTATTGGACTCTCTATTGGACACTCTATTAGACTCTCTATTAGACTCTCTATTGGACTCTCTATTGGACTCTCTATTAGACTCTCTATTAGACTCTCTATTGGACTCTCTATTGGACACTCTATTGGACTCTCTATTGGACTCTCTATTGGACTCTCCATTAGACTCTCTATTGGACTCTCCATTGGACTCTCTATTGGACTCTCTATTGGACTCTCTATTGGACTCTCTATTGGACTCTCTATTGGACACTCTATTAGACTCTCTATTGGACTCTCTATTAGACTCTCTATTAGACTCTCTATTGGACTCTCTATTGGACTCTCTATTAGACTCTCTATTAGACTCTCTATTGGACTCTCTATTGGACACTCTATTGGACTCTCTATTGGACTCTCTATTGGACTCTCCATTAGACTCTCTATTGGACTCTCCATTGGACTCTCTATTAGACTCTCTATTGGACTCTCTATTGGACTCTCTATTGGACTCTCTATTATACTCTCTATTGGACTCTCTATTGGACTCTCTATTAGACTCTCTATTGGACTCTCTATTGGACTCTCTATTGGACTCTCTATTAGACTCTCTATTGGACTCTCTATTGGACTCTCTATTGGACTCTCTATTAGACTCTCTATTAGACTCTATTAGACTCTCTATTGGACTCTCTATTGGACTCTCTATTAGACTCTCTATTGGACTCTCTATTGGACTCTCTATTGGACTCTCTAATATACTCTCTATTGGACTCTCTATTGGACTCTCTATTGGACTCTCCATTAGACTCTCTATTGGACTCTCCATTGGACTCTCTATTAGACTCTCTATTGGACTCTCTATTGGACTCTCTATTGGACTCTCTATTATACTCTCTATTGGACTCTCTATTGGACTCTCTATTAGACTCTCTATTGGACTCTCTATTGGACTCTCTATTGGACTCTCTATTGGACTCTCTATTAGACTCTCTATTGGACTCTCTATTGGACTCTCTATTGGACTCTCTATTAGACTCTCTATTAGACTCTCTATTAGACTCTCTATTGGACTCTCTATTGGACTCTCTATTAGACTCTCTATTGGACTCTCTATTGGACTCTCTATTGGACTCTCTATTATACTCTCTATTGGACTCTCTATTAGACTCTCTATTGGACTCTCTATTGGACTCTCTATTAGACTCTCTATTACACTCTCTATTGGACACTCTATTAGACTCTCTATTGGACTCTCTATTGGACTCTCTATTGGACTCTCTATTGGACTCCATTAGACTCTCTATTGGACTCTCCATTGGACTCTCTATTAGACTCTCTATTGGACTCTCTATTGGACTCTCTATTGGACTCTCTATTATACTCTCTATTGGACTCTCTATTGGACTCTCTATTAGACTCTCTATTGGACTCTCTATTGGACTCTCTATTGGACTCTCTATTAGACTCTCTATTGGACTCTCTATTGGACTCTCTATTGGACTCTCTATTAGACTCTCTATTAGACTCTATTAGACTCTCTATTGGACTCTCTATTGGACTCTCTATTAGACTCTCTATTGGACTCTCTATTGGACTCTCTATTGGACTCTCTATTATACTCTCTATTGGACTCTCTATTAGACTCTCTATTGGACTCTCTATTGGACTATATTAGACTCTCTATTACACTCTCTATTGGACACTCTATTAGACTCTCTATTGGACTCTCTATTAGACTCTCTATTGGACTCTCTATTGGACTCTCTATTGGACTCTATTAGACTCTCTATTGGACACTCTATTGGACTCTCTATTGGACACTCTATTAGACTCTCTATTGGACTCTCTATTGGACTCTCTATTGGACACTCTATTAGACTCTCTATTGGACTCTCTATTAGACTCTCTATTGGACTCTCTATTGGACTCTCTATTGGACTCTCTATTAGACTCTCTATTGGACTCTCTATTATACTCTCTATTGGACTCTCTATTAGACTCTCTATTGGACTCTCTATTGGACTCTCTATTAGACTCTCTATTAGACTCTCTATTAGACTCTCTATTGGACTCTCTATTGGACTCTCTATTAGACTCTCTATTGGACTCTCTATTGGACTCTCTATTGGACTCTATTAGACTCTCTATTGGACTCTCTATTGGACTCTCTATTGGACTCTCTATTGGACACTCTATTAGACTCTCTATTGGACTCTCTATTGGACACTCTATTGGACTCTCTATTGGACTCTCTATTGGACTCTCCATTAGACTCTCTATTGGACTATCCATTGGACTCTCTATTAGGACTCTCTATTGGACTCTCTATTGGACTCTCTATTGGACTCTCTATTATACTCTCTATTGGACTCTCTATTGGACTCTCTATTAGACTCTCTATTGGACTCTCTATTGGACTCTCTATTGGACTCTCTATTAGACTCTCTATTGGACTCTCTATTGGACTCTCTATTAGACTCTCTATTGGACTCTCTATTGGACTCTCTATTGGACTATATTAGACTCTCTATTAGACTCTCTATTGGACACTCTATTAGACTCTCTATTGGACTCTCTATTAGACTCTCTATTGGACTCTCTATTGGACTCTCTATTGGACTCTATTAGACTCTCTATTGGACTCTCTATTGGACTCTCTATTGGACTCTCTATTGGACACTCTATTAGACTCTCTATTAGACTCTCTATTGGACTCTCTATTGGACTCTCTATTAGACTCTCTATTAGACTCTCTATTGGACTCTCTATTGGACACTCTATTGGACTCTCTATTGGACTCTCTATTGGACTCTCCATTAGACTCTCTATTGGACTCTCCATTGGACTCTCTATTGGACTCTCTATTGGACTCTCTATTGGACTCTCTATTGGACTCTCTATTGGACACTCTATTAGGACTCTCTATTGGACTCTCTATTAGACTCTCTATAGACTCTCTATTGGACTCTCTATTGGACTCTCTATTAGACTCTCTATTAGACTCTCTATTGGACTCTCTATTGGACACTCTATTGGACTCTCTATTGGACTCTCTATTGGACTCTCCATTAGACTCTCTATTGGACTCTCCATTGGACTCTCTATTAGACTCTCTATTGGACTCTCTATTGGACTCTCTATTGGACTCTCTATTGGACTCTCTATTGGACTCTCTATTGGACTCTCTATTAGACTCTCTATTGGACTCTCTATTGGACTCTCTATTGGACTCTCTATTAGACTCTCTATTGGACTCTCTATTGGACTCTCTATTGGACTCTCTATTAGGACTCTCTATTAGACTCTCTATTAGACTCTCTATTGGACTCTCTATTGGACTCTCTATTAGACTCTCTATTGGACTCTCTATTGGACTCTCTATTGGACTATATTAGACTCTCTATTAGACTCTCTATTGGACACTCTATTAGACTCTCTATTGGACTCTCTATTAGACTCTCTATTGGACTCTCTATTGGACTCTCTATTGGACTCTATTAGACTCTCTATTGGACTCTCTATTGGACTCTCTATTGGACACTCTATTAGACTCTCTATTGGACTCTCTATTGGACTCTCTATTGGACACTCTATTAGACTCTCTATTGGACTCTCTATTAGACTCTCTATTGGACTCTCTATTGGACTCTCTATTGGACTCTCTATTAGACTCTCTATTGGACTCTCTATTAGACTCTCTATTGGACTCTCTATTAGACTCTCTATTGGACTCTCTATTGGACTCTCTATTAGACTCTCTATTAGACTCTCTATTAGACTCTCTATTGGACTCTCTATTGGACTCTCTATTAGACTCTCTATTGGACTCTCTATTGGACTCTCTATTGGACTCTATTAGACTCTCTATTGGACTCTCTATTGGACTCTCTATTGGACACTCTATTAGACTCTCTATTGGACTCTCTATTGGACACTCTATTGGACTCTCTATTGTACTCTCTATTGGACTCTCCATTAGACTCTCTATTGGACTATCCATTGGACTCTCTATTAGACTCTCTATTGGACTCTCTATTGGACTCTCTATTGGACTCTCTATTATACTCTCTATTGGACTCTCTATTGGACTCTCTATTAGACTCTCTATTGGACTCTCTATTGGACTCTCTATTGGACTCTCTATTAGACTCTCTATTGGACTCTCTATTGGACTCTCTATTAGACTCTCTATTGGACTCTCTATTGGACTCTCTATTGGACTATATTAGACTCTCTATTAGACTCTCTATTGGACACTCTATTAGACTCTCTATTGGACTCTCTATTAGACTCTCTATTGGACTCTCTATTGGACTCTCTATTGGACTCTATTAGACTCTCTATTGGACTCTCTATTGGACTCTCTATTGGACTCTCTATTGGACACTCTATTAGACTCTCTATTAGACTCTCTATTGGACTCTCTATTGGACTCTCTATTAGACTCTCTATTAGACTCTCTATTGGACTCTCTATTGGACACTCTATTGGACTCTCTATTGGACTCTCTATTGGACTCTCCATTAGACTCTCTATTGGACTCTCCATTGGACTCTCTATTAGACTCTCTATTGGACTCTCTATTGGACTCTCTATTGGACTCTCTATTATACTCTCTATTGGACTCTCTATTGGACTCTCTATTAGACTCTCTATTGGACTCTCTATTGGACTCTCTATTAGACTCTCTATTGGACTCTCTATTGGACTCTCTATTGGACTCTCTATTGGACTCTCTATTGGACTCTCTATTAGACTCTCTATTGGACTCTCTATTAGACTCTCTATTATACTCTCTATTGGACTCTCTATTAGACTCTCTATTGGACTCTCTATTAGACTCTCTATTAGACTCTCTATTGGACTCTCTATTAGACTCTCTATTGGACTCTCTATTAGACTCTCTATTAGACCCTCTATTGGACTCTCTATTAGACTCTCTATTAGACTCTCTATTAGACTCTCTATTGGACTCTCTATTAGACTCTCTATTGGACTCTCTATTGGACTCTCCATTGGACTCTCTATTAGACTCTCTATTAGACTCTCTATTAGACTCTCTATTAGACTCTCTATTGGACTCTCTATTGGACTCTCTATTGGACTCTCTATTAGACTCTCTTAGACTCTCTATTAGACTCTCTATTAGACTCTCTATTGGACTCTCTTTTAGACTCTCTATTGGACTCTCTATTGGACTCTCTATTGGACTCTCTATTATACTCTCTATTAGACTCTCTATTAGACTCTCTATTGGACTCTCTATTGGACTCTCCATTGTACTTTCTCACAGGATCAGAATGGCATATGACCTCTCCTCTGGTCCAGAATCAGCCACTAGAGGTAATGAATGGCACCCTATTCCCTATATAGTGCACTACTTTAGACCAGAGAATGGCACCCTATTCCCTATATAGTGCACTGCTTTAGACCAGAGAATGGCACCCTATTCCCTATATAGTGCACTACTTTAGACCAGAGAATGGCACCCTATTCCCTACATAGTGCACTACTTTAGACCAGAGAATGGCACCCTATTCCCTATATAGTGCACTACTTTAGACCAGAGAATGGCACCCTATTCCCTATATAGTGCACTACTTTAGACCAGAGAATGGCACCCTATTCCCTATATAGTGCACTACTTTAGACCAGAGAATGGCACCCTATTCCCTATATAGTGCACTACTTTAGACCAGAGAATGGCACCCTATTCCCTATATAGTGCACTACTTTAGACCAGAGAATGGCACCCTATTCCCTATATAGTGCACTACTTTAGACCAGAGAATGGCACCCTATTCCCTATATAGTGCACTACTTTAGACCAGAGAATGGCACCCTATTCCCTATATAGTGCACTACTTTAGACCAGAGAATGGCACCCTATTCCCTATATAGTGCACTACTTTAGACCAGGGCCCATACACTTAGAAAAAAGGGTTCCAAAAGGGTTCTTCGGCTGTCTCCATAGGAGAACCTTTTTTGGTTGCAGGTAGAACCCTTTTGGGTTCCATGTAGAATCCTCTGTAGAAAGGGTTCTACATGGAACCCAAAAGGGTTCTACCTGCTACCCGAAAGGGTTCTCCTATGGAGACAGCCGAAGAACCCTTAAGGTTCTAGACTGCACCTTTTCTCTAATAGTGTAGTGTGCACTGCCATTTGGGACGCAGTCATAGAGTTAAACTGGTCCTGGGTCAGTGATGAAGGGAAGGCCTACTATTTCACCTCGTTACTCCTTACTGCCATGGGAGGTGGACACAACCACATGTTGAACACAGCTCCCAGGTCTCCTCTCACCAGCCAACATCACAGCTCCCAGGTCTCCTCTCACCAGCCAACATCACAGCTCCCAGGTCTCCTCTCACCAGCCAACATCACAGCTCCCAGGTCTCCTCTCACCAGCCAACATCACAGCTCCCAGGTCTCCTCTCACCAGCCAACATCACAGCTCCCAGGTCTCCTCTCACCAGCCAACATCACAGCTCCCAGGTCTCCTCTCACCAGCCAACATCACAGCTCCCAGGTCTCCTCTCACCAGCCAACATCACAGCTCCCAGGTCTCCTCTCACCAGCCAACATCACAGCTCCCAGGTCTCCTCTCACAAGCCAACATCACAGCTCCCAGGTCTCCTCTCACCAGCCAACATCACAGCTCCCAGGTCTCCTCTCACCAGCCAACATCACAGCTCCCAGGTCTCCTCTCACCAGCCAACATCACAGCTCCCAGGTCTCCTCTCACCAGCCAACATCACAGCTCCCAGGTCTCCTCTCACCAGCCAACATCACAGCTCCCAGGTCTCCTCTCACAAGCCAACATCACAGCTCCCAGGTCTCCTCTCACCAGCCAACATCACAGCTCCCAGGTCTCCTCTCACCAGCCAACATCACAGCTCCCAGGTTTCCTCTCACCAGCCAACATCACAGCTCCCAGGTCTCCTCTCACCAGCCAACATCACAGCTCCCAGGTCTCCTCTCACCAGCCAACATCACAGCTCCCAGGTCTCCTCTCACCAGCCAACATCACAGCTCCCAGGTCTCCTCTCACCAGCCAACATCACAGCTCCCAGGTCTCCTCTCACCAGCCAACATCACAGCTCCCAGGTCTCCTCTCACCAGCCAACATCACAGCTCCCAGGTCTCCTCTCACAAGCCAACATCACAGCTCCCAGGTCTCCTCTCACCAGCCAACATCACAGCTCCCAGGTCTCCTCTCACAAGCCAACATCACAGCTCCCAGGTCTCCTCTCACCAGCCAACATCACAGCTCCCAGGTCTCCTCTCACCAGCCAACATCACAGCTCCCAGGTCTCCTCTCACCAGCCAACATCACAGCTCCCAGGTCTCCTCTCACCAGCCAACATCACAGCTCCCAGGTCTCCTCTCACCAGCCAACATCACAGCTCCCAGGTCTCCTCTCACAAGCCAACATCACAGCTCCCAGGTCTCCTCTCACCAGCCAACATCACAGCTCCCAGGTCTCCTCTCACCAGCCAACATCACAGCTCCCAGGTCTCCTCTCACCAGCCAACATCACAGCTCCCAGGTCTCCTCTCACCAGCCAACATCACAGCTCCCAGGTCTCCTCCCACCCACTTAGTGTTCTCCAGCCAACATCACAGCTGCAGAAACCCTCCAAGAAGAATGACTATAAGCTTATCCCCTTTAAACCAGACAGAATAATCCCCAGTAGAGCTATGCTGTATTTATTATTGCCAACAGTAGTGACTGTCTGCCTGAAAGCCGACTGTAGCTAACTACTGCCACCAGGTGGTGGTGCTGTGAACTACACTCTTGGTCAGGGAGAAATCCAAAACCAATCTACGAATTGGAATGAAGGGCAGGAGAGGCAGAGGTGAAGCATTTCCTGCTTTTACTGATGCAGGAAAATAAGAGTAAGGTTTGTGATGTCAGAAATGTTTTAATAGAATTATAGTCAACCTAAAATATTGTCATATAAATATAAATACAGTTTATACAGGTTTTATACACATTGTCTGTATAAATAGCCCCTAAAATGTATGTAAACAGACCATAAATGTCTCAGATTTAGTTTTCTTAGAAAGCTGTCAGTGCTATTATATGATACAATATCAGCACTTCCCATTGGGCAAAACCTGGTTAAAAAAGACGTCAGTACGACATATTTTTATGGTCTTCTTCTGGTCGCAAACTGATTGAAAAAGAACATTTTGACGTACTTTCTGTGACCAGAATATTACGTATTTTGCTGACCACCATCTGACCAGTTGGTCATAATTGTGACCATTATATTATGTAGCCTACTGGTCATAGTTAAGACCTCATCATAACATGGTAATAACCACCTGACTACAGCTTATTACCTAATGTAAAATGGATTGCAGAGGATAAAGTTGGAGATTGAAAACATTGTTCATTACATTTGTTTCCATTCTCACCAATTAAAGTTTAAATCTGCAACATATTCTTACATGTAAAATAGATCAAGCAATTGCTAAAACAAATCTACATCTACATTTTTTGTACATCTGCATACAGTAATTGTCTCATAATTTACCCCCAGACATTCCATGGATAGAAAGACTGGGAAAGAGATTATATAAAGTCAGATTGTTTTATCGTATTAATGATCAATAAGAGTGGTGTGATGAGGCAGATCTGCATTGAGGAGAATCAGCGCATTACAACTTTATCAATTTTAGATTTAAAAAGAAAACTAGAAAAGGACAGTCCTGAAGACACTTTGTGGACTCAGCTGGCTAAACGTATTTCCATGTTACTAGTTGAAGAAGTTTGTGGCAGTTATAGATGTCTTCAAACAAGAGCAACTTGCTCATATACTGTACATCATTTGGGTCCTTCACCACAGCGGGCATCTTTTAGGACCCTTAGTGTTTTCATGACACTTAGTGTGTGAGCATAAAAGAGAAGTAAATTAATTAACGATTGGCATAATGTGGGCGTGCAGGCTAGGAACTCACAGTGAAATATCTTTAACAGTCAGAATCTACTAAAAATGTCTCAACTGCCCCATTTACTTACCAGCTACAATGGAGACGAGTGGTAGCAAAGGTATGCTTGCTCCTCTGTCAAATCAAGTTATATCTACCGTAGCTTTGATTAGACTGATCATGTCAGCATCATACTTTCAAAATCTTAGCTAGCAGTCATCATGAATCAAGTCGACAATCTACTGGCAAATCCTTTTTAATCCTTGTCATATGAAGAGAAATAATGAAGAGAAATTATAGATAAAACGTATTGGTGCTCATCAGCCATTGGACATAAACATTACACAACAAGTCGGAAATTGCAAATTCAACAATGAGTGGTTTGGCTAACTGCAAGCGTTGCAAAGCAATCACCAGCCTGCTATTCAGTGGAGAGGGTGTGTGGTCCAAGTCTGGGTTTAAAGATGTAAAACATCTGTCTGAAAAAGTATATTTTCCAAGCTTAAAAGGATAAACATTGACACGCAACACCATGGGCCAGAAAAGGTTGAATACATTTGCCATGCTGTCAATCCAGCACAACTTCATCCAGAGCATAACATACTTTGATAATAATAATAATAATAATATGCCATTTAGCAGACACTCTTATCCAAAGCGACTTACAGTCATGTGCGCATAAATTTTTACGTATGGGTGGTCCCGGGGATCGAACCCACTACCCTGGCGTTACAAGCGCCATGCTCTACCAATTGAGCTGCAGAGGACCACTTTGATGACCAAGTTTGATGACAAAGTTTGCATAAATGATGTAATATGCCAGGGAGATATGTATACTGTAGCTTAGAAAGTAATACTAAGTGTATGTTGTGTAGTAAGCTGTTAGTAGCCCATGTGCCTCACCCTAATCATTTGGTCCCTTCCCCCCTGTCAAGTTGCGTCAATTCAAATCTGGTATAGGAACAAAAAGAGGTCAATACACGTCTTCTAAATAGACTAGTATTTTAATTAATGCAAACACTTCAATGGTAAATATGATGTTCGTATATACGGGCCCACTGAAAAACCACGCAGGGCAGTCAGAGAACTGAGCCATTGTTATAAGTTCTTCTTTAAATACTCTGACAGAGATAGTTCCCGCTCCCTGCTGGCCTATCAGAGTAGAGGCTGGGTGTGGTTTAAACTTACCCAACCTATCGATGGCGCTCAGGCTGGTCCCAGACCCTTGGCGCTTCACTGTTGCCGGGCATTAGTTGTTATCTTTACAACTTGTCTCGAGTCAGCAACCTAAGACATAGTTTGTTCTTCTTTGTAGCAGAACACATGTCCTTGAGCGGTTTAACAAAGAGGCAGTGTGTGTGTGTGTGTGTGTGTGAGTCACAAGCCTATCTCAGCCTACCCCCTAACGGTTCCTCACATTAATCACAGCTTGTTATGTTAAACAATCTATATCAGTACAGCACAAACCTATTATGTTTAATAATTCATGTATTCTTTCTAAGCTAGGCATCACATCTAGTTATAAGAAAATAGTTTCCCACACCCCTCAGAACTTATCTTACTGTTCTGACTTGGTGGTGTGTCAAGGGGTGCTGAAGGTGGGTGTGGTGCATGAATCAAGCGCAGGACGCAGAAGCTCAGTCCAAAAGACTTGCAATATTCACGTAGAAAATAAGCACAATAAGCCCGAAGGCGAAATAACGGCGCACACAGGCGTCAAACAAACGGCGCACTAACATGTGCGAAAACCCTCTCCAAAACACTGGAGGGAAGTACGTAGCTCCAACACGAAAACAGAAGAGCAATCACACACAAAGACAAACACACACAACGAGAACTAAATAGGACACTAACGAGGACTAACGAGACACAGGTGTACAACATCAAGACAAAACCAAACGAACATGAAACATAGATCGGTGGCAGCTAGTACTCCGGGGACGACGACCGCCGAAGCCTGCCCGAACAAGGAGGAGGAGCAGCCTCGGCCGAAACCGTGACATGGTGCACATGTAGCCTATAGCCTGTTTTAGAGAAATGTAATAATCTAATATTGAAGATATTTCATTGTCTGCTTATATGCCCCCTTTATTTATCCTACGGTCCTGACTTGGTGTACAGGGAGAACACTGTAAGAACGGCCCATGTTCTGAATTCTGTCACTGTACATTTCAAAAGTGCTGAACAAATATTTATATCGACTACTCGCTCATTAATGTCTTAATCAAAATTACGGCTTACCTCTTATCCGCTCATCGTTCCCTTATGTCATAGTTTGTACATCTCAATTGTTATATTGCTTATATAGGTCCAGCAAAACAATGATGTATCCAAGATGGCCTAGTAGTGGGGTCGTGTATTGTGTTGTGTCCTCATTTAAATAGCCAGTTAATTTTTTTATTTTTTTATTTTATTCGTATATTTTTTCTATCTCACTTTCCATCCTTTAACTAAAAACACTTTCCTGCATCCCGCCTTAACACCGGACCATCGCAACTAGCTAGCTGCAACCGAATGGCTGTTGTTGGCTAATCACCACTTCCCGACGTACCAGTTAGCCTTGAGCCAGCCTCGAGCCAGGCCCATCTCCCGGCAATCTACCTCTCTGTCAACCGGACAGGACCTCCTAGTGTCGACACAGAGCCCCGCCGATCCATCACGACTGGTCTGCCGACGTAATGGTCTGATGTGGTTTCAACAGGCTTCCCATTGCGACGACCACGAAGATCCATCTGCTAGCCCCGGCCCGCTAGCACGCGCAATCAACAGCCGTACCTCCTGCTCGCCTGTGCTTTAGCAGCCTACGAACTGCTCCCGGACTTACTCAGTGCTGTTCACTGGACCTTATGATCACTCAGCTACACAGCTGATGCCTGCTGGACTGTTCCTTTACACGGTATCCCATCCTGTTAATTTGTTTAGCCTCAGCTCCAACTTTCGTCACCATTACCAGTTGTTGTCTTAGCCCTCTCAAATAACACCTGTGATTGCAGTATGCCTCTCTCCCATGTCAATATGCCTAGCCTATTGCTGTTTGGGTTAGTTCTTATTATACAATTTCACTGTAGAGCCCCAAGTTCAGCTCAACCAGCCTCAGAGAGCTTCTTTGTCCCACCCCCCATACACGCGGAGACCAGCTCAATCGGTACCTCCAGTGATGCTATCTCTTTCATTGTTACCCAATGCTTAGGTGTACCTCCACTGTACTCATATCCTTCCATATCCATGTCTGTACATAATGCCCTGAATCTATTCTACAACGCCCGGAAATCTGCCCCTTTTATTCTCTGTACCCAACGCACTAGAAGACCAGTTCTTAAAGCCTTTAGCCGTATCCTTATTCTAGTCCTCCTCTGTTCCTCTGGTGATGTAGAGGTTAACCCAGGCCCTGTAGCCTCCAGTATCACTCCTACTCCCCAGGCGCTACCATTTGTTGACTTCTTTCACCGTAAAAGCCTTGGTTTCTTGCATGTTAACATCAGAAGTCTCCTCCCCAAGTTTGAGTTATTCACTGCGTTAGCACACTCTGCCAACCCTGATGTTCTAGCAGTGTCTGAATCTTGGCTTAGGAAGGCCACCAAAAATAGAAAACCAAACATAACGATGGTCATTATGGCCAAACAGTTCTATTTTTGTTTCATCAGACCAGAGGACATTTCTCCAAAAAGTACGATCTTTGTCCCCATGTGCAGTTGCAAACTGTAGTCTGGCTTTTTTATGGGGGTTTTGGAGCAGTGGCTTCTTCCTTGCTGAGAGGCCATTCAGGTTATGTCGATATAGGACTCGTTTTACTGTGGATATAGATAGTTTTGTACCTGTTTCCTCCAGCATCTTCACAAGGTCCTTTGCTGTTGTTCTGGGATTGATTTGCACTTTTCGCACCAAAGTACGTTCATCTCTAGGAGACAGAACACGTCTCCTTCCTGAGCGGTATGACGGCTGCGTGGTCCCATGGTGTTTCTACCTGCGTACTATTGTTTGTACAGATGAACGTGGTAACTTCAGGCGTTTGGAAATTGCTCCCAAGGATGAACCAGACTTGTGGAGGTCTACAACTTTTTTTCTGAGGTCTTGGCTGATTTATTTTGATTTTCCCATGATGTCAAGCAAAGAGGCACTGAGTTTGAAGGTAGGCATTGAAATACATCCACAGGTACACCTCCAATTGACTCAAATTATGTCAATTAGCCTATCAGAAGCTTCTAAAGCCATGACATCATTTTCTGTAATTTTCCAAGCTGTTTAAAGGCACAGTCAATTTAGTGTATGTAAACTTCTGACCCACTGGAATTGTGATACAGTGAGTTATTGTCACGGTTTCGGCCGAGGCTGCCTCTCTTCCTTGTTCGGGCAGGCTTCGGCGTTCGTTGTCTCCGGAATACTAGCTGCCACCGTTGCATGTTTCTATGTTGGTTTGCTTTTGTCTGTTTGTTGTGACACCTGTTCTCGTTTAGTGTAATTAGTGTCCTATAAGTTTCTCGTTGTGTTTGTCTAGTGTTGTGTGTGATTGATTTATTTCTGTCGTGTGTTGTGCTTGTACATTTACTTATTCGCTCGGTTGAGCTTTACTCCACTGTGTTGGAGCGTTTTACGTACATGTTTAGTGCGCCTTTTGTTTTGTCGCCTTCGTGCGTAGTTTCGCCTTCGGGCAAGTTTGTTTGATTTTTCCTTGTTGGAAATTGCACTAAAGTCTTTTGGACTATACTTCGGTGTCCTGCGCTTGATTCCACCACTACACCCACCTACAGCATTCCTGACAGAATCACACACCATCAAGAATGGAATCAGCAGGAGCCGCAGCAGCCCAGGCGACGCTGGAGGACAAGGTCCGTGAACAGAGTGACCAGATCCTGCAGATGGGGTCCGCACTGCAGGAGGTGATCACCACCATCCGAGGCTGGGGGACTCCTCCACCGCCATCCTCTCTGCCAGCACCATCAGCAAGTCAGCCCATTCCCGCTCCGGAACCCAGAGGAGTTCGACTCTCGCTCCCGAGGGCCTACGATGGGACCGCGGCCGGGTGTCAGGGATTCCTTCTCCAGGTGGAGCTGTACCTGGCCACCGTGCACCCGGCGCCCTCGGGACATGAGAGCGTGTCCGCCCTGATCTCCTGCCTTTCCGGGAAGGCGTTGGAATGGGCCAACGCAGAGTGGAGGAGGATCGGGGTGGAGGGTGGAATGAGCGGGCTCTCATCGATCACTACAGATGTAGTCTACGCGAGGACGTCCGTCGGGAGCTGGCCTGTAGGGACACCAGCCTCTCGTTCGACCAGTTGGTCGACATGTCCATCAGGCTGGATAACCTGCTAGCTACCCGCAGACGTTCCGAGGGGGGTCCGTCCATTTCACCCTCCAGCGCCTCCGAGCCGTGCCCCATGGAGCTCGGGGGCGCTGGCGCTAGAGAGAGGAGGGGTCGGCTTACGAGGGGTCCATCTCCTGCACCAACTGTGGTCGGGGAGGACACACCGCGGCTAGGTGCTGGGGATGGCCTCCTAGGGGAGAGGACGACAGGTCCCGCACTGGGGAGTCCTTCCAGGTGAGTAGGCGCCCCACTCACCCAGAGCTCTCTGTTGCACATTTCTGTATACCTGTGCGTTTTCCACAGGTAGCACCTCATTCCCAGCATAAGGCGCTGGTAGATTCAGGCGCGGCTGGGAATTTTGTTGATAAGAAGTTTTGTTTAGCCTTAGGGATTCCCCTTTTCCCTGTTGATGTCCCTTTCCCCATTCATGCCCTAGATAGCCGTCCGTTGGGTGCGGGCTTGATCAGGGAGGTCACTGCGCCACTTAGGATGTGTGCGCAGGGGGGTCATCAGGAGATGATTCAGCTATTTCTGATCGACTCGCCTGCGTATCCGGTGGTGCTGGGCATGCCCTGGTTGAGTACCCATAACCCATCTATTTCGTGGCAGGAGAGGGCTCTGATGGAGTGGTCTGCCCAGTGTGTGGGTCGATGTTTGGGCGTTTCCGTAGGGGCTACCTCGGTGGAGAGTCCAAACCAGGTGCCCGCATTGCACGTTCCCCCTGAGTATGGGGATTTGGCTATTGCGTTTAGTAAGTCGAGGGCGACGCAGTTGCCGCCCCATAGGCAGGGAGATTGTGCGATAGACCTCCAGGCAGGAGCTGCGCTCCCACGGAGCCATGTGTATCCTCTGTCTCAGGAGGAGAAGAAAGCTATGGAGACTTACATAGACGAATCTCTGAGACAAGGATACATACGGCCTTCCACTTCCCCTGCGTCCTCGAGTTTCTTTTTTGTGAAGAAAAAGGATGGTGGTTTACGCCCGTGCATCGATTACCGTGGTCTCAATCAGATCACGGTGAAGTACAGTTATCCACTCCCGCTGATTGCGACCATGACTGAGTCATTGCATGGGGCGCGTTTCTTCACTAAATTAGATCTCAGGAGCGCGTACAACTTGGTGCGCATCAGGGAGGGCGATGAATGGAAGACAGCCTTTAGTACCACCTCGGGCCATTACGAGTATCTTGTCATGCCATACGGGTTGATGAACGCTCCGTCAGTTTTCCAATCATTCGTGGATGAGATCTTCAGGGACATGCAGGGGCAGGGGGTGGTTGTGTACATAGATGACATTCTCGTGTACTCGCCTACCCGAGTCGAGCATGTGGCCCTGGTGCGCAGAGTGTTGCGGAGGCTGGTGGAGCACGACCTGTATGTTAAGGCAGAGAAGTGTCTGTTTTTCCAGGAGTCGGTCTCCTTTTTGGGGTATCAGTTGTCTGCGTCAGGGGTGAAGATGGAGGTAGACCGGGTGTCAGCCGTGCGTAATTGGCAAACACCAACCACTGTGAAGGAGGTGCAGCAGTTTTTGGGGTTTGTGAATTACTACCGGAGGTTTATCCGGGGTTTTGGACAGGTGGCAGCTCCCATCACGTCTCTTTTGAAGGGGGGTCCGGTGCGTCTGCAGTGGTCTGCTGAGGCGGACAGGGCGTTTGGGAGGCTGAAGGACCTGTTTACCTCGGACCCGGTGCTGGCGCATCCGGATCCCTCTTTGCCATTTCAGGTAGAGGTGGACGCGTCAGAGGCCGGTATAGGAGCCGTGCTTTCACAACGGTCAGGCGCGCCACCTAAACTCCGCCCCTGTGCTTTTTATTCCAAGAATCTCAGTCCGGCGGAGCGAAACTATGACGTAGGGGACAGGGAGCTGTTAGCCGTGGTACAGGCCCTAAAGGTGTGGAGGCACTGGCTTGAGGGGGCTCAACACCCTTTCCTCATTTTGACGGACCACCGTAACCTGGAGTACATCCGGGCAGCGAGGAGGCTGAACCCTCGCCAGGCAAGATGGAATATGTTTTTGACCCGGTTTACATTTAAGATCACGTACATCCCTGGGTCACAGAACGGTAAGGCAGATGCACTGTCTCGGCGGTATGACACGGAGGAGAGGTCCGTGGAGCCCACTCCCATACTGCCGGAGTCGTGTCTGGTGGCACCGGTAGTGTGGGAGGTCGATGCTGAGCTCGAGCGGGCGTTACGCGCCGACCCTAGTCCACCGCAATGCCCGGAGGGTCGGAAGTACGTTCCGCTCGAGGTTCGGGATCGATTGATCTATTGGGCTCACACGTCACCCTCCTCTGGACACCCTGGTATCGGCCGGACAGTGCACTGTCTTAGTGCCAAGTACTGGTGGCCCACGTTGGCAAGGGATGTGAGGGTTTATGTTTCCTCCTGCTCGGTGTGCGCCCAGTGTAAGGCGCCTAGACATCTGCCTAGGGGTAAGTTACTACCCCTGCCCGTTCCACAACGACCATGGTCTCACCTCTCGGTGGATTTCCTTACTGACCTTCCTCCTTCACAGGGGAATACCACTATACTGGTCGTTGTGGACCGGTTTTCTAAGGCCTGTCATTTGCTCCCCATGCCGGGCCTTCCTACCGCCCTGCAAACTGCCGAAGCACTATTCACCCATGTGTTCCGGCACTACGGGGTACCCGAGGATATTGTGTCTGATCGAGGTCCCCAATTTACCTCCAGGGTCTGGAGAGCCTTTATGGAGCGGTTGGGGGTCTCGGTGAGCCTCACCTCGGGTTACCACCCGGAGAGTAATGGGCAGGTGGAACGTGTGAACCAGGATGTGGGTAGGTTTCTTAGAACATACTGCCAGGACCAGCCGGAGGAGTGGGCAAGGTACGTTCCCTGGGCCGAGATGGCCCAGAATTCCCTACGCCATTCCTCCACTAACCTAACCCCTTTCCAATGTGTGTTAGGTTACCAGCCGGTTCTGGCACCTTGGCAGCAGAGCCAGATCGAGGCTCCTGCGGTGGATGAGTGGGCGCGGCGCTCGGAGGAGACATGGAACGCTGCACACGTCCACCTGCAGCGGGCCCTCCGTCGTCATAAGGCGAGCGCCGATCTCCACCGCAGTGAGGGACCGGTGTACGCACCTGGTGATCGAGTCTGGCTCTCTACCAGAAACCTGCCCCTCCGCCTGCCATGTCGGAAACTGGGTCGGCGGTTTGTAGGGCCATTTAAAGTCCTGAGAAGGTTGAACGAGGTGTGTTACAAATTACAACTACCTGTTGAATATAAAAGTATTAACCCCTCGTTCCATGTGTCTCTTCTCAGGCCGGTGGTAGCTGGCCCACTCCAAGAAAGTGAGATCAGGGAGACTCCTCCGCCCCCATTGGACATCGAGGGGGCACCGGCGTACTCCGTGAGGTCCATCTTGGATTCGAGACGTCGGATGGGGGGTCTCCAATATCTAGTGGAGTGGGAGGGGTTACGGTCCGGAGGAACGGTGCTGGGTGCCGAGGAGAGACATTTTGGACCCGTCTCTCCTGACGGAATTCCATCGTGGGCACCCGACGCACCCTGCTCCGCGTCCTCCTGGTCGTCCCCGAGGCCGGAGTCGGCGCACGTCTGGAGCCGCGCGTCAAGGGGGGGGTACTGTCACGGTTTCGGCCGAGGCTGCCTCTCTTCCTTGTTCGGGCAGGCTTCGGCGTTCGTTGTCTCCGGAATACTAGCTGCCACCGTTGCATGTTTCTATGTTCGTTTGCTTTTGTCTGTTTGTTGTGACACCTGTTCTCGTTTAGTGTAATTAGTGTCCTATAAGTTTCTCGTTGTGTTTGTCTAGTGTTGTGTGTGATTGATTTATTTCTGTCGTGTGTTGTGCTTGTACATTTACTTATTCGCTCGGTTGAGCTTTACTCCACTGTGTTGGAGCGTTTTACGCACATGTTTAGTGCGCCTTTTGTTTTGTCGCCTTCGTGCGTAGTTTCACCTTCAGGCAAGTTTGTTCGATTTTTCCTTGTTGGAAATTGCACTAAAGTCTTTTGGTCTATACTTCGTTGTCCTGCGCTTGATTCCACCACTACACCCACCTACAGCATTCCTGACAGTTATAAGTGAAATAATCTGTCTGTTAACAATTGTTGGAAAAATTACTTGTGTCATGCACAAAGTACACTGCTCAAAAAAAACAAGGGAACACTAAAATGACACATCCTAGATCTGAATGAATAAAATAATCTTATTAAATACTTTTTTCTTTACATAGTTGAATGTGCTGACCACAAAATCACACAAAAATTATCAATGGAAATCAAATTTATCAACCCATGGAGGTCTGGATTTGGAGTCACCCTCAAAATTAAAGTGGAAAACCACACTACAGGCTGATCCAACTTTGATGTAATGTCCTTAAAACAAGTCAAAATGAGGCTCAGTAGTGTGTGTGGCCTCCACGTGCCTGTATGACCTCTCTACAATGCCTGGGCATGGTCTCCTGAGGGATCTCCTCCCAGACCTGGACTAAAGCATCCGCCAACTCCTGGACAGTCTGTGGTGCAACGTGGCATTGGTGGATGGAGTGAGACATGATGTCCCAGATGTGCTCAATTGGATTCAGGTCTGGGGAACGGGCGGGCCAGTCCATAGCATCAGGTTAGAAGGATTACTTTATCCTATCCCAGGTGTTCCTTAAAGAGGTGGGGTTTCAAATGTCTCCGGAAGGTGGTGAGTGACTCCGCTGTCCTGGCGTCGTGAGGGAGCTTGTCCCACCATTGGGGTGCCAGAGCAGCGAACAGTTTTGACTGGGCTGAGCGGGAACTGTGCTTCAGCAGAGGTAGAGGAGCCATTAGGCCAGAGGTGGATGAACGCAATACCCTCGTTTGGGTGTAGGGACTGATCAGAGCCTGAAGGTACGGAGGTGCCGTTCCCCTCACAGCTCCGTAGGCAAGCACCATGGTCTTGTAGCAGATGCGAGCTTCAACTGGAAGCCAGTGGAGTGTGCGGAGGAGCGGGGTGACGTGAGAGAACTTGGGAAGGTTGAACACCAGACAGGCTGCGGCATTCTGGATGAGTTGTAGGGGTTTAATGGCACAGGCAGGGAGCCCAGCCAACAGCGAGTTGCAGTAATCCAGATGGGAGATGACAAGTGCCTGGATTAGGACCTGTGCCGCTTCCTGTGTAAGGCAGGGTCGTACTCTCCGAATGTTGTAGAGCATGAACCTACAGGATCGGGTCACCGCCTTGATGTTAGCGGAGAACGACAGGGTGTTGTCCAGCGTCACGCCAAGGCTCTTCGCACTCTGGGAGGAGGACACAACGGAGTTGTCAACCGTGATGGCGAGATCATTGAACGGGCAGTCCTTCCCCGGGAGGAAGAGCAGCTCCGTCTTGCCAAGGTTCAGCTTGATGTGCCATCCTGGATGAGCTGCACAACCTGAGCCACTTGTGTGGGTTGTAGACTCCGTCTCATGCTACCACTAGAGTGAAAGCACCGCCAGCATTCAAAAGTGACCAAAACATCAGCCAGGAAGCATAGGAACTGAGAAGTTGTCTGTGGTCACCACCTGCAAAACCAGTCCTTTATTGGGGTTGTCTTGCTAATTGCCTATCATTTCCACCTGTTGTCTATTCCATTTGCACAACAGCATGTGTAATGTATTGTCAATCAGTGTTGCTTTTTGATTTCACAGAAGTGTGATTGACTTGGAGTTACATTGTGTTGTTTAAGTGTTCCCTTTATTTTTTTGAGCAGTGTAGATGTCCTAACTGACTTGCCAAAATTATAGTTTGTTAACAAGAAATGTGTGAAGTGGTTGAAAAACGAGTTTTAATGACTCCAACCTAAGTGTATGTAAACTTCCAACTTCAACTGTATATCTCACTCCTTTGGCCGCCATTCCTTCCAGTTCTCTGCTGCAAATGACTGGAACGAACTGCAAAAATCTCTGAAGCTGGAGAATCTTATCTCCCTCACTAACTTTAAGCATCAGTTGTCAGAGCAGCTTACCGATCACTGCACCTGTACACAGCCCATCTGTAATTAGCCCACCCAACTACCTCATCCTTATATTGTTATTTATTTTGCCCATTTGTACCCCAGTATCTCTATTTGCACATCATCTTCTATCACTCCAGTGTTAATACTACATTGTAATTATTTTGCACTATGGCCTATTTATTGCCTTACCTCCATAACTTATTACATTTGCACACACTGTATATAAATGTTCTATTGTGTTATTGACTGTACGTTTTGTTTACCCCATATGTAACTCTGTGTTGTCGCACTGCTTTGCTTTATCTTGGCCAGGTCGCAGTTGTAAATGAAAACATGTTCTCAACTGGCCTACCTGGTTAAATAAAGGTGAAAAAAAAAAAAAGAATTCCAACATTGCCAAGCTTTGCTTACATTGTGTATTATAATTAGCTCATGTGCTTTTCTCCACGAGGAGGGGATACTAGATAATGTTGTTGGGTCTGTAACCATGAGGAGGGGATACTAGATAATGTTGTTGGGTCTGTAACCATGAGGAAGGGATACTAGATAATGTTGTTGGGTCTGTAACCATGAGGAGGGGATACTAGATAATGTTGTTGGGTCTGTAACCATGAGGAGGGGATACTAGATAATGTTGTTGGGTCTGTAACCATGAGGAGGGGATACTAGATAATGTTGTTGGGTCTGTAACCATGAGGAGGGGATACTATATAATGTTGTTGGGTCTGTAACCATGAGGAGGGGATACTATATAATGTTGTTGGGTCTGTAACCATGAGGAGGGGATACTAGATAATGTTGTTGGGTCTGTAACCATGAGGAGGGGATACTAGATAATGTTGTTGGGTCTGTAACCATGAGGAGGGGATACTAGATAATGTTGTTGGGTCTGTAACCATGAGGAGGGGATACTAGATAATGTTGTTGGGTCTGTAACCATGAGGAGGGGATACTAGATAATGTTGTTGGGTCTGTAACCATGAGGAGGGGATACTAGATAATGTTGTTGGGTCTGTAACCATGAGGAGGGGATACTAGATAATGTTGTTGGGTCTGTAACCATGAGGAGGGGATACTAGATAATGTTGTTGGGTCTGTAACCATGAGGAGGGGATACTAGATAATGTTGTTGGGTCTGTAACCATGAGGAGGGGATACTAGATAATGTTGTTGGGTCTGTAACCATGAGGAGGGGATACTAGATAATGTTGTTGGGTCTGTAACCATGAGGAGGGGATACTAGATAATGTTGTTGGGTCTGTAACCATGAGGAGGGGATGCTAGATAATGTTGTTGGGTCTGTAACCATGAGGAGGGGATGCTAGATAATGTTGTTGGGTCTGTAACCATGAGGAGGGGATGCTAGATAATGTTGTTGGGTCTGTAACCATGAGGAGGGGATGCTAGATAATGTTGTTGGGTCTGTAACCATGAGGAGGGGATACTAGATAATGTTGTTGGGTCTGTAACCATGAGGAGGGGATACTAGATAATGTTGTTGGGTCTGTAACCATGAGGAGGGGATACTAGATAATGTTGTTGGGTCTGTAACCATGAGGAGGGGATACTAGATAATGTTGTTGGGTCTGTAACCATGAGGAGGGGATACTAGATAATGTTGTTGGGTCTGTAACCATGAGGAGGGGATACTAGATAATGTTGTTGGGTCTGTAACCATGAGGAGGGGATACTAGATAATGTTGTTGGGTCTGTAACCATGAGGAGGGGATACTAGATAATGTTGTTGGGTCTGTAACCATGAGGAGGGGATACTAGATAATGTTGTTGGGTCTGTAACCATGAGGAGGGGATACTAGATAATGTTGTTGGGTCTGTAACCATGAGGAGGGGATACTAGATAATGTTGTTGGGTCTGTAACCATGAGGAGGGGATACTAGATAATGTTGTTGGGTCTGTAACCATGAGGAGGGGATACTAGATAATGTTGTTGGGTCTGTAACCATGAGGAGGGGATACTAGATAATGTTGTTGGGTCTGTAACCATGAGGAGGGGATACTAGATAATGTTGTTGGGTCTGTAACCATGAGGAGGGGATACTAGATAATGTTGTTGGGTCTGTAACCATGAGGAGGGGATACTAGATAATGTTGTTGGGTCTGTAACCATGAGGAGGGGATACTAGATAATGTTGTTGGGTCTGTAACCATGAGGAGGGGATACTAGATAATGTTGTTGGGTCTGTAACCATGAGGAGGGGATACTAGATAATGTTGTTGGGTCTGTAACCATGAGGAGGGGATACTAGATAATGTTGTTGGGTCTGTAACCATGAGGAGGGGATACTAGATAATGTTGTTGGGTCTGTAACCATGAGGAGGGGATACTAGATAATGTTGTTGGGTCTGTAACCATGAGGAGGGGATACTAGATAATGTTGTTGGGTCTGTAACCATGAGGAGGGGATACTAGATAATGTTGTTGGGTCTGTAACCATGAGGAGGGGATACTAGATAATGTTGTTGGGTCTGTAACCATGAGGAGGGGATACTAGATAATGTTGTTGGGTCTGTAACCATGAGGAGGGGATACTAGATAATGTTGTTGGGTCTGTAACCATGAGGAGGGGATACTAGATAATGTTGTTGGGTCTGTAACCATGAGGAGGGGATACTAGATAATGTTGTTGGGTCTGTAACCATGAGGAGGGGATACTAGATAATGTTGTTGGGTCTGTAACCATGAGGAGGGGATACTAGATAATGTTGTTGGGTCTATAACCATGAGGAGGGGATACTAGATAATGTTGTTGGGTCTCTAACCATGAGGAGGGGATACTAGATAATGTTGTTGTGTCTGTAACCATGTTTGCCAGTGACAGTCTCTTAGATCCAGGTAATTCCAGATGATATTGTGAGGGTTGTTATGTTTGCTCAATGCGCTGAGTAATAGATCCAGGTAATTCCAGTTGATATTGTGAGGGTTGTTTTGTTTGATCAATGTGCTGTCTGTGTGTGGGTATATTGTCTATAAAAGTGGATCCTGGTGACAATATTTTCCTTCCATTTTAGAACACACAGGCCTAAAGAAATACTTCAAATGGTAGGCTAACCTCGTCTCTCTCTCTCTCTCTGTGGTGACTGAAAGAAGAGCAAAGTTAAGGATTCAACATCTTGCTGATTTTATCTGAACTACCATCTATCTGAACTACCATCTATCTGAACTACCATCTATCTGAACTACCATCTATCTGAACTACCATCTATCTGAACTACCATCTATCTGAACTACCATCTATCTGAACTACCATCTATCTGAACTAACATCTATCTGAACTAACATCTATCTGAACTACCATCTATCTGAACTACCATCTATCTGAACTACCATCTATCTGAACTACCATCTATCTGAACTACCATCTATCTGAACTACCATCTATCTGAACTACCATCTATCTGAACTAACATCTATCTGAACTACCATCTATCTGAACTACCATCTATCTGAACTACCATCTATCTGAACTACCATCTATCTGAACTACCATCTATCTGAACTAACATCTATCTGAACTAACATCTATCTGAACTACCATCTATCTGAACTACCATCTATCTGAACTAACATCTATCTGAACTACCATCTATCTGAACTACCATCTATCTGAACTACCATCTATCTGAACTAATAATCCTTCCTCATCGCAGCTCGTTTGCTTGCACTTGCTTATACTTAGAGATATGATATAAGAACAAACATGATTAATTTACTGAACATAAACGTAATAAAGGTTTATAGTAGCAGCTAGCCAGTTAGCCCTATTGACTTACTATGGGCTTGCTATCTACAGCACGTAGGCAGGTAAACATGCCAACATTAACTGAGTATGTATATATTAACGTATCAAGATAAGATATTGTAGTCAGGCAACCTATGAGATGTGAATCGGCAACATTTCATTCCTAATTCGGAGTGTATTTTCTCTCGCTTCAGCTCAAATAATGATGTCAAGAAATGTTTCGTCATTTTCTATGTGGTTGCGTCATGTTTCTTTGCATACTTTCCGTTGAAGCTTGCATCTATGCCCTCCGTGCACCGTTTCGCATACTTTGAATTGGACTCATACTCCGCCTGCTCAGAGCACGGTAGTATGCATTTTGAGAAACACCCAATATCTTATCACAGCACTGGCAAACCATGGTTGACCAACTCCCTGACCAACATGGCTGACATTTATACCATCATAAGAAGGTTCATGTCCATTCCAGTATTCTAATTCCTAATTATATGCCATAACTATGGTAACAATATACATTTTTAAAAACCTGTTGAAAACGTGTAGTGTTGGATAGCATTCTATTCCAGCTATTACCATGAGCCTTTCCTCCCCATTTCTCCCTACACCAGCCTCTACTGGATGAGTAGAATGATGCCTGCTGACATTAACCATTAGAAATCCCCTCCAAGCTGAAAATACATAATGTATTCCGGAGCGCTTGATTTCCTGCAGTATTAATAAACGGGGACACGCACCAGACTCATTACTGAGCTTGTTTTTGCAGGTCTTTGCCCTCGAGACTCCCTTGTGTTTGACAGAGCAACTTTCTCCACCATGTGACGCCATCCCCTGGCGACAGACAGGATGCCTCTGAGAGAAGAGGATGATGAGAGGAGGAAAGGATTAACCCAAACACTGTTCTGCTCCACTGTCCTGGACTGGAAACATTTCATCTAATTTCACACAGCATGAATTTGGCTGCTACACTCTTGGGGGAACGAGAGGCGGAAAACCGGTGAATCAACAACTCATTTGAACGATGAAGAAGTTCCCTCTCCCTACTCCCTCCAGCTAGTTTTAGTAGCTGGAACCAGGCTGTTTCTCTGAACACCTACTGGAAGACTTCACTGGGATTTTTTTTAAAATCACCATATTATGCTTAATTCACTGCGCTTTAACTTTCTAAAGACCTGCTGCTCTGATCACTAAATATTAGTATTGAAGCCACCGCCATGGGCTCTGTGACGTCCGCCCTGACCAGACGGACCAGACACGCGTTGGTCAAAGTTGGTTCAGAACCCGAGCACGAGACTGACCGGAGCCACTCCGCACCGGAGTCTGACCGCGGGAGGAAGAGGAGCGTGCGCCTCAACGTCTCCTCCTCGAACCAGTCGCTGTCGGAGGAGCGGAACGCGCCAGATGCCGGTGGCGGGAGGGTCATGGTGGGAACTTCACAGAGCGCTCTCGAGCCGTCTGGTAACGGGCTCAACGGTGAGTTTCGAGGTCAAGTTACTTTCAAGTTAAATTTAGTTGATTTTAAATTACATTCAGTAGCGGTGCGTGGGTGAAATCACTGGGGGGAAAAAGCCTGAAAAAAATCAACCTATTACAACCTGTGTGTTGTGATAATTGTGTTGTTTGCTGTATAACCTGTCAGTTCATATGTCTTGCCACCGAGATATATAGCCCTAAAGGCCGAGACAATAAGAAGACACAGTGGGAAGAATAAATTCAACCACACCTTTGTTTCATCCCAAAACCGGAGAGCAAACTCTGTCCGGTGAAGTCCACAAAGCATATTGCATGTAACAAACAGTTACATGACCTACAGCACGGTCAAGTAAGGTCATGTTTCCGACAGCTAAACAACTATTGATTTAGAACCACGGAGAGTTACTGCATGTCGCAAAGAAAACAGGAGCTGCCTCCACTATTCCAGAACCATTTCAACTTCAACATTTCAACATCATCTAATCACCTCTGCTTAGTCTAATACAATGACAACTAAAAGATACCAAAAACGATTTAGTCCAATCAACGTAAGCTAAATATGATGTGGCTGTCCATGGTAGTGATTTCTCTGTGTGTGTTTAAGTATAAAAAACATGTTGACTCAACCTACTAGTAGAGAAACGCCAATACCATCCTCCTCTCATGTTGCTTAAACGGTCTATGACTCTGTCATACAGTACATGCTTTTAGTTTGTTGTCCTCCGAGGCTACCTGGCTAAAATACTTGCTCGCTAGCCTAACTTCCTTTCATGGACAACAATTAGCCAGCTGGTTAACATTAGCATACTACCTCTAGCTACATATTGAACTTCCATCCTCTCAGGCCAGGGGCACAATGTATGAATTTATGGTTGGATCAGAATCACTGTTATAATCATTGGCCAGTACGGAGAATTAAGTAAAACCACAACTCCAAATCCCTATCTACATCCATGGCTAATTTAGGAAAGGGCCAATTTTAGCTAGCTAGCTAGCCACCAACACAACAAGATGCAACAATTCACGACCAGACAGCATCAGATAGATACGCTACACATACAGAGACAGAGGGGCGCTGGTTCGTTTTCTTGGATGCTTTCTCTGGAGAGATACGTTCAGCCTCTTGTGAATTGAAGGACAATTATGAAACAGAGAGACAAAAGATACATTATTTTACATGTTTTTTGTTTTAAATTTTTTAAATAATTGGTGAAGCCAGGCTTCCCTTGGCCTCCATGAATACCGAGGACTTTATTAAGATGATGAGAAGGATTAAACTTGCTGCTACAGGCACTTGATAGATACAGATATAATATAACATGAATAGAAACACATGATATAGTCTGTGATCAGGGACGGCCTGTTCAATAGGGCGATATGGGCGACGCACTGCCAAACGGGAAAAGGAAGGGATTTTTTTTCTAATCAATTATATCACGGCAACAGTAGTTATCAGTGTTGTAATCTATACGTCTGATCTGCCACAGTGCCACACTGCCACTAAATGTCGAATCAGGCTAAAGTCGTGCTTCAAATGGCTCCACCCCCTTTTGGGGCGATTTCAGTCAGATTGAAAATCGCCCAGAACTTCTGTCATAGACTCCCATGTAAAATCTATTTTTTTCAAATTTCAGAGCCTTCAATACAATCTCAATGGGTGTCTGTGGGCTTGCACTTACGCGCTTTCGTCATACGTTACGTAACCATGAACGTAACTGAGAAAAGAGTGGATTGTTTGAAAGAAGTTCCTTTTTGTCGGCGAACAAATGAAGATAAATTGGCAACGAAACAATTAGGACCTCCCAGACCAAATTTAAT
Source organism: Coregonus ussuriensis (assembly GCA_031479575.1). NCBI lineage: Eukaryota > Metazoa > Chordata > Actinopteri > Salmoniformes > Salmonidae > Coregonus > Coregonus ussuriensis. The sequence continues at coordinate 52,872,571 of CM062486.1, forward strand.
AATTCAACAGGTTTCTACTAAAGGCGGAAAGTCCTACACCCGAGGATTTTCCAAAAATTGGTACGAACGAAAAAAGACATTGCCACTCACTCAACTGGATGACGAGGGATACAGGCTAGCTGTCCGCCGCCACAACGATGAGGTTAGTGTTGATAATCACAAGTTTACTGGATGTGGATATGGTGTAATAAAGGCAGTTTATTCAGAGGTAAATATATCTGGAATCGCGTTCACGGACCCGTTCGTCAAACTCTTAGGGAGCTATAAATTAAGCCCCATTACTTACCATATCAGATAAGAGAAATTGCTGCAGCTACATATATTTTACATCCTGGCCCTACATAGTTCACTATTTGCATCACTTACCAAAATATTACATGTGGTCATATATGCTTGGAAAGTGGAGATGCCATAGAACGTCAAAAAAGTAAACATTGCTGGAGACACATTGCCGTTTTGGAGAAGACATCGCGTTTGCTAGCGAAGAGATTTGTTGTGGCAAATGAACTTGGGCTGGGAATTGCCAGGAACCTCACGATAAGATATATGCATCAGCATTGCGAGTCTCATGATTCTATACGTATTGCGATTCGATACTGTGATTTTATTGCGCACCATATGTCTGTTGCAGAGGGATCAGAAAGCCATGAGAACGAGTTTTGATCAGTCATGGAAATAAAAGTGCTGAAAACAAATTGGCTCCCAATGTGAAAAGATTGAGAACAAGCTATGAAGGAACAATAATGGTGTTTTGGTGCAGGTACAGCCAACTAGCGCTAAAATATTGCGATATTGTCAATACAGTATATCGTAAAGTATCACTATGTAACTCGATTTCTTTCACCCCAATCCCTCAAATTAACGGTAAATAACTGAATTGTTTGCCCCACATTTAGCTAAGATGATTAGCTAGCCAGCTAAAATGTTTTAGTTAGTTAGCAGTCGCATCTACAATAGTTTACTGTCAATAACATGTCTCCAAAAATGACGTGGTGTCTCCAATTGTGTTGACATTTTACAATTGCAATGCGCATCCATGAGTATCCACTTTCTGTAGCTCAGCTGGTAGAGCATGGTGCTTGTAACGCCAAGGTAGTGGGTTCGATCCCCGGGACCACCCATACACAAAAATGTATGCACGCATGACTGTAAGTCGCTTTGGATAAAAGCGTCTGCTAAATGGCATATTATTATTATTATTATTATTATTATTATTATCTGAAGAGAGCCCCGAAACATTGTGTGCAGACATTTTATGCAATAAATGAAGTAGGTTCAATCTAGTAGTTCTGATCTTCTGATTGGTCCTGATGAGTTGGGCGAGGTCCCCTGCAGGCTACTGTCACTGTTACATTGGCTCTGAGTCGGGTTCTCTGTCTTCAAATGTTCAGCCTAAGAGAGGGGATTTTTGTGTGTGTGTGTGTGTGTGTTTAACAGTGATGATGTGTGTGTGTGTGTGTGTGTTTAACAGTGATGATGTGTGTGTGTGTGTGTGTTTGTGTGTGTGTGTGTCCTCAGAGCAAGAACTCGTGAGTTGGAAGAACTGAGAGGCCTATGGCGTGGGTGTTGTCCTTGGCCACCTGCTGACAAGGCTGACAAGATAGGACCCTTTTGTCCATTGTTATTGGATAGGAACAGAACTTATAACCAGCTCCTGACCTAAATAGATCTTAGCACAACATTTTACTCAACATATCATATTCCATATTCACTATAACAAATATATTTACTACGACATTAGCAAGAACCGCCACATCCTCAGCCGGCTAATCCAGTGTGTGAAGTTTTGCGGAGTGTTTGAGTTAGCTTTGCGAGGCAAAGATGAAACTGAGGGCTCCACCAACCCTGGTAAGCCAACACTTTTGAGATCAGTCAATAAATGCTTCTGGTATTGACTTATATGCTGCCCCTGTCTTCATGTTGTTGCTGGACATATCTTTTTTTAAATGTGTGTAGGTCACCTAAATCATCAGAAAAATTGCCCCTCCTGAGAATTTTTTCAGGAGCCGCCACTGTCTGTGATACTACTACTACTATTAAGCAGATTGGATATATGGATATATGGATATATTAACCCCAGATAGACCCTATTGGATATATGGATATATTAACCCCAGATAGACCCTATTGGATATATGGATATATTAACCCCAGATAGACCCTATTGGATATATGGATATATTAACCCCAGATAGACCCTATTGGATATATGGATATATTAACCCCAGATAGACCCTATTGGATATATGGATATATTAACCCCAGATAGACCCTATTGGATATATGGATATATGGATATATGGATATATGGATATATTAACCCCAGATAGACCCTATTGGATATATGGATATATTAACCCCAGATAGACCCTATTGGATATATGGATATATTAACCCCAGATAGACCCTATTGGATATATGGATATATGGATATATGGATATATGGATATATTAACCCCAGATAGACCCTATTGGATATATGGATATATTAACCCCAGATAGACCCTATTGGATATATGGATATATTAACCCCAGATAGACCCTATTGGATATATGGATATATTAACCCCAGATAGACCCTATTGGATATATGGATATATTAACCCCAGATAGACCCTATTGGATATATGGATATATTAACCCCAGATAGACCCTATTGGATATATGGATATATTAACCCCAGATAGACCCTATTGGATATATGGATATATTAACCCCAGATAGACCCTATTGGATATATGGACATATTAACCCCAGATAGACCCTATTGGATATATGGATATATTAACCCCAGATAGACCCTATTGGATATATGGATATATTAACCCCAGATAGACCCTATTGGATATATGGATATATTAACCCCAGATAGACCCTATTGGATATATGGATATATTAACCCCAGATAGACCCTATTGGATATATGGATATATTAACCCCAGATAGACCCTATTGGATATATGGATATATTAACCCCAGATAGACCCTATTGGATATATGGATATATTAACCCCAGATAGACCCTATTGGATATATGGATATATTAACCCCAGATAGACCCTATTGGATATATGGACATATTAACCCCAGATAGACCCTATTGGATATATGGATATATTAACCCCAGATAGACCCTATTGGATATATGGATATATTAACCCCAGATAGACCCTATTGGATATATGGATATATTAACCCCAGATAGACCCTATTGGATATATGGATATATTAACCCCAGAGCTGTACTAAGCAGATAGACCCAATGAAAGCCTCTCCATCATAATCCAGGTAGAATCAGGAATTCCCCAGTGCAGCTGTCTAGGACCATTACTTTTTTCAATCTTTACTAACAACATGCCACTGGCCTTGAGTAAAGCCAGTGTGTCTATGTATGTGGATGACTCAACACTATACACGTCAGCTACTACAGCAACTGAAATAACTGCAACACTTAACAAAGAGCTGCAGTTAGTTTCACAATGGGTGACAAGGAATAAGTTAGTTCTAAATATTTCTAAAACTAAAAGCATTGTATTTGGGACAAATCATTCACTGAACCCTAAACCTCAACTAAATATTGTAATAAATTGAGGAAGTTGAGGTGACTAAACTGCTTGGAGTAACCCTGGATTGTAAACTGTCATGGTCAAAGCATATTGATACAACAGTAGCTAAGATGGGGAGAAGTCTGTCCATAATTAAGCGCTGCTCTGCCTTCTTAACAGCACTATCAACAAGGCAGGCCCTAGTTCTGTCACACCTGGACTACTGTTCAGTAGTGTGGTCAGGTGCCACAAAAAGGGACTTAGGAAAATTACAATTGGCTCAGAACAGGGCAGCACGGCTGGCCCTTGGATGTACACAGAGAGCAAACATTAATAATATGCATGTCAATCTCTCCTGGCTCAAAGTGGAGGAGAGATTGACTTCATCACTACTTGTATTTGTGAGAGGTATTGACATGTTGAATGCACAGAGCTGTCTGTTTAAACTACTAGCACACAGCTCAGACATCCATGCATACCCCACAAGACATGCCACCAGAGGTCTCTTCACAGTCCCCAAGTCCAGAACAGACTATGGGAGGTGCACAGTACTACATAGAGCCATGACTACATGGAACTCTATTCCACATCAAGTAACTGATGCAAGCAGTAAAATCAGATTTAAAAAACAGATAAAAATACACCTTATGGAATGTATTGTAATGTTTTTTAAATTGTATAAACTGCTGGTCCTCAGGAAGAGTAGCTGCTGCCTTGGCAGGAACTAATGGGGATAAATAATAAATACAAATACAAATAGAGAACCTGTATACTACATACATAGAGACCCTGTATATTACAGACATAGAGACCCTGTATACTACAGACATAGAGACCCTGTATATTACAGATATAGAGACCCTACAGACATAGAGACCCTACAGACATAGAGACCCTGTATACTACAGACATAGAGACCCTGTATACTACAGACATAGAGACCCTGTATACTACAGACATAGAGACCCTGTATACTACAGACATAGAGACCCTACAGACATAGAGACCCTACAGACATAGAGACCCTACAGACATAGAGACCCTGTATACTACATAGATTTAGACCCTGTGTACTGTTGGCTGTCTGTCTGGAATAATGTTCATTGAATTCATCCACAACATGAATGGGCAGATAGAGTCCTTTGAAGATGGATATCAATGGTGCATGTCTGTCCAACTACCAAAGCATCTGTTTGATGTGGCAGTATCTGGTCTGAAATAAACATCAACACAGTGTTTCAGAGAACACATTTCCATACAGTTGGTTGGTTCTCCGCAGTCTTTGTCAATACCTCTTTCTCCATCTCCCTCTCCCTCTCCCTCTTTCTCTTTCTACATACCTCTGTCTCTCTACCTCTGTCCCCGAGAGGTGGAGGTTTGTCCCTGGTTGGGTCGTAAAATAGCATATGTTGTGTTGAAACAATGACTACGTGACCATGAGACAACCAAGTGAGTTTCCTCTCAACTACCTGGGAACCTCTCACTCCTCCTCCTCCTGTCCTCCTTCTCATTATCCTCCTCATCTCCTCCTCCTCCTCCTCCTCCTCCTCCTCTTCCTCATCTTCCTCTTCCTCTTCCTCCTCCTCCTCCTCCTCCTTCTCATCTCCTCCCCCTCCTCCTCATCTCCTCCTCATCTCGCTCCTCCTCCTCCTCCTCCTTCTCCTCCTCCTAATCCTCCTCATCTCTCTCTCTCCTCCTCATCTCGCTCCTCCTCCTCCTCCTCCTCCTCCTCCTCCTCCTCCTCCTCCTCCTTCTCTTCCTCCTAATCCTCCTCATCTCTCTCTCTCCTCCTCATCTCGCTCCTCCTCCTCCTCCTCCTCCTCCTCCTCCTCCTCCTCCTTCTCTTCCTCCTACTCCTCCCCATCTCTCTCTCTCCTCCTCATCTCGCTCCTCCTCCTCCTCCTTCTCCTCCTCCTACTCCTCCTCCTCCTCTTCCTCTTCCTCTTCCTCTTCCTCTTCCTCTTCCTCTTCCTCTTCCTCCTCCTCCTTCTCATCTCCTCCCCCTCCTCCTCATCTCCTCCTCATCTCGCTCCTCCTCCTCCTCCTCCTCCTCCTCCTCCTAATCCTCCTCATCTCTCTCTCTCCTCCTCATCTCGCTCCTCCTCCTCCTCCTTCTCCTCCTCCTACTCCTCCCCATCTCTCTCTCTCTTCCTCTTCCTTCTCCTCCTCCTCCTGGTCTCCTCCTCTCCTCCTGTGTCTTTAGACTGACACTTCTGTTATTAGACAGCCTAAAACACATGAGAGAGACAGGAGACAAAACAGGTTTTAATGGAAACATCAATTGCTCGTGACAACAAACGTGTGTCTCTACACATCATTTCCAGTCCAGAATTCTATTATTATGTTGGATGTCTGAAGTCCAGATGTAGTCTTTTAAATAACGCCACAGGGTTCTGTGTGTCTAGGAGGAGGAAGGGACAGAACAGGGTATCAGATGAGGTGGTTTGGTTTGAGGTGTGTGTGTGTGTGTGTGTGTGTGTGTGTGTGTGTGTGTTTATGTGTGTGTGTGTGTAGGAGAGGGAAAGGACAGAACAGGGTATAATTTGAAGGTTAGCCACAGGGAGTGAAACTAGCTGAAGATAACTCTAACCCTTCTTAAACCTGTAATGCTGAAGATAACCCTAACTCTAACCCTTCTTAAACCCCAACACCTTCCCACATGTGGCTTGTACACCTCCGTGTTATTGGCCCGACATCGTGGCAATGAAGAGATTGTGCACTGTAAAAAATGTCATGGTGTTTCAACTAATTATTGTTAAGTAACTGGTTCCACATCCTTTTTTAGTTTACTCAACCTTTAGGCAGTGGCGGCTCCTGAAAAAATTCTCAGGGGGGGCAATTTTTCTGATGATTTAGGTGACCTACACACATTTTAAAAAAGATATGTCCAGCAACAACATGAAGACAGGAGCAGCATATAAGTCAATACCAGAAGCATTTATTGACTGATCTCAAAAGTGTTGGCTTACCAGGGTTGGTGGAGCCCTCAGTTTCATCTTTGCCTCGCAAAGCTAACTCAAACACTCCGCAAAACTTCACACACTGGATTAGCCGGCTGAGGATGTGGCGGTTCTTGCTAATGTCGTAGTAAATATATTTGTTATAGTGAATATGGAATATGATATGTTGAGTAAAATGTTGTGCTAAGATCTATTTAGGTCAGGAGCTGGTTATAAGTTCTGTTCCTATCCAATAACAATGGACAAAAGGGTCCTATCTTGTCAGCCTTGTCAGTTTCAGTTCTCCAGTAAACTTGTGATTATCAACACTAACCTCATCGTTGTGGCGGCGGACAGCTAGCCTGTATCCCTCATCCAGTTGAGTGGGAATGTTCACTCTCCCCAAAGCAGACAATCTCAAACAGCTATCCATGTGGGTCTTTGACAGCTCATGTTTCTTAATCTTTCCTGAAAGATGGTGCATGTCCGTTACACACCAGTCGCTGTCCAAGCGGTGCTGTCTGCCGTGCCGCCTTCAGGGTGAAAGAGTAAGCAGGGGGTAGCAGAAGACTGCATTAGCTACATCGCAGCCTGCTAGCCAGGTTTTTCGTTCGTACCAATTTTTGGAAAATCCTCGGGTGTAGGACTTCCCCCCTTTAGTAGAAACCTGTTGAATTATTAAATTTGGTCTGGGAGGTCCTAATTGTTTCGTTGCCAATTTATCTTCATTTGTTCGCCGACAAAAAGGAACTTCTTTCAAAGACACAATCGAGTTGCACTGAAGCCTAGCCATTTTGACAGTAATAGTGAATTGATTGACGCTGCTACCCGCTCTTTTCTTAGTTACGTTCATGGTTATGTTACGTATGACGAAAGCGCGTAAGTGCAAGCCCTCAGAAACCCATAGAGATTGTATTGAAAGCTCTGATATTTGAAAAAAATAGATTTTACATGGGAGTCTATGACAGACTTCTGGGCGATTTTCAACCTGACTGAAATCGCCCCAAAAGGGGGGGGGGGGGGGGGGGGGGGGGGCATTTGAAGCACGACTTTAGCCTGATTGGACATTTAGTGGCACTTTGGCAGATCAGACGTCTAGATTACAACACTGATAACTACTGTTGCCATGATATAATTGATTAGAAAAAAAATCCCTTCCTTTTCCCGTTTGGCAGTGCGTCGCCCATATCGCCCTATTGAACACACCGCCCCTGCCTTTAGGTCAATGTGTACCTGAATTTAAATGTTTTAGTTGGCCCAAACATTGCTCCAATTTAAAATGATGTGTTTGCTCAACATATCTCATATGTTCATTCAACTAGAAATGATTATCTAGCTCCAACTTGAGAACAGGCAAAAATTTAATCAATTTAAAATGATGTGTTTGCTCAACTTGTCCTTAATGTTCATTCAACTAGAAATTATTATTTGAGCATCTGAATGAAAAAAGGCTGTGGAACTAGTTACTAAATAATTGTAAGTTGAAGCCACTAACACAACATGCTTAATTAGACACGGCACACTAAAATGAACTCGTTCACTGAATTCAAAGAATCAAAACACTTGAAAGTAGACAAATGACAACACAAATCAAAAAATAATTCTCAACCTGTATTTTGCCATTACCAAAGACATTCTCAGCCAACACTAGAAGAAAGAAATCCTCAGGATGAAAAATAGGTCACGTGCTTCAATACATCAATTTACAGTTCATTTAGATATAAGCTAAAATCACATTCAAATAACATGGCACCAAAACATTCTCGTATTAGGCTAGACTTAACCCACGCCTGTCCGCCGAACAGAGATGAGGACCAAGGCACAGCGTTGCAGGCAAACATACTCTTTATTAGACACGATCCAAAACGACAAAACGAAAACGTGACAGTTCACGGTCTAACACAACAGACTAGAAACAAGATCCCACCAACTCTGTGGGGAAACAGGCTGCTAAAGTATGGTTCTCAATCAGAGACAACAAGCAACAGCTGAATCACGTTGCCTCTGATTGAGAACCACACTGGCCAACATAGAACCACAATACCAGAATGTGAAACCTAGAAACACACATAGACTTTACACACCCTGGCTCAACATATTAGAGTCCCCAGAGCCAGGGCGTGACAACACCGACGTGATTTAAGACTTCTAACCCCTTTAAATAAATGTATATCAGGTTCTTGCTTTGACAGACCTATTTTTTTTATTGACATTTATGCCATTGTTTTGATTTGTACTTGTAACCCTGGACATGCAGAGAAATGGACATGCAGGGAAATGGACATGCAGAGAAATGGACATGCAGAGAAATGGACATGCAGAGAAATGGACATGCAGAGAAATGGACATGCAGGGAAATGGACATGCAGAGAAATGGACATGCAGAGAAATGGACATGCAGAGAAATGGACATGCAGAGAAATGGACATGCAGAGAAATGGACATGTAGGGAAATGGACGTGTAGGGAAATGGACATGTAGGGAAATGGACATGCAGAGAAATGGACATGTAGGGAAATGGTCATGCAGAGAAATGGACATGCAGAGAAATGGACATGTAGGGAAATGGTCATGCAGAGAAATGGACATGCAGAGAAATGGACATGTAGGGAAATGGTCATGCAGAGAAATGGACATGTAGGGAAATGGACATGTAGGGAAATGGACATGTAGGGAAATGGTCATGCAGAGAAATGGACATGCAGAGAAATGGACAGCTGATAAATGAAAAGCTGATAAATGAAAGGCGATTTTTGCTGGGATCTCGGGACTGATAGGGTTAAGACAACACAAACCTGTGTATTAAGCCATATACAGTCGTGGTCAAAAGTTTTGAGAATGACACAAATACTAATTTTCACAAAGTCTGCTGCCTCTGTTTTGATGATGGCAATTTGCATATACTCCAGAATGTCATGAAGAGTGATCAGATTAATTGCAATTAATTGCAAAGTCCCTCTTTGCCAAGAAAATTAACTTAATCCCCAAAAAAACATTTCCACTGCATTTCAGCCCTGCCACAAAAGGACCAGCTGCCATCATGTCAGTGATTCTCTCGTTAACACAGGTGAGAGTGTTGATGAGGACAAGGCTGGAGATCACTCTGTCATGCTGATTGAGTTAGAATAACAGACTGGAAGCTTTAAAAGGAGGGTGGTGCTTGAAATCATTGTTCTTCCTCTGTTAACCATGGTTACCTGCAAGGAAACACGTGCCGTCATCATTGCTTTGCACAAAAAGGGCTTCACAGGCAAGGATATTGCTGCTAGCAAGATTGCACCTAAATCAACCATTTATTCGATCATCAAGAACTTCAAGGAGAGAGGTTCAATTGTTGTGAAGAAGGCTTCAGGGCGCCCAAGAAAGTCCAGCAAGCGCCAGGACCGTCTCCTAAAGTTGATTCAGCTGCGGGATCGAGGAACCACCAGTGCAGAGCTTGCTCAGGAATGGCAGCAGGCAGGTGCGAGTGCATCTGCACGCACAGTGAGGCGAAGACTTTTGGAGGACGGCCTGGTGTCAAGAAGGGCAGCAAAGAAGCCACTTCTCTCCAGGAAAAACATCAGGGACAGACTGATATTCTGCAAAAGGTACAGGGATTGGACAGCTGAGGACTGGGGTAAAGTCATTTTCTCTGATGAATCCCCTTTCCAATTGTTTGGGGCATCCGGAAAACACCTTGTTCCGAGAAGACAAGGTGAGCGCTACCATCAGTCCTGTGTCATGCCAACAGCAAAGTATCCTGAGACCATTCATGTGTGGGGTTGCTTCTCAGCCAAGGGAGTGGGCTCACTCACACTTTTGCCTAAGAACACAGCCATGAATAAAGAATGGTACCAACAGATCCTCAGAGAGCAACTTCTCCGAACCATCCAAGAACAGTTTGGTGACGAACAATGCCTTTTCCAGCATGATGGAGCACCTGGCCATAAGGCAAAAGTGATAACTAAGTGGCTCGGGGAACAAAACATCGGAAATTTGGGTCCATGGCCATGAAACTCCCCAGACCTTAATCCCATTCAGAACTTGTGGTCGTTCCTCAAGAGGCGGGTGGACAAACAAAACCCCACAAATTCTGACAAACTCCAAGCATTGATTACGCAAGAATGGGCTGCCATCAGTCAGGATGTGGCCCAGAAGTTAATTGACAGCATGCCAGGGCGGATTGCAGAGGTCTTGAAAAAGAAGGGTCAACACTGCAAATATTGACTCTTTGCATAAACTTAATGTAATTGTCAATATACTTCATGTAATTATACTTCAGTATACCATAGTAACATCTGACAAAAATATCTCATAACACTGAAGCAGCGAACTTTGTGAAGACCAATACTTGTCATTCTCAAAACGTTTGACCACGACTGTACTGTACAGTACCAGTCAAAAGTTTGGGCACACCTAAAAGGCACACCTGTTAATTGAAATGCATTCCAGGTGACTACCTCATGAAGCTGGTTGAGAGAATGCCAAGAGTGTGCAAAGCTGTCATCAAGGCAAAGGTTGGCTATTTGAAGAATCTCAAATATAAAATATATTTTGATTTGTTTAACACTTTTTTGGCTACTACATGATTCCATATGTGTTATTTCATAGTGTTGATGTCTTCACTATTATTCTACAATGTAGAAAATAGTAAAAATAAAGAAAAACCCTTGAATGAGTAGGTGTGTCCAAACGTTTGACCTGTACTGTATATGAACACAGTGCAAACATTCTCACATTGGGGCAATGAAATAGTATGTTATGAAATGATACGTTTCAACACTACTCTAGTGGCGCTCCACTCATCTGCAGCAAACAATGAATATCAGTCCAATAGTGACAATGTAGTACATTCTGCATTTCACAGCATTAACAAATAACTGGAAATATATTATCTAAGATCAACAATAGTACAGTTGTTTTTGAGATGAGCCATTAATCTATGATGTGGGGCAAGAGCTCCCTTTCCAGTTAAAAGCAATTGTTTATATGTAAATTGTCCTCAATAACATATAATAATAATAAGCATATCTACCATTCCTAGATACATACTGTATCTTCAGAAAGTATTCATACCCCTTGACTTATTCCACATGTTGTTGTGTTATGAATGACTTAAGGTGAATTCAAAATGGATTCAATAGATTTGTTTTCCCCTCACTGTTATGTGAATTCTTTAACAAACTATTTTAGTGTCTCTGTGCGTCTCCCAAAAGGTTGTAAGTCTTTTGGGATTTAAGTAACGGCCAGAGTCCCGGTCTGCATAGTCAGAGATATTTATTCATTGAGAATTCTGCCATCACAATTTCAGAGTCCATCTTTTATACTCATACGTCATACAAAAAGAAATCCCTCCCCTCTGTAGGCGGGCTGTAGTTTTCCACTCTAAAACTGCTCTACTGACCTTCAGTTCACACACACACACATATACACACATGCATACACACATACATACACACACACACACATATCCTACTCCCTGCTTTACTCAGTTATTGCCGTTCTCACAATATTCTGCACCATGTTTTCATAACAGTTTCTCCCCTCCCTAAATTGGGAGGCCTCTTTATCTTAGTTTCTCAGTTGTCTTTGTTGTCTGGCCTAACTCTTACTCACATTGCTAAATAGTGGCTCAATGCCATAGCCTTTACTGGTCCTACACTCACACATTTCTAACACATTATACACAGTTTCAGGGTGTAATAATTAGTCATTAATAATTAATCTATCAATTCCACCCTTTGACTAAATATTACACACACACAAAATATATGTTGTTATAGAAATGAATCACACTCATTGAAGTATATAAGTTGGTTTGCATATTAAAACATTACAGGTTCATCAGGGTTACCCCATCAACGGGAGAGGTTGTCGGGAGAGGTCGTGTTTTTCTCTAGCTGGAGGTAAGCAGGAGGTAAGCTTCTCATATGGTGTTGAGTAAAGCTTAACCATGTATTAGATCGTAGGTAGGTAGTTAGCCGTAGTTAGGTATTGTATTTATTATAGGTTAGTAATGTTGTTATTGTAGGTTTCCGTAGGTAATTGTAGGTTAGTATCGAAGCACGAGGCTAGCTAGCTAGCGGGTAGCTACTGGTAACGATTAGCAACGCTGGAGAGCTGGTTCCAATGGTAATGTGCTGCTAGCCAACTTTTAATTTTTTGCTGCGTTATGCGTTATGAAAGGAACTAGACACGGACTTGAATTATCTGTTTAGTGTGCTAACACACTCTTGGCAGTTTGTTGTAACCAAGTATTGATGCTAAATTGTGTGTTAATGGATGCTAGCTTGCAAGTTAGCTACGGCGTCATAGCTAGGCATCGTGGGTTGTTGTGTGTAGTTACTGTGTCTTGGCAGTGCCGGCTGTAGCACGAAGCGAGCTACCTAGCCATTTTTTTCGAACAGAGTCAGAGTCAACACAATAGCCATTGTGTGCCGGGTGTAGCACGAAGCTAGCTAGCTAGCCGTTCTTCAAACAAAGTCAACACAGTGGCCATTGCTAGCTACCCAACACGACCAGCTAACTGTACGGTAGTAGCTAAATACAATATACTTGTCCTAGCTAGCCAACGTCTAATCATTGCTGCGTCATGAAAGGAACTTGACACAGACACGAATGATCTGTTTAGTGTGTTATCACACTATTGGTGGTTTGTTGTGACCAAGTGTTGGTGCTAAACGGTGTGTTATTGTTATTGGATGCTAGCTTACTAGTTAGCTATGGTGTCATAGTTGGCTAGCTGAATAAAGTGGGTTGAGTCTATTCCTTTAAACATTGAACTGCTGTGGTTCACAACAATTCTGATTTCTAAAGGCGGAAGTTGGGAGAGTTTTTGTTCGGGTGGTTCAGTGAAACAATTTTAGTTTCTGAGGTAGAAGTTTTTGGTGAGGGAGGCCCTGCTCTCTCCGCTCCCAGATGCTTAGCTCATTTCATTCCGATCTCCTCTGCATTTTTGTAGCCATTTGCTACAGCCCTGTCAACTATGCCTCTGCCTATCCCTGTTCTCTCCTCTCTGCACAGGCTACACAAACGCACCACACCGCGTGGCTGCTGCCTCTCTAACCTGGTGGTCCCTGCACGCACCACCCACGTGGAGTTCCAGGTCGCAGGCAGCCTCTGGAACTGCCGTTCTGCTGCCAACAAAGCTGACTTCATCCCAGCCTATGCCAACCTCCAGTCCCTCGACTTCCTGGCGCTGACGGAAACATGGATCACCACTGAAAACACTGCTACTCCTACTGCTCTCTCCTCGTCTGACCATGTGTTCTCGCATACCCCGAGAGCATCTGGTCAGAGGGGTGGTGGTACAGGAATCCTCATCTCTCCCAAGTGGACATTCTCAATTTTTCCCCTAACCCATCTGTCTATCTCCTCATTTGAATTCCATGCTGTCACAGTCACTAGCCCATTTAAGCTTAATATCCTTGTCATCTATCGCCCTCCAGGTTCCCTTGGAGAGTTCATCAATGAGCTTGACGCCTTGATAAGTTCCTTCCCTGAGGATGGCTCACCCCTCACAGTTTTGGGGGATTTCAACCTCCCTATGTCCACATTTGACTCATTTCTCTCTGCCTCCTTCTTTCCACTCCTCTCCTCTTTTGACCTCACCCTCTCACCGTCCCCCCCTACTCACAAGGCAGGCAATACGCTTGACCTCATCTTCACTAGATGCTGCTCCTCTACTAATCTCACTGCAACTCCCCTCCATGTCTCCGACCACTACTTTGTTTCCTTTTCTCTCTCGCTCTCCTCCCACACTACTCACTCTGCCCCTACACAGATGGTAATGCGCCGCCGCAACCTTCGCTCTCTCTCTCCCACTACTCTCTCCTCTTCCATCCTATCATCTCTTCCCTCTGCTCAATCCTTCTCCCTCCAATCTCCTGATTCTGCCTCCTCAACCCTCCTCTCCTCCCTTTCTGCATCCTTTGACTCTCTGTGTCCCCTATCCTCCCGGCCGGCTCGGTCCTCCCCTCCAGCTCCGTGGCTTGATGACTCATTGCGAGCTCACAGAACAGAGCTCCGGGCAGCGGAGCGGAAATGGAAGAAAACTAAACTCCCCGCCGACCTGGCATCTTTTCACTCCCTCCTCTCTACATTTTCTTCATCTGTTTCTGCTGCTAAGGCCACCTTCTACCACTCTAAATTCCAAGCATCTGCCTCTAACCCTAGGAAGCTCTTTGCCACATTTTCCTCCCTCCTGCATCCCCCCTCTCTCTCTGTGGATGACTTCGTCAACCACTTTGAAAAGAAGGTTGACGACATCCGATCCTCGTTTGTTAAGTCTAATGACACTGCTGGTCCTGCTCACACTGCCCTACCCTATGCTTTGACTTCTTTCTCCCCTCTCTCTCCAGATAAAATCCTGCGACTTGTGACTGCAGGCCGCCCAACAACCTGCCCGCTTGACCCCATCCCCTCCTCCCTTCTCCAGACCATCTCCGGTGACCTTCTCCCCTACCTCACCTCGCTGATCAACTCATCCTTGACCGCTGGCCATGTCCCTTCCGTCTTCAAGAGAGCGAGAGTTGCTCCCCTTCTCAAAAAACCAACACTCGACCCCACTGATGTCAACAACTACAGACCAGTATCCCTTCTTTCTTTTCTTTCCAAAACTATTGAGCGTGCCGTCTTTAGCCAACTCTCTTGCTATCTCTCTCAGAATGACCTTCTTGATCCAAACCAATCAGGTTTCAGGACTGGTCATTCAACTGAGACTGCTCTTCTCTGTGTCACGGAGACTCTCCGCACTGCTAAAGCTAACTCTCTCTCCTCTGCTCTTGTCCTTCTAGACCTGTCTGCTGCCTTTGATACTGTGAACCATCAGATCCTCCTCTCCACCCTCTCCGAGCTGGGCATCTCCGGCGCGGCTCACTCCTGGATTGTGTCCTACCTGACCGGTCGCTCCTACCAAGTGGCGTGGCGAGAAGCTGTCTCCGCACCACGTGCTCTCACCACTGGTGTCCCCCAGGGCTCAGTTCTAGGCCCTCTCCTTTTCTCCCTATACACCAAGTCACTTGGCTCTGTCATATCCTCACATGGCCTTTCCTATCATTGCTACGCTGACGATACACAACTAATCTTCTCCTTTCCCCCTTCTGATAACCAGGTGGCGAATCGCATCTCTGCATGTCTGGCAGACATATCAGTATGGATGACGGATCACCACCTCAAGCTGAACCCTGGCAAGACGGAGCTGCTCTTCCTCCCGGGGAAGGACTGCACGTTCCATGATCTCGCCATCACGGTTGACAACTCCGCTGTGTCCTCCTCCCAGAGTGCGAAGAGCCTAGGCGTGACCCTGGACAACACCCTGTCGTTCTCCGCCAACATCAAGGCGGTGACCCGCTCCTGCAGGTTCATGCTCTACAACATTCGGAGAGTACGACCCTGCCTTACACAGGAAGCGGCACAGGTCCTAATCCAGGCACTTGTCATCTCCCGTCTGGACTACTGCAACTCGCTGTTGGCTGGCCTCCCTGCCTGTGCCATTAAACCCCTACAACTCATCCAGAATGCCGCAGCCCGTCTGGTGTTCAACCTTCCCAAGTTCTCTCACGTCACCCCCCTCCTCTGCACACTCCACTGGCTTCCAGTCGAAGCTCGCATCCGCTACAAGACCATGGTGCTTGCCTATGGAGCAGTGAGGGGAACGGCACCTCTGTACCTTCAGGCTCTGATCAGTCCCTACACCCAAACGAGGGCATTGCGTTCATCCACCTCTGGCCTGCTGGCTCCCCTTCCTCTGCGGAAGCATAGCTCCCGCTCAGCCCAGTCAAAACTGTTCGCTGCTCTGGCACCCCAATGGTGGAACAAGCTCCCTCACGACGCCAGGACAGCGGAGTCACTCACCACCTTCCGGAGACATTTGAAACCCCACCTC
This sequence comes from Coregonus ussuriensis, assembly GCA_031479575.1. Taxonomy (NCBI): domain Eukaryota; kingdom Metazoa; phylum Chordata; class Actinopteri; order Salmoniformes; family Salmonidae; genus Coregonus; species Coregonus ussuriensis. The sequence goes on from CM062486.1 coordinate 52,888,920, forward strand.
TTTAAGGAATACCTGGGATAGGATAAAGTATTCCTTCTAACCCCCCCCCCCCCCCCCCCCCCCCCCCCCCGCCCCAAATTGTAAAGTGGTTATCCCACTGGCTATAGGGTGAACGCGCCAATTTGTGAGTCGCTCTGGCTAAGAGCGTCTGCTAAATGACGTTAATGTGCCCTTGAGCAAGGCACTTAACCCTAATTGCTCCTGTAAGTCGCTCTGGATAAGAGCGTCTGCTAAATGACTAAAATGTAAAATGTAATGATTAAAAGCATAACGTTACTTTTTAGCAATGGTAACTAGTACATCATACTTAAAATGAGACTTTAATACACAAAAGATCATTACAATAACTTTTAAACTAGAGATTTATAGTTCTAGGAAAACATCCAGTCTCAAATTATCTGGATCGTCGTCGTCCTCCACCAAGCCTGGTAGGTCATATCCTTCAGTCGGAGTCCGGGATTGGGCCGTATCTCACCATCTGTTGGGAAACCGCCTTGCTCACCAACCCTCAGACACAGGGAATAAGACAACATCCACAAAGAACAAGTATACCCATAGAAGCTATAACTTCACCCAGAATAGTTACAACAATAGTTTTCCATTTACCAAATATGTTATCAAACTAACCGTTTAGGGAGCTATCAATACCAGAGTTCTCAGCCAGTTCGTTCGCCAGAGTGGTGAGTCCCTGAAGCGCTTTGGTCACGGACCCGTCCGGGTCTGTATTGTTGGGGATGAAAGTACAGCACATAGATCCAAACAGAACACAAACTCCGCCCCGCTCAGCCAAAAGCATATCTAAAGCTATTCTATTCTGCCATGCCATTAAGCTAGTTGCCGCTGTCTGCTCAGCCAATCCCTTTATTGCATCACGAGTGTGGTTTATAAATCTTTGCTGTTTATAGTAAATATAATTTATCCAATCTACGTTTTTATTAATTGTTGACCACCAGAAAATACTTGATTCAAACCCAGCTGCGATCTGATTCCTAGCTTTGAATTCTTCTGGAACCCCTCGAGGTACTCCTATCCCATCAATATATATCCTTTCATCAAAGGATCCCGGGAGGAGGTCCTGCTTTCTACGTGACAACTCACCAGTCTCTGACACGTTTGATTGTTTGATGAGAGTGAAGGGCATTACCAGCTGAGCTAGCGCACAGGTTCCTGTCCAATTAGTATATAGGTGAGGCCACAGTCTGTCATCACCACACAACCACCAGATGTCAGCACGGGCCTGGTTTTGGTTCCTAAAATCCTCTGGCTGCAACAAAGAGGAGAGATTAGTCATGGTCTCTTTAGTTGAGACATTCTCTGTGTGGGAGCAGGAGCTAAGATGCCCTACCCTGTATCCTATTTTATCAGTCCTAGAGAAACAATAGTAAGACTTCCCTGAGACTTCAAACGGAGGTAACCTAGGTCGGGGTGACTTTGTTATCGGGGGATACAGATAGTGCAAGTTACTACAAGACTCCTTCACCACATTCCCAGGTGGCTTGAACAATTTAATCATGCAAGATAAACCTGACGGAGAGTTAAAGCCCGTCAAGGGGAACGGAGTAGTTGTTAACCTTGGTTTGGCTGTCCCACAGGCATAACAGTCCTCTTTAGACATAGTTCTTGCCGTATACTGAATCCATTCCAACCACAGGTTAGGATCCCTGTACCCCGTCTCCACCTGTACTACTTCCTTCAGGTCTATAGTTTGCACTATCTTCACCACAGCCCCGGTCTCACTACCTCCCTCAGAGAGGTTTACTCTATAGGGTGCCCCAGTTGAAGAGGATATCTCACTTGTCAGGTCTGTAACATCTGCTGGGTTGATTACTACCCAGAAAGCCACTAATGGGTCTCCACAACATTTGCGGTCAAATCCTATGTACCACATTCCCTCATCCGTAGCCTTTACCTGTTTTAGCGTAATTCGGACTTTCAGACAGTACCTACCCTTATATGGGTCGCACTGCCATTTCTGGTAATTCCCCACTTTCACAATACTCCACCTGTCCTTAAACTGTGTATGGAGATTGACATATCCCCCTCGCTTGGTATGAGCAACTACATGGTCCCAGGATGTACATGGTGAAATACATATATATCTCCCATCCTTTATGATACTACCAGCCAGTAGTCCCCAACTCCCCAACTGGTCCGCAAAGACCTCAATTGATGTCCTTCCCTAAAGTCCCTAGTACTTCCCCTTTCCCTACGTCTAGCTGTCTCCTATGCCTTCGTAGACTGTGCTCAGGTATTATTTTATCAACTTGTGTTAGGTTAACTACTACTTCTGGCGGATCAGGAGGGTTTGAGTGTGTTAGGAATATGGCCCCCACAATCAGACAGCTACCTACCGTCGGGACACCTGTGAATCCCCACCCTCGCCCTGAGAACATGTCAGATGCCAGAGGCCAACCCATTGCTTTACCTTCTATCGAACTCACACAGGGATGATCAGACAGGGTAAGGGAATCTTCGTTAAGGAGCCAACCCCCGAGCCCTAGTGGTGATCGGATCTTTCTCCTAACTCTGTGTTTGTTCGTCAGGTGTAGCTGGTTTTACCTTTTTACAGTGTGTGACATGCACCCAGATGGATCTCTCAGCTATTCTGCTGGCAAAGGCAGTACTTGGTAGGGCCCTTCCCGCCAGGCCTGCTTCAGTCTCCTGGTTAGATAGAGTGGGTCACCTTCTCCTTTAATTCACCTGTGGGGGCACAAAACCTCTGACCTACAGGTGTGGTTAATAAACGACCTTCTCACGTGTTCTGCTAGGGTGCTCTCTAGTTCTATGTCTGCCTGTCTGGTCCTGCCAACTGTGGCATTCTGTAAGGTCTTCCAAACACTTTCTCAAAGGGGGATAACCCATCTTTATCTGGGGTTACTCTAAATTTATTCCCTTCACTCCGTGATAACTCTATAAAATCAATTTCCAATTGCTGGAAAGGGTACTTAGCCGGAGGATACTCACCCTGAGGTGCCCTTTGTCTGCCCTGGTGATTATTTTGAGCACTGATAACACATCTTTTTTTTTAATAATTAGTAATCCCATGTGCAACAAAGTGTTGTCTAATCTGTTCTACCATCCATCCCTCCTTTTGACACATGTCACTGCCCATGTGTCAATATTATCACCTACCTAACAATCACTTAGGTAATATTGGTAATTTATCATCCAATTGCCATCCCTTATTTTTATTTATTGGTAAAATAAACTATCTTAAAGTCCTCCTCTCATGCCTTTAGAATTTACCAGTGTGGATGATTAATTAACACCAGAAAGTTAAAACAGAGTTCAGAGGCAATTGAAATTCCATCCCATAGTATACCAAACATTACCATTATTCTAAATATTTAATAAATGTTACTTATCCCAAGTGTTCATTAATCCTCATGACATTCATTCTCATAAGAAATCATATATACCCCAAACTTAGCCAAAACCTAAAAAACTCCATAAAATTCACTGTGTGCTCCTCTAAGACCTATCACCCTTGACCTGCTGAAAACCCCCCAAAATTGAAACAACAAGGCTTTATAAACATCATACTAGGTGTGTTGTTTTTTATTTGAAAACCCCAATTAAAAAACAACAACCAAACAGCCAGGTCATGAGGACTCCTGATTTCTCTCTTCCCCTTCTGCCTACAGTTTCTTAACTGGTGCCCTTTCCTTGCACAGTAACTACACGGTTCCTCACATTCTCTAGCAAAATGTCCCTTTTTGTCACAATTGTAACACTTCCACTCACTCCTGTCTCCACTATTACTATTTCCTTCTTGTCTGTCTTTGCTACCGTAACCTCTCTTCTCTCCTAGGTATTGACTAATAGTCTCACTGTCTCTAATTCAACACAAAACTCCATCATCCAATGTACTCCCAGCAGAACTGAAAAAAATAAATAACAGACTGTGATTTCCAGGACACTGCACCTTTGTTTCTGGCCTCACTATCTCCCCGGGAATTGGCCCTCCCTCAAGGTCCCTCCCAATCTGCTCTTGGTAAACTGCAAACCTTTTATTGCTTCTGGTTTCATAGGGTATTGCTTCTGATATGGCCTATGATTAGATTTGGGTATCACCTGTACTGGAATTACCCCTTTTATTAATCCTACGTCTGCTGGACCCCGGGACCACAAATGCTCTGGAACTTCTTTTAAGTCTGACTCCTGTTGTTCTGTCAACAGGTATTCCTCTCCTCAGCATCTGCTATTCTCATCTAAATGTACTATCTGTGGATGGGCTGTGTTGATCGCCACTCACAATATTGACCCAATCAGTGATCCTCTTACCCTTGGATACCCACTGGCCCATGTCTTTCCAGTCCTCTGCTGGCTCCTTTGCTAGGGACACATGTGGGCTCCATATTTCCCTGAACAGTCTCTGACTTTGGGGCCCTATTTCCACCTCCACTACTGCGTGGGTGTTGTCATAGTGAAACCATTTCAAGGCTATAGTCCTTTCTGTGGTTTTAAATAATGCTTTCTCATAGATTGCATCTGGACCTGGGTGTTTGTTATACCAGAGAGTACAGTGTAGGTCATCGGGGGACATTTTAGTGGGGCCTGGTACTACATCATCAGCAAGTTCCATCAAGGTTCGGGGAATATCAGTTATTCCCCCCCTAAACAAATCTTGCCTATACCAATAACATGGCTCCCCTTCCCCACAGACCACCATATTGTCTCTGACTATGTGTACTTTCATTCCCCTCTCAGCGGAAATGACAGCCACATTCAATTTAGTCATTACATCACGTCCTAGTAAATTTACCCGACACAGCTTAGATATCAGGATGGGTATGGTTGCCTCTCATCCTGATTGGTCATGTTTTAGGGTTATTGGGGCTGATAACCTTTCAATAAATTGATGACCAGAGGCAGATCGCACTATGATTTTCTCCCTATCAATCCTGACTCCATCTGGCTTGTCTGTTGCACAGGTTGCTGTCCTGCAGGCTCCCGTATCACAAAGGAATTTAATTTTCATACCCATTACTGTCAATGTCAAATAAGGTTTATGTTCCTGTTGAAGTGCTAAGTCAATAGTAGCCAATTCAAACACCTCACAATTTGGATCAAAGGGTTCCTTAGTCTTCCCCCCACTAGAGTCTACTATTTCTCCCTCAAGGACTAGTCATGCCTTATCTTCCTCTTCCTCACGCTCAAAGCTGGGGGATGGACTTCTCTCTCTCTCTCTTCTCTCTTTTCTCTCCTGTCTGACTTTCTCTGCCCTTGTCCTGTACTCCTCTATCTCTGGCTCTTCCTCACCTTCATCTTCCCTTCCTCCTCCAGCCCCTTCTTCCTCATAGGGAGGTGGGGCCGGTGGGGGGGGCAACATTATTCCCCTGCACTCTCCTTCTTCTCCCTACGTATTCATCATCTGGATTTTCTCTCCATGCCTGGTCTGCCAAGTTTGGATATAACCTTTCTGCCCTCTGCTCTGGGGGAGGCACGGAGACCTCAACCTTCACTTCTCTTTCCCTCTCACTCACTTCTCTTTTCTTCCTGCCTTATCTCCTCTCTCTCCTAAGTTTCTAGTTCTACCCGCCATCTCTCCCAGAGTGGCAATTAGTTACTATGCATCTTCCTCTTCTTTCTTGGCTCTGTCCTGTCTGTTATTCTGCTCATGATGGATTGCATGTCTCTCTGAGGCTATTACACAATTCAGTTATTTTCCCAACATACTCTCCGTAATCGGCCCATGGCAAAAGTGTCCTCTGGGCATCCCCTGAAACCCACTGCCCTCTAACGGCAGCCCAAACCTTACTATTCCTGTTTTGGGGTGGGTCATTCTTTCTACCGCTCTGGCCACGTCCTCTGTGTTCATGGCCTGTCTGCTAAATGGCATATTATTATTATTACTGTATACATCTAAGGTTGCTGGGGCCCCTTTCATTCCCCGCCAATAGATTAGGTAAGGCTATCAGTGGGTACTGGCCCCCTCCTACTCTCTCTCTCTCTCTCACTGCTTATTTCTCCTTTACACACCTTATGTATCTGTTTAAGCATGGATTCGAGTTTATCTGCGTCTAGACGTCCCTCAAAACCATACCTCTCCCTCCACCTGGTTACATAATGGAGATATCTTCTATCCCTGGATTCCATTTTAATTACATCAAGCATTTCTCGTCCCCAGTAAATTCTGGGACCTCTTGTGAGGATTTGCCCCCCCATGGTTGGTACTGTTAAAAATCCCTTAGCCACCTCTTCTATATAACAAGTCAATTTAACAAGTAATTCAAAATAGCTTCACACAACAACACCTTGAATCACCCCTTCCTGTATATGTAATCTTGACTAGTCCCTCAGAATGATCTCCTACTCTACGGAGGAGTCTATCCCCAGAATGTAATCTTGATCATTCCTGACAGTCCCCTACATTTCACTTAAAATGGCTACGCATTGATCAATTTGCTACTTTTCAATATTTTAGCAAGTCCTCAAATCAATTTCACCAAGTTAATGAATAAAGACTACTGACCTTATCCTTGCAGCCGAGATTCAATGTAGGTTTGGATTCCGTCACCGTCTCTGTCATTAATCAGGTGTCCTCTGGCCTGTTTTAACCCTTAATGTCAAAGGGCAGGACTTTCTATTTACGAATGTATCATTCGCCCGTCGACGGTTTTCAGAGTTACCTGGAATGACAGAAACAGGGTATTGGAGTCCGGCTCAGAAGGACCAAGCTGTTATGTGAATTCTTTAACAAACTATTTTAGTGTCTCTGTGCGTCTCCCAAAAGGTTGTAAGTCTTTTGGGATTTAAGTAACGGCCAGAGTCCCGGTCTGCATAGTCAGAGATATTTATTCATTGAGAATTCTGCCATCACAATTTCAGAGTCCATCTTTTATACTCATACGTCATACAAAAAGAAATCCCTCCCCTCTGTAGGCGGGCTGTAGTTTTCCACTCTAAAACTGCTCTACTGACCTTCAGTTCACACACACACACATATACACACATGCATACACACATACATACACACACACACACATATCCTACTCCCTGCATTACTCAGTTATTGCCGTTCTCACAATATTCTGCACCATGTTTTCATAACAGTTTCTCCCCTCCCTAAATTGGGAGGCCTCTTTATCTTAGTTTCTCAGTTGTCTTTGTTGTCTGGCCTAACTCTTACTCACATTGCTAAATAGTGGCTGAATGCCATAGTCTTTACTGGTCCTACACTCACACATTTCTAACACATTATACACAGTTTCAGGGTGTAATAATTAGTCATTCATAATTAATCTGTCACTCACCAATCTACACACAATACCCCATAATGCTAGATAGCCATTTTTAAGTCTTGCCATAGATTTTCAAGCCGATTTAAGTCAAAACTGTAACTAGGCCACTCGGCAACCTTCAATGTCGTCTTGGTAAGCAACGCCAGTGTATATTTGGCCTTGTGTTTTAGGTTATTATCCTGCTGAAAGGTGGATTTGTCTGCAGTGTCTGTTGGAAAGCAAACTGAACCAGGTTTTCCTCTAGGATTCTGCCTGTGCTTAGCTCTATTGCTTTTCTTTTTATCCTAAAAAACTACCTAGTCCTTACCGATGACAAGCATACTCATAACATGAGGCAGCCACCACCATGATTGAAAATATAAAGAGTGGTACTTAGTGATGTGTTGTGTTGGATTTGCCCCAAACATAACACTCTGTATTCAGTACATAAAGATCATTTCTTTGCCACATTCTTTGCGGTTTTACTTTAGTGCCTTATTGCAAACAGGATGCATGTTTTGGAATATTTTTTATTCCGTCATTTAGGTTAGTATTGTGGAGTAACTACAATGTTGTTGATCCATCCTCAGTTTTCTACTATCACATCTATTAAACTCTGTAACTGTTTTAAAGTCACCATTGGCCTCATGGTGAAATCCCTGAGCGGTTTCCTTCCTCTCCGGCAACAGAGTTAGGAAGGACGCCTGTATCTTTGTAGTGACTGGGTGTATTGATACACCATCCAACGTGTAATTAATAACTTCACCATGCTCAAAGGGATATTCAATGTCTGCTTTTATTTTTAATTTTTTACCAATACGTGCCCTTCTTTGCGAGGCATTGGAAAACCTCCCTGGTCTTTGTGGTTGAATATATGTTTGAAATTCACTGCCCGACTGAGGGACCTTACAGATAATTGTATGTATGGGGTAAAAGAGGTAGTCATTCAGACTCATGTTGCATTCAGAGTCCTTGCAACTTATTATGTGACTTGTTAAGCACATATACAGTGGGGGGAAAAAGTATTTAGTCAGCCACCAATTGTGCAAGTTCTCCCACTTAAAAAGATGAGAGAGGCCTGTAATTGTCATCATAGGTACACGTCAACTGTGACAGACAAAATGAGAAAAAACATTCCAGAAAATCACATTGTAGGATTTTTAATGAATTTATTTGCAAATTATGGTGGAAAATAAGTATTTGGTCAATAACAAAAGTTTCTCAATACTTTGTTATATACCCTTTGTTGGCAATGACTCAGGTCAAACGTTTTCTGTAAGTCTTCACAAGGTTTTCACACACTGTTGCTGGTATTTTGGCCCATTCCTCCATGCAGATCTCCTCTAGAGCAGTGATGTTTTGGGGCTGTCGCTGGGCAACACAGACTTTCAACTCCCTCCAAAGATTTTCTATGGGGTTGAGATCTGGAGACTGGCTAGGCCACTCCAGGATCTTAAAATGCTTCTTACGAAGCCACTCCTTCTTTGCCCGGGCGGTGTGTTTGGGATCATTGTCATGCTGAAAGACCCAGCCACGTTTCATCTTCAATGCCCTTGCTGATGGAAGGAGGTTTTCACTCAAAATCTCACGATACATGGCCCCATTCATTCTTTCCTTTACACGGATCAGTCGTCCTGGTCCCTTTGCAGAAAAACAGCCCCAAAGCATGATATTTCCACCCCCATGCTTCACAGTAGGTATGGTGTTCTTTGGATGCAACTCAGCCTTCTTTGTCCTCCAAACACGACGAGTTGAGTTTTTACCAAAAGGTTCTATTTTGGTTTCATCAGACCATATGACATTCTCCCAATCCTCTTCTGGTTCATCCAAATGCACTCTAGCAAACTTCAGACGGGCCTGGACATGTACTGGCTTAAGCAGGGGGACACGTCTGGCACTGCAGGATTTGAGTCCTTGGCGGCGTAGTGTGTTACTGATGGTAGGCTTTGTTACTTTGGTCCCAGCTCTCTGCAGGTCATTCACTAGGTCCCCCCGTGTGGTTCTGGGATTTTTGCTCACCGTTCTTGTGATCATTTTGACCCCACGGGGTGAGATCTTGCGTGGAGCCCCAGATCGAGGGAGATTATCAGTGGTCTTGTATATCTTCCATTTCCTAATAATTGCTCCCACAGTTGATTTCTTCAAACCAAGCTGCTTACCTATTGCAGATTCAGTCTTCCCAGCCTGGTGCAGGTCTACAATTTTGTTTCTGGTGTCCTTTGACAGCTCTTTGGTCTTGGCCATAGTGGAGTTTGGAGTGTGACTGTTTGAGGTTGTGGACAGGTGTCTTTTATACTGATAACAAGTTCAAACAGGTGCCATTAGTACAGGTAACGAGTGGAGGACAGAGGAGCCTCTTAAAGAAGAAGTTACAGGTCTGTGAGAGCCAAAAATCTTGCTTGTTTGTAGGTGACCAAATACTTATTTTCCACCATAATTTGCAAATAAATTCATTAAAAATCCTACAATGTGATTTTCTGGATTTTTTTTCCTCAATTTGTCTGTCATAGTTGACGTGTACCTATGATGTAAATTACAGGCCTCTCTCATCTTTTTAAGTGGGAGAACTTGCACAATTGGTGGCTGACTAAATATTTTTTTCCCCCACTGTATATTTTATATATATTTTTGTCATGGGCAAAGAAACTCAAAAGGGCTGATTATATTAATTAACAATAATTTTAATCCGATTGTGCAAACTGTGCAAACAGATCCTCAAGGAATATGGATCCTTTTAAATATGCTATTGGACCAAAAACAGATTTAATTTAATTAATCTATAGGCCAAATAATGATCATCCACACTTCTTAGCAAATATATAGAATAATCTATTGAGCTCACAAGTAACAAATTAATCTATTATTATGGTGGGAGATTATAATACTGTTTTAAGTACCTCAATGGATCGTAAAGGAAATCACACTACAAACTATCACCCTCATGCACATAACAAAATCGCGAATATCATGAATATATTGGAACTAGTGGATATATGGAGGCTTAAATATCCTGACCTAGTGAGATATACATGGAGGAGGCTCAATCAAGCTAGCCGTCTTGATTACTTCCTGGTCTCATTCTTGCTGGCATCAAACGTATTCATAGGAGCTAGAATGCAATCGGACCATTGGTTTGTAGAGCTGGTGTAACCGAGTCAGGTTTGTAGGCCTCCTTGCAATAAGTTGGGTGAATTTTGGCCCATTCCTCCTGACAGAGCTGGTGTAACTGAGTCAGGTTTGTAGGCCTCCTTGCAATAAGTTGGGTTAATTTTGGCCCATTCCTCCTGACAGAGCTGGTGTAACTGAGTCAGGTTTGTAGGCCTTGCAATAAGTTGGGTGAATTCTGGCCCATTCCTCCTGACAGAGCTGGTGTAACTGAGTCAGGTTTGTAGGCCTCCTTGCAATAAGTTGGGTGAATGTTGGCCCATTCCTCCTGACAGAGCTGGTGTAACTGAGTCAGGTTTGTAGGCCTCCTTGCAATAAGTTGGGTGAATGTTGGCCCATTCCTCCTGACAGAGCTGGTGTAACTGAGTCAGGTTTGTAGGTCTCCTTGCAATAAGTTGGGTGAATTTTGGCCCATTCCTCCTGACAGAGCTGGTGTAACTGAGTCAGGTTTGTAGGCCTCCTTGCAATAAGTTGGGTGAATGTTGGCCCATTCCTCCTGACAGAGCTGGTGTAACTGAGTCAGGTTTGTAGGCCTCCTTGCAATACGTTGGGTGAATTTTGGCCCATTCCTCCTGACAGAGCTGGTGTAACTGAGTCAGGTTTGTAGGCCTCCTTGCAATAAGTTGGGTGAATTTTGGCCCATTACTCCTGGCAGAGCTTGTGTAACTGAGTAAGGTTTGTAGGCCTTGCAATAAGTTGGGTGAATTCTGGCCCATTCCTCCTGACAGAGCTGGTGTAACTGAGTCAGGTTTGTAGGCCTCCTTGCAATAAGTTGGGTGAATTTTGGCCCATTCCTCCTGACAGAGCTGGTGTAACTGAGTCAGGTTTATAGGCCTCCTTGCAATAAGTTGGGTGAATTTTGGCCCATTACTCCTGGCAGAGCTGGTGTAACTGAGTCAGGTTTGTAGGCCTCCTTGCAATAAGTTGGGTGAATGTTGGCCCATTCCTCGTGACAGAGCTGGTGTAACTGAGTCAGGTTTGTAGGCCTCCTTGCAATAAGTTGGGTGAATTTTGGCCCATTCCTCCTGACAGAGCTGGTGTAACTGAGTCAGGTTTGTAGGTCTCCTTGCAATAAGTTGGGTGAATTTTGGCCCATTCCTCCTGACAGAGCTGGTGTAACTGAGTCAGGTTTGTAGGTGTCCTTGCAATAAGTTGGGTGAATTTTGGCCCATTCCTCCTGACAGAGCTGGTGTAACTGAGTCAGGTTTGTAGGCCTCCTTTCAATAAGTTGGGTGAATTTTGGCCCATTCCTCCTGACAGAGCTGGTGTAACTGAGTCAGGTTTGTAGGCCTCCTTGCAATAAGTTGGGTGAATTTTGGCCCATTCCTCCTGACAGAGCTGGTGTAACTGAGTCAGGTTTGTAGGCCTTGCAATAAGTTGGGTGAATTCTGGCCCATTCCTCCTGACAGAGCTGGTGTAACTGAGTCAGGTTTGTAGGCCTCCTTGCAATAAGTTGGGTAAATTTTGGCCCATTCCTCCTGACAGAGCTGGTGTAACTGAGTCAGGTTTGTAGGCCTCCTTGCAATAAGTTGGGTGAATGTTGGCCCATTCCTCGTGACAGAGCTGGTGTAACTGAGTCAGGTTTGTAGGCCTCCTTGCAATACGTTGGGTGAATTCTGGCCCATTCCTCCTGACAGAGCTGGTGTAACTGAGTCAGGTTTGTAGGCCTCCTTGCAATAAGTTGGGTGAATTTTGGGCCATTCCTCCTGACAGAGCTGGTGTAACTGAGTCAGGTTTGTAGGCCTCCTTGCAATAAGTTGGGGGAATTTTGGCCCATTCCTCCTGACAGAGCTGGTGTAACTGAGTCAGGTTTGTAGGCCTCCTTGCTCGCACACGCCTTTTCAGTTCTGCCCACAAATGTTCTATAGGATTGAGGTCAGGGCTTTGTGATGGCCACTCCAATACCTTGACTTGGTTGTCCTTAAGCCATTATGCCACAACTTTGGAATTATGCTTGGGGTCATTGTCCATTTGGAAGACCCACTTGCGACCAAGCTTTAACTTCCTGACTGATGTCTTGAGATGTTGCTTCAATATATCCACATAATTTTCCTTCGTCATGATGTCATCTATTTTGTGAAGTGCACCAGTCCCTCCTGCAGCAAAGCACCCCCATAGCATGATGCTGCCACCCCCGTGCTTCACGGTTGGGATGGTGTTCTTCGGCTTGCAAGGGACCCCCATTTTCCTCCAAACATAACGATGGTCATTCCGGCCAAATAGTTATATTTTTGTTTCATCAGACCAGAGGACATTTCTCCAAAAAGTACGATCTTTGTCCCCATGTGCAGTTGCAAACCATAGTCTGGCTTTTTTATGGCGGTTTTGGAGCAATGGCTTCTTCCTTGTTGAGCGGCCTTTCAGGTTATGTCGATATAGGACTCGTTTTACTGTGGATATAGATACTTTTGTACATGTTTCCTCCAGCATCTTCACAAGGTCCTTTGCTGTTGTTCTGGGATTGATTTGCACTTTTCACACCAAAGTACGTTCATCTCTAGGAGACAGAACACGTCTCCTTCCTGAGCGGTATGACGGCTGCGTGGTCCCATGGTGTTTATACTTGCGTACTATTGTTTGTACAGATGAACGTGGTACCTTCAGGCATTTGGAAATTGCTCCCAAGGATGAACCAGACTTGTAAAGGTCAACATTTTTTTCTGAGGTCTTGGCTGATTTCTTTTGATTTTCCCATGATGTCAAGCAAAGAGGCACTGAGTTTGAATGTAGGCCTTGAAATACATCCACAAGTACACCTCCAATTGACTCAAATAATGTCAATTAGCCTATCAGAAGCTTCTAAAGCCATCATTTTCTGGAATTTTCCAAGCTGTTTAAAGGCACAGTCAACTTAGTGTATGTAAACTTTTGACCCACTGGAATTGTGATACAGTGAATTACAGTGAGGGAAAAAAGTATTTGATCCCCTGCTGATTTTGTAAGTTTGCCCACTGACAAAGAAATGATCAGTCTATAATTTTAATGGTAGGTTTATTTAAACAGTGAGAGACAGAATAACAACAACAAAATCCAGAAAAACGCATGTCAAAAATGTTAGAAATTGATTTGAATTTTAATGAGGGAAATAAGAATTTGACCCTCTCTCAATCAGAAAGATTTCTGGCTCCCAGGTGTCTTTTATACAGGTAACGTGCTGAGATTAGGAGCACACTCTTAAAGGGAGTGCTCCTAATCTCAGCTTGTTACCTGTATAAAAGACACCTGTCCACAGAAGCAATCAATCAACTCTCCACTACGGCCAAGACCAATGAGCTCTCCAGGGATGTCAGGGACAAGATTGTAGACCTACACAGGGCTGGAATGGGCTACAAGACCATCACCAAGCAGCTTGGTGAGAAGGTGACAACAGTTGGTGCCATTATTCGCAAATGGAAGAAACACAAAAGAACTGTCAATCTCCCTCGGCCTGGGGCTCCATGCAAGATCTCACCTCGTGGAGTTGCAATGATCATGAGAACGGTGAGGAATCAGCCCAGAACTACACAGGAGGATCTTGTCAATGATCTCAAGGCAGCTGGGACCATAGTCACCAAGAAAACAATTGATAACACACTACGCCATGAAGGACTGAAATCCTGCAGCGCCCGCAAGGTCCCCCTGCTCAAGAAAGCACATATACAGGCCCGTCTGAAGTTTGCCAATGAACATCTGAATGATTCAGAGGAGAACTGGGTGAAAGTGTTGTGGTCAGATGAGACCAAAATCGAGCTCTTTGGCATCAACTCAACTCGCCGTGTTTGGAGGAGGAGGAATGCTGCCTATGACCCCAAGAACACCATCCCCACGGAGATGGAAACATTATGCTTTGGGTATTTTTTCTGCTATGGGGACAGGACAACTTCACCGCATCAAAGGGACGATGGACGGGGCCATGTACTGTCAAATCTTGGGTGAGAACCTCTTTCCCTCAGCCAGGGCATTGAAAATGGGTCGTGGATGGGTATTTCAACATGACAATGACCCAAAACACACGGCCAAGGCAACAAAGGAGTGGCTCAAGAAGAAGCACATTAAGGTCCTGTAGTGGCCTAGCCAGTCTCCAGACCTTAATCCCATAGAAAATCTGTGGAGGGAGCTGAAGGTTCGAGTTGCCAAACGTCAGCCTCGAAACCTTAATGACTTGGAGAAGATCTGCAAAGAGGAGTGGGACAAAAGCCCTCCTGAGATGTGTGCAAACCTGGTGGCCAACTACAAGAAACGTCTGACCTCTGTGATTGCCAACAAGGGTTTTGCCACCAAGTACTAAGTCATGTTTTGCAGAGGGGTCAAATACTTATTTCCCTCATTAAAATGCAAATCAATTTATAACATTTTTGACATGCGTTTTTCTGGATTCATTTGTTGTTATTCTGTCTCTCACTGTTCAAATAAACCTACCATTAAAATTATAGACTGATCATGTCTTTGTCAGTGGGCAAACGTACAAAATCAGCAGGGGATCAAATACTTTTTTCCCTCACTGTATAAGTGAAATAATCTGTCTGTAAACAATTGTTGGAAAAATTACTTATGTCATGCACAAAGTAGATGTCCTAACCGACTTGCCAAAACTATAGTTTGTTAACAAGAAATGTGTGGTGTTTTAATGACTCCAACCAAGTGTATGTAAACTTCCGACTTCAACTGTAGCTACAGCAGATCCCCTTATTGTATGAGTCACTTTTAAATGTACTTTTAGAGGCCATTCAATACAATACTCATCATTAAATAAAAGCAGTTTAGGTCTAAAGAGATCAGACTAGTAAAGGAAATAGTGTCAGGTAGATGGTCGTCATGGACACCAGACTATAGAGGCACAAAATAGGTTAGAGAAAAAACAAAACAATTGGAGGATCTTATTCAAGAACAATCAAGTGTAATTTATTACAAAAATAAAACAAATTGAATGGAAAATTGCACAGCATTTTTCTTGAATCTTCATCATAGAAATGCTACCAAAACGAATTTACAGAAACTTGTTAACAAATAATGGAGTCATCCATGATTCACCAAATGATATTTTGAAAGAGGAAGCAAAATATTTTAAGCATATGTTTTCTTTTCAGTTTCCTCCATTCCGCTGAATGATGAATAACGGTGATGAATGATGGATTTATTTCCTAATAATAATAAAGTAAAATTAACAGTACAGAAAGACCTGTGTGAAGAACCTGTGTGAAGGACCTGTGTGAAGGACCTGTGTGAAAGACCTGTGTGAAAGACCTGTGTGAAAGACCTGTGTGAAGGACCTGTGTGAAAGACCTGTGTGAAGTACCTGTGTGAAGAACCTGTGTGAAAGACCTGTTTGAAGGACCTGTGTGAAAGACCTGTGTGAAGAACCTGTGTGAAAGACCTGTGTGAAAGACCTGTGTGAAATACCTGTGTGAAGGACCTGTGTGAAAGACCTGTGTGAAAGACCTGTGTGAAGCACCTGTGTGAAAGACCTGTGTGAAAGACCTGTGTGAAGGACCTGTGTGAAAGACCTGTGTGAAGGACCTGTGTGAAAGACCTGTGTGAAGGACCTGTGTGAAGGACCTGTGTGAAAGACCTGTGTGAAGGACCTGTGTGAAGGACCTGTGTGAAAGACCTGTGTGAAAGACCTGTGTGAAGGACCTGTGTGAAGGACCTGTGTGAAGGACCTGTGCGAAGGCCCTGTGTGAAGGACCTGTGTGAAGGACCTGTGTGAAGGACCTGTGTGAAGGACCTGTGTGAAAGACCTGTGTGAAGGACCTGTGACCTGCCAACTTACAGAGGAGGAACCTCTTGAGGCAATTACATATTTTCCGTCTGGAAAAACACCAGGGCTTGAAGGTAGAGGTAGAGTAGAGGAATATCAGATCTTTTTTGATCTACTTAAAGATCCATTATTAGCATGTTTTAACTATAAAACAAGGCTGTCTGTTGTCTCCATATCTATTTGTTATGGCCATTGAAATGCTAGCTATTAAAATCAGATCCAACAATAACATCAAAGTGGTTAGAAATCAAGGGGTGAAAAACAAATAATGTCAATGAATGCCGATGACTGAAGTCCGCAATCTGGATCCCTGCACAGTCTCATTGAAGATCTAGATCACTTTTGTAGCCTCTCTGGACTAAATCCTAATTATGACAATTGTACCATATTACGTATTGGATCGTTAAAAGACACAGTGTTTACACGACCTTGTAGTGTACCAATACAATGGGCTGATGGTGAAGTAGACATACTTGGTATTCACATCTCAAAAAATATTAATGAACTTAACACAATCAATTTCAATAGAAAGTTTGCAAAAATAGATACGATTCTGCAACCATGGAGAGGTGAATACTTGTCTATTTATGGGAAATCGCGTTTGATTAACTCTTTGGTCACAGTTTACTTACTTACTAATGGCGCTGCCCATTCCAGACGACTCTTTAAAAAAATCATATGAGCAAAAAATATTTCACTTTATTTGGAACGCTAAGCCAGACAGAATTAAACATGCCTATTTATATAATTAATATGAGTTTGGGGGACTAAAATTATGAAATATTAAAGCATTAAACCTCCCACTAAAAGCTTCACTCATACATAAGCTTTATTTAAACCCGAACTAGTTCTCCAGTAGATTATTAAGAAAGGCTCATATTTTTTTTTTAAATTGCCTTTTTGCCTTTACACAGACTACAACTTCTCATTTTCGACTAATTGAAAATGAAACTTTGTTTAAAGTATCACTCTTTCTTAAACAAGCCATACAAAGCTGGTTACAATTTCAATTTTATCCTCCAGAAAATATAGAATAAATATTACGACAAATATTATGGTTAAACTGAAATATACTGATTGATGAGTTTGATTTCTTATTTTTTAAAGTTTTATTGTATTATATGTCTTCATGATATTATGAATAGAAATGGTGGAGTTATGTCATATATGCAGCTATCGAAAATATATGGGAATGTCTGCTCAATCCAAACTTATAACCAACTGATTGCAGTATTACCGCAAAAATGGAGGAGGCAAGTGGAAGAGGGAGAAGGTAGGGAACTTGTTTACCTGCCATATATTAAAGATACAAATTGGCTGAAAATGATTGGCATCAATAGAAAAATATACCAGTTTAATTTGAGGACAGAAATGTTGCCAGCTGCACCATACAGGCTGCAACATCAATGGGAAGAGATTTTCGATGTACCGATTCCATGTCACATTGTATATGAACTGATACCAAAAACAATACTTAATTCAACATTTCAAGTTTTTTAATTATTATACAAAATTCTTGCCACCAACAGAATGCTATATATACAGTATCTCACAAAAGTGAGTACACCCCTCACATTTTTGTAAATATTTGAGTGTATATTTTCATGTGACAACACTGAAGAAATTACACTTTGCTACAATGTAAAGTAGTGAGTGTACAGCTTGTATAACAGTGTACATTTGTTGTCCCCTCAAAATAACACAACACACAGCCATTAATGTCTAAACCGCTGGCAACAAAAGTGAGTACACCCCTAAGTGAAAATGTCCAAAAAACAAGAAACTGTGGTTGCAGTGGGCAAAGGATGAAAACACTGGACACTGGAGAATTGGAAAAACATGGTCTGGTCTGATGAATCCCGGTTCCTGCTGTTTCACCCTGATGGGAAGACTAGGGTTTGGAGGAAACCAATGAGTACATGCATCCATTTCAGGCTGGTGGTGTGATGGTGTGGGGTGTGTTTTCATGGCACACATTGGGCCCCTTGATAAAAGTGGAGCAACGTTTGAATGCCACAGGATATCTGAACATTATTGCCAATCAAGTGCATCCCTTCAAGTCAGCAGTGTATCCATCTACGAATGGATTTTTTTTCAGCAGGATAATGCCCTATGCCACAAGGCTAGGATTATCCAGGAATGTTTCCACGAACGTGACAGTGAACTTAGCTTACTGCAGGGGCCTGCCCAGTCACCAGATCCCAATCCAACTGAGCATCTATGGGATGAGATGGAACGAGCTATTCGGAGTAGTGATCCACCACCAGCCAACTAGACACAACTGGGGGAAGCATTGGAGTCAACATGGGCCAGCATCCCTGTGGAACGCTTTGATACCTTGTAGAGTCCATGCCCTGACGAATTGAGGCTGTTCTGACGAGAAAAGGGGGGTGCAACTCAATATTAGGAAGGTGTTCCTAATGTTTTATAAACTCAGTGTATATACACATCAATTACATAATACATGAAACGCAATCACAAAACATGAAAAGCAATACACAATCATATGAAACAAACACATTCTTAGGTAAAAAGGCTCTCTAACAACCGCCTGAATTGCCCTAGAGGCACTAACTCAACCAACTTTAACGAGTTTTGGAGATAATTAAACATGAGAGGCACAAAAAAACTAAAAGCAGATTAACGGTTGCCTACCTATCACGTACCAAAGTGTTGAATCTGACAGTGTCACCTAAACCCTACAGGTTCCAAGTCCCAGAGTGCATTGTGGTCACCCATGGCGGCAGGGATTGGCATGAGAGACAGAGAGACGAAGGTTCTAGACCTTCGTAGCCCCGAGGAGGTCCTGGCTGATGAATTTCCTGCTTCTATCGGGCCAGACGCCACAGAGAAGACTGCTACCAGGTCAGCCTATCAGCTATCAGGTCCGGTGTTATATAGACTACAGAGAAGACTGCTATCAGGTCTGGTGTTATATAGACTACCTGGAAGACTGCTATCAGGTCTGGTGTTATATAGACTACAGAGAAGACTGCTATCAGGTCTGGTGTTATATAGACTACAGAGAAGACTGCTATCAGGTCTGGTGTAATATAGACTACAGAGAAGACTGCTATCAGGTCTGGTGTTATATAGACTACCTGGAAGACTGCTATCAGGTCTGGTGTTATATAGACTACAGAGAAGACTGCTATCAGATCTGGTGTTATATAGACTACAGAGAAGACTGCTATCAGGTCTGGTGTTATATAGACTACCTGGAAGACTCCTATCAGGTCTGGTGTTATATAGACTACAGAGAAGACTGCTATCAGGTCTGGTGTTATATAGACTACAGAGAAGACTGCTATCAGGTCTGGTGTAATATAGACTACAGATAAGACTGCTATCAGGTCTGGTGTTATATAGACTACAGAGAAGACTGCTATCAGGTCTGGTGTTATATAGACTACAGAGAAGACTGCTATCAGATCTGGTGTTATATAGACTACAGATAAGACTGCTATCAGATCTGGTGTTATATAGACTACAGAGAAGACTGCTATCAGGTCTGGTGTAATATAGACTACAGAGAAGACTGCTATCAGGTCTGGTGTAATATAGACTACAGAGAAGACTGCTATCAGGTCTGGTGTTATATAGACTACAGAGAAGACTGCTATCAGGTCTGGTGTAATATAGACTACAGAGAAGACTGCTATCAGGTCTGGTGTAATATAGACTACAGAGAAGACTGCTATCAGGTCTGGTGTTATATAGACTACAGAGAATGCTGCTATCAGGTCTGGTGTTATATAGACTACAGAGAAGACTGCTATCAGGTCTGGTGTTATATAGACTACAGAGAAGACTGCTATCAGGTCTGGTGTTATATAGACTACAGAGAAGACTGCTACCAGGTCTGGTGTAGCTCAGTTGGTAGAGCATGGCGTTTGCAATGCCAGGGTTGTGGGTTCGTTTCCCACGGGGGGGCCAGTACACAGCCTACAGCTGTGTCTGTCTGTCAGGAGCTCATTGGTCTGCAGCATAGCCTACAGCTGTGTCTGTCTGTCAGGAGCTCATTGGTCTGCAGCATAGCCTACGGCTGTGTGTAATACCTGTCCTCCCGAGTGGCGCAGTGGTCTAAGGCACTGCATCGCAGTGCTAACTGTGCCACTAGAGATCCTGGTTAGAATCCAGACTCTGTCGCAGCCGGCTGCAACCGGGAGACCCATGGGGTGGTGCACAATTGGCCCAGCGTCGTGCAGGGTAGGGGAGGGAATGGCCGGCAGGGATGTAGCTCAGTTGGTAGAGCATGGCGTTTGCAACGCCAGGGTTGTGGGTTCGATTCCCGCGGGGGGCCAGTATGAAAATGTATGCACTCACTTAACTGTAAGTTGCTCTGGATAAGAGCGTAAAATACTTGTTCTCCCCACTATATATATATACAGTGAGGGAAAAAAGTATTTGATCCCCTTCTGATTTTGTACATTTGCCCACTGACAAAGACATGATCAGTCAATAATTTTAATGGTAGGTTTATTTGAACAGTGAGAGACAGAATAACAACAAATAAATCCAGAAAAACGCAAAATATTTACTAAATAAATAATGAGGCTATATACAGGGGGTACCGGTACAGAGTCAATGTGAAATAACAGTAGCGAGGCTATATACAGGGGGGTACCGGTACAGAGTCAATGGGAAATAACAGTAGAGAGGCTATATACAGGGGGTACCGGTACAGAGTCAATGGGAAATAACAGTAGGGAGGCTATATACAGGGGGTACCGGTACAGAGTCAATGTGCAGGGTACAGGTTAGTCGAGGTAATATGTACATGTTGGTAGGGGTAAAAGTGACTATGCATAGATAATAAACAGCGAGTAGCAGCAGTGGGGGGTCAATGCAAATAGTCCTGGTGGCAATTTGATTAATTGTTCAGCAGTCTTATGGGGGTAGAAGCTCTTAAGGAACCTTTTGGACCTAGACTTGGCGCTCCGGTACCGCTTGCCGTGCGGTAGCAGAGAGAACAGTCTAAGACTTGGGTGACTGGAGTCTTTGACCATTTTTTTCCTCTGACACCGCCTAGTATAGAGGTCCTGGATGGCAGGAAGCTTGGCCTAGTTAAATAAAAAATTTATAAAAAATAAAAACACTCAAACTACAACTACCATATGGCATGTCTCTAGACACTCCAACAATCCAAAACTACAACTACCATATGGCATGTCTCTAGACACTCCAACAATCCAAAACTACAACTAGCATCTGTCCTTGTGTACAGTGTGTATTGTAAAGCCTTCTATAGATGTTATAAATGTATCCATCTGTCTCTACATGTCTAGAGGACCATGCAGATGTAAACGGTCTGTTTAGAAGGTTCTTCAGTCTGGGTGTCAGGACGCCCTCTGGTCTGTCTGACTCTTCTCAACACGCATTCAGACCCACAGAAACACCCACAATAACACCCACAGAAACACCCACAGTAACACCCACAGAAACACCCACAGAAACACCCACAGTAACACCCACAGAAACACCCACAGAAACACCCACAGAAACACCCACAGAAACACCCACAGAAACCCCCACAATAACACCCACAGAAACACCTACAGAAACACCCACAGAAACACCCAAAGAAACACCCACAGAAACACCCACAATAACACCCACAGACACACCCACAGTAACACCCACAGAAACACCCACAATAACACCCACAGAAACACCCACAATAACACCCACAGAAACACCCACAATAACACCCACAATAACACCCACAGAAACACCCAAAGAAACACCCACAGAAACACCCACAATAACACCCACAGAAACACCCACAGAAACACCCACAATAACACCCACAGAAACACCCACAGAAACACCCACAGAAACACCCACAATAACACCCACAGAAACACCCACAGTAACACCCACAGAAACACCCACAATAACACCCACAGAAACACCCACAATAACACCCACAGAAACACCCACAATAACACCCACAGAAACACCCACAATAACACACACACAGAAACACCCACAATAACACCCACAGAAACACCCACAATAACACCCACAGAAACACCCACAGACACACCCACAGAAACACCCACATAAACACCAACAGAAACACCCACAGAAACACCCACAGAAACACCCACAATAACACCCACAGAAACACCCACAATAACACACACACAGAAACACCCACAATAACACCCACAGAAACACCCACAATAACACCCACAATAACACCCACAGAAACACCCACAATAATACCCACAGAAACACCAACGGAAACACCCACAGAAACACCCACAGAAACACCCACAGAAACACCCACAGAAACACCCACAGAAACACACACAATAATACCCACAGAAACACCAACGAAAACACCCACAGAAACACCCACAATAACACCCACAGAAACACCCAGAGAAACACCCACAGAAACACACACACAGAAACACACAGAAACACACATTAAACAGCTGGCTGTATTTTGACAAACACAACCCCACCCCTTCCCCTTGCTGTCCTAAGGTGTCCATAGCAACTAGTGTTTATCAGAGGATTGATTCTGATTGGCTCAAACACAACTAGTGTTTATCAGAGGATTTATTCTGATTGGCTCAAACACAACTAGTGTTTATCAGTCTTTGTCCATAGAATAATGTAGACCAGGGATCTGTTTGAGTCTATGCTCATAGAATAATGGAGACCAGGGATCTGTTTGAGTCTTTGTTCATTGAATAATGTAGATCAGGGATCTGTTTGACTCTTTGTTCATAGAATAATGGAGACCAGGGATCTGTTTGAGTATTTGTTCATAGAATAATGTAGATCATGTGGCTCACATCAACAGCATAATCCCAGAAACCCTAGACCCACTCCAATTTGCATACCGCCCCAACAGATCCACAGATGATGCAATCTCTATCGCACTCCACACTGCCCTTTCCCACCTGGACAAGAGGAACACCTACGTGAGAATGCTATTCATTGACTACAGCTCAGCATTCAACACCATAGTGCCCTCTAAGCTCATCACTAAACTAAGGATCCTGGGACTAAACACCTCCCTCTGCAACTGGATCCTGGACTTCCTGACGGGCCGCCCCCAGGTGGTAAGGGTAGGTAACAACACATCTGCCACACTGATCCTCAACACGGGGGCCCCTCAGGGGTGCGTGCTCAGTCCCCTCCTGTACTCTCTGTTCACCCATGACTGCATGGCCAGGCACGACTCCAACACCATCATTAAGTTTGCCGACGACACAACAGTGGTAGGCCTGATCACCGACAACGATGAGACAGCCTATAGGGAGGAGGTCAGAGATCTGGCCGTGTGGTGCCAGGACAACAACCTCTCCCTCAACGTGACCAAGACAAAGGAGATGATTGTGGACTACAGGAAAAAAAAGAGGACTGAGCACGCCCCCATTCTCATCGACGGGGCTGTAGTGGAACAGGTTGAGAGCTTCAAGTTCCTTGGTGTCCACATCACCAACGAACTATCATGGTCCAAACACACCAAGACAGTCGTGAAGAGGGCACGACAAAGCCTATTCCCCCTCAGGAGACTAAAAAGATTTGGCATGGGTCCTCAGATCCTCAAAAAATTCTACAGCTGCACCATCGAGAGCATCCTGACTGGTTGCATCACCGCCTGGTATGGCAACTGCTTGGCCTCTGACCGCAAGGCACTACAGAGGGTAGTGCGTACGGCCCAGTACATCACTGGGGCAAAGCTCCCTGCCATCCAGGACCTCTATACCAGGCGGTGTCAGAGGAAGGCCCTCAAAATTGTCAAAGACTCCAGCCACCCTAGTCATAGACTGTTCTCTCTGCTACCGCACGGCAAGCGGTACCGGAGTGCCAAGTCTAGGTCCAAAAGACTTCTCAACAGCTTCTACCCCCAAGCCATAAGACTCCTGAACAGCTAATCATGGCTACCCGGACTATTTGCACTGCCCCCCCACCCCATCCTTCTTACGCTGCTGCTACTCTGTTAAGTATTTATGCATAGTCACTTTAACTCTACCCACATGTACATATTACCTCAACTACCTCAACTAGCCGGTGCCCCCGCACATTGACTCTGCAACGGTACCCCCCTGTATATATAGCCTCCCTACTGTCACTTTATTTTACTTCTGCTCTTTTTTTCTCAACACTTTTTTTTTTTGTTGTTGTTTTATTCTTACTTTTTTTGTTTAAAATAAATGCACTGTTGGTTAAGGGCTGTAAGTAAGCATTTCACTGTAATGTCTGCACCTGTTGTATTCGGCGCATGTGACCAATAAAATTTGATTTGATTTGATTTGAATTGATCAGGGATCTGTTTGAGTCTTTGTTCATGGAATAATGGAGACCAGGGATCTGTTTGAGTCTTTGTTCATAGAATAATGTAGACCAGGGATCTGTTTGTGTAACACCCTGGCTCTGGGACTCTATATGTTGAGCCAGGGTGTGTTCTTTCTATGTGGTGTATTTCTATGTTGGGAGTTCTAGTGTGTTTATTTCTATGTTGGCCTGAGTGACTCCCAATCAGAGGCAACGAGTGTCAGCTTTTGGCTGGTTGTCTCTGATTGGGAGCCATATTTAAACTGTCTGTTTTTCCCTTTGTGTTTGTGGGTTCTTGTTCCGTGTTGGTCTATGTTACCTAGGACGTTACGAGTCGTTTGTTGTTTTTGTTTACTGTCCGTGTTTATCGCTAATGATAAATAAACATGTTCGTTCATCACGCTGCGCCTTGGTCCTCCTCTCTTAACGACGATCGTGACAGAAGAACCCACCATACAAGGACCAAGCAGCGTGTCCAGGAGCAGGCAGACTGGACATGGGAGGAAGCGCCGGGAAAGGAGATGGAGAGGCTGGCGATGGCCCAGGTGGGCAAATCGTGGTCCTGGGAGGACATGCTCGGGGGCAAAGGGCCATGGGCTAGGATTAAGGCCCTGGCGAGAGAGGAGCAGCGGCGTCAGCAGTGTCATCGTCGGACGGACGAGAGGCAACCCAAAAAAATTTTTAGGGGGGGGCACACGGCATGGGCGGCTGGGCAGCAGGAGGCTGCCACAGGGCGATTTGGAGAGGAGGCCACCGGGTTTGGGGGGCCAGAAGGCAGGTTGGCGGAGCCTGGATGGAGAGCAGAGCCAACTCCCCGTAGTCAGGCATGGCAGCATGAGACTGGTCAGGTTCCGGGGTATGCGGAGCTGCGTACTGTGCCACGAGTGGTCCGGCATAGTCCGGTACGTCCTGTGCGAGCACCCCGCACGTGTTGTGCGAAGGTGGGCATGCAGCCAGGACGGAGTGTGCCGGCTCAGCGCTCGTGGCCTCCAGTGCCTCTCCTCGGTCCCGGATATCCTGCGCCAGTGTCACGTGCTGTTATGCCAGTACGGGTACACAGCCCTGTACGTCCTGTGCTGATGCCTCACACAGAGTGTGTGAAGGTAGGCATTCAGCCAGGACGGGTTGTGGCAGCTCTTCACTCCAGGTCTCCTATCCGTCTCCACAGCCCGGCCCGGCCTGTCCCTGCTCCACGCACCAAGCCTACGGTGTGCGTCGCCAGCCCGGTCCGGCCTGTCCCTGCTCCTCGCACCAAGCCTACGGTGTGCGTCACCAGCCCGGTCCGGCCTGTCCCTGCTCCTCGCACCAAGCCTACGGTGTGCGTCGCCAGCCCGGTCCGGCCTGCCCTGCTCCTCGCACCAAGCCTACGGTGTGCGTCGCCAGCCCGGTCCGGCCTGTTCCTACTCCACGCACCAAGCCTACGGTGTGCGTCGCCAGCCCGGTCCGGCCTGTTCCTACTCCACGCACCAAGCCAGGGGTGCGCATCGTCAGCCCGGTCCGGCCTGTCCCTGCTCCTCGCACCAAGCCTACGGTGTGCGTCGCCAGCCCGGTCCGGCCTGTCCCTGCCCCACGCACCAAGCCTACGGTGTGCGTCGCCAGCCCGATCCGGCCTGTCCCTACTCCTCGCACCAAGCCTACGGTGTGCGTCGCCAGCCCGGTCCGGCCTGTCCCTGCTCCTCGCACCAAGCCTACGGTGTGCGTTGCCAGCCCGGTCCGGCCTGTCCCTGCTCCACGCACCAAGCCTACGGTGTGCGTCGCCAGCCCGGTCCGGCCTGTCCCTGCTCCTCGCACCAAGCCTACGGTGTGCGTCGCCAGCCCGGTCCGGCCTGTTCCTACTCCACGCACCAAGCCTACGGTGTGCGTCGCCAGCTGGTCCGGTCTGTTCCTACTCCACGCACCAAGCCAGGGGTGCGCATCGTCAGCCCGGTCCGGCCCGTTCCTACTCCACGCACCAAGCCAGGGGTGCGCATCGTCAGCCCGGTTCGGCCCGTTCCTACTCCACGCACCAAGCCAGGGGTGCGAGTCGTCAGCCCGGTCCGGCCCGTTCCGGCTCCACGCACCAAGCCAGGGGTGCGCGTCGTCAGTCCAGCACAACCCGTGCCTGGGTCACCGGTGCCTGGTAAGGTACCTGTCAACTGCTCCACTACGGAGCTGAAGCTAACCGCTCCTGCTACGTCCAGTTCAGCTCCAGCCAGCGGGGCCAGACCGGACCAGGGGCGCTATGGGGGGTTTATTGGAGGGTGGTGGGCAAGGCCGGAGCCAGAACCGCCGCCGAGGAGGAATGCCCACCCAGCCCTCCCCTGTTTTGCTCTAGTTGAGGCGCGGTCGCAGTCCACGCCTTTAGGGGGGGGGTACTGTAACACCCTGGCTCTGGGACTCTATATGTTGAGCCAGGGTGTGTTCTTTCTATGTGGTGTATTTCTATGTTGGGAGTTCTAGTTTGTTTATTTCTATGTTGGCCTGAGTGACTCCCAATCAGAGGCAACGAGTGTCAGCTTTTGGCTGGTTGTCTCTGATTGGGAGCCATATTTAAACTGTCTGTTTTTCCCTTTGTGTTTGTGGGTTCTTGTTCCGTGTTGGTCTATGTTACCTAGGACGTTACGAGTCGTTTGTTGTTTTTGTTTACTGTCCGTGTTTATCGCTAATGATAAATAAACATGTTCGTTCATCACACTGCGCCTTGGTCCTCCTCTCTTAACGACGATCGTGACAGAAGAACCCACCATACAAGGACCAAGCAGCGTGTCCAGGAGCAGGCAGACTGGACATGGGAGGAAGCGCCGGGAAAGGAGATGGAGAGGCTGGCGATGGCCCAGGTGGGCAAATCGTGGTCCTGGGAGGACATGCTCGGGGGCAAAGGGCCATGGGCTAGGATTAAGGCCCTGGCGAGAGAGGAGCAGCGGCGTCAGCAGTGTCATCCTCGGACGGACGAGAGGCAACCCAAAAAATTTTTTAGGGGGGGCACACGGCATGGGCGGCTGGGCAGCAGGAGGCTGCCACAGGGCGATTTGGAGAGGAGGCCACCGGGTTTGGGGGGCCAGAAGGCAGGTTGGCGGAGCCTGGATGGAGAGCAGAGCCAACTCCCCGTACTCAGGCATGGCAGCATGAGACTGGTCAGGTTCCGGGGTATGCGGAGCTGCGTACTGTACCACGAGTGGTCCGGCATATTCCGGTACGTCCTGTGCGAGCACCCCGCACGTGTTGTGCGAAGGTGGGCATGCAGCCAGGACGGAGTGTGCCGGCTCAGCGCTCGTTGCCTCCAGTGCCTCTCCTCGGTCCCGGATATCCTGCGCCAGTGTCACGTGCTGTTATGCCAGTACGGGTACACAGCCCTGTACGTCCTGTGCTGATGCCTCACACAGAGTGTGTGAAGGTAGGCATTCAGCCAGGACGGGTTGTGGCAGCTCTTCACTCCAGGTCTCCTATCCGTCTCCACAGCCCGGCCCGGCCTGTCCCTGCTCCACGCACCAAGCCTACGGTGTGCGTCGCCAGCCCGGTCCGGCCTGTCCCTGCTCCTCGCACCAAGCCTACGGTGTGCGTCGCCAGCCCGGTCCAGCCTGTCCCTTTTCCTCGCACCAAGCCTACGGTGTGCATCGCCAGCCCGGTCCGGCCTGTCCCTGCTCCTCGCACCAAGCCTACGGTGTGCGTTGCCAGCCCGGTCCGGCCTGTCCCTGCCCCACGCACCAAGCCTACGGTGTGCGTCGCCAGCCCGGTCCGGCCTGTTCCTACTCCACGCACCAAGCCTACGGTGTGCGTCGCCAGCCCGGTCCGGCCTGTTCCTACTCCACGCACCAAGCCAGGGGTGCTCATCGTCAGCCCGGTCCGGCCTGTCCCTGCTCCTCGCACCAAGCCTACGGTGTGCGTTGCCAGCCCGGTCCGGCCTGTCCCTGCCCCACGCACCAAGCCTACGGTGTGCGTCGCCAGCCCGATCCGGCCTGTCCCTACTCCTCGCACCAAGCCTACGGTGTGCGTCGCCAGCCCGGTCCGGCCTGTCCCTGCTCCTCGCACCAAGCCTACGGTGTGCGTTGCCAGCCCGGTCCGGCCTGTCCCTGCTCCACGCACCAAGCCTACGGTGTGCGTCGCCAGCCTGGTCCGGCCTGTCCCTGCTCCTCGCACCAAGCCTACGGTGTGCGTCGCCAGCCCGGTCCGGCCTGTTCCTACTCCACGCACCAAGCCTACGGTGTGCGTCGCCAGCCCGGTCCGGCCTGTTCCTACTCCACGCACCAAGCCAGGGGTGCGCATCGTCAGCCCGGTCCGGCCCGTTCCTACTCCACGCACCAAGCCAGGGGTGCGCATCGTCAGCCCGGTTCGGCCCGTTCCTACTCCACGCACCAAGCCAGGGGTGCGAGTCGTCAGCCCGGTCCGGCCCGTTCCGGCTCCACGCACCAAGCCAGGGGTGCGCGTCGTCAGTCCAGCACAACTCGTGCCTGGGTCACCGGTGCCTGGTAAGGTACCTGTCAACTGCTCCACTACGGAGCTGAAGCTAACCGCTCCTGCTACGTCCAGTTCAGCTCCAGCCAGTGGGGCCAGACCGGACCAGGGGCGCTATGGGGGGTTTATTGGAGGGTGGTGGGCAAGGCCGGAGCCAGAACCGCCGCCGAGGAGGAATGCCCCCCCAGCCCTCCCCTGTTTTGCTCTAGTTGAGGCGCGGTCTCAGTCCACGCCTTTAGGGGGGGGTACTGTAACACCCTGGCTCTGGGACTCTATATGTTGAGCCAGGGTGTGTTCTTTCTATGTGGTGTATTTCTATGTTGGGAGTTCTAGTTTGTTTATTTCTATGTTGGCCTGAGTGACTCCCAATCAGAGGCAACGAGTGTCAGCTTTTGGCTGGTTGTCTCTGATTGGGAGCCATATTTAAACTGTCTGTTTTTCCCTTTGTGTTTGTGGGTTCTTGTTCCGTGTTGGTCTATGTTACCTAGGACGTTACGAGTCGTTTGTTGTTTTTGTTTACTGTCCGTGTTTATCGCTAATGATAAATAAACATGTTCGTTCATCACACTGCGCCTTGGTCCTCCTCTCTTAACGACGATCGTGACAGAAGAACCCACCATACAAGGACCAAGCAGCGTGTCCAGGAGCAGGCAGACTGGACATGGGAGGAAGCGCCGGGAAAGGAGATGGAGAGGCTGGCGATGGCCCAGGTGGGCAAATCGTGGTCCTGGGAGGACATGCTCGGGGGCAAAGGGCCATGGGCTAGGATTAAGGCCCTGGCGAGAGAGGAGCAGCGGCGTCAGCAGTGTCATCGTCAGACGGACGAGAGGCAACCCAAAAAATTTTTTAGGGGGGGGCACACGGCATGGGCGGCTGGGCAGCAGGAGGCTGCCACAGGGCGATTTGGAGAGGAGGCCACCGGGTTTGGGGGGCCAGAAGGCAGGTTGGCGGAGCCTGGATGGAGAGCAGAGCCAACTCCCCGTACTCAGGCATGGCAGCATGAGACTGGTCAGGTTCCGGGGTATGCGGAGCTGCGTACTGTGCCACGAGTGGTCCGGCATAGTCCGGTACGTCCTGTGCGAGCACCCCGCACGTGTTGTGCGAAGGTGGGCATGCAGCCAGGACGGAGTGTGCCGGCTCAGCGCTCGTGGCCTCCAGTGCCTCTCCTCGGTCCCGGATATCCTGCGCCAGTGTCACGTGCTGTTATGCCAGTACGGGTACACAGCCCTGTACGTCCTGTGCTGATGCCTCACACAGAGTGTGTGAAGGTAGGCATTCAGCCAGGACGGGTTGTGGCAGCTCTTCACTCCAGGTCTCCTATCCGTCTCCACAGCCCGGCCCGGCCTGTCCCTACTCCACGCACCAAGCCTACGGTGTGCGTCGCCAGCCCGGTCCGGCCTGTCCCTGCTCCTCGCACCAAGCCTACGGTGTGCGTCGCCAGCCCGGTCCGGCCTGTCCCTGCTCCTCGCACCAAGCCTACGGTGTGCGTCGCCAGCCCGGTCCGGCCTGTCCCTGCTCCTCGCACCAAGCCTACGGTGTGCGTCGCCAGCCCGGTCCGGCCTGTCCCTGCCCCACGCACCAAGCCTGCGGTGTGCGTCGCCAGCCCGGTCCGGCCTGTTCCTACTCCACGCACCAAGCCTACGGTGTGCGTCGCCAGCCCGGTCCGGCCTGATCCTACTCCACGCACCAAGCCAGGGGTGCGCATCGTCAGCCCGGTCCGGCCTGTCCCTGCTCCTCGCACCAAGCCTACGGTGTGCGTCGCCAGCCCGGTCCGGCCTGTCCCTGCCCCACGCACCAAGCCTACGGTGTGCGTCGCCAGCCCGATCCGGCCTGTCCCTACTCCTCGCACCAAGCCTACGGTGTGCGTCGCCAGCCCGGTCCGGCCTGTCCCTGCTCCTCGCACCAAGCCTACGGTGTGCATTGCCAGCCCGGTCCGGCCTGTCCCTGCTCCACGCACCAAGCCTACGGTGTGCGTCGCCAGCCCGGTCCGGCCTGTCCCTGCTCCTCGCACCAAGCCTACGGTGTGCGTCGCCAGCCCGGTCCGGCCTGTTCCTACTCCACGCACCAAGCCTACGGTGTGCGTCGCCAGCCAGGTCCGGCCTGTTCCTACTCAACGCACCAAGCCAGGGGTGCGCATCGTCAGCCCGGTCCGGCCCGTTCCTACTCCACGCACCAAGCCAGGGGTGCGCATCGTCAGCCCGGTTCGGCCCGTTCCTACTCCACGCACCAAGCCAGGGGTGCGAGTCGTCAGCCCGGTCCGGCCCGTTCCGGCTCCACGCACTAAGCCAGGGGTGCGCGTCGTCAGTCCAGCACAACCCGTGCCTGGGTCACCGGTGCCTGGTAAGGTACCGGTCAACTGCTCCACTACGGAGCTGAAGCTAACCGCTCCTGCTACGTCCAGTTCAGCTCCAGCCAGCGGGGCCAGACCGGACCAGGGGCGCTATGGGGGGTTTATTGGAGGGTGGTGGGCAAGGCCGGAGCCAGAACCGCCGCCGAGGAGGAATGCCCACCCAGCCCTCCCCTGTTTTGCTCTAGTTGAGGCGCGGTCGCAGTCCACGCCTTTAGGGGGGGGTACTGTAACACCCTGGCTCTGGGACTCTATATGTTGAGCCAGGGTGTGTTCTTTCTATGTGGTGTATTTCTATGTTGGGAGTTCTAGTTTGTTTATTTCTATGTTGGCCTGAGTGACTCCCAATCAGAGGCAACGAGTGTCAGCTTTTGGCTGGTTGTCTCTGATTGGGAGCCATATTTAAACTGTCTGTTTTTCCCTTTGTGTTTGTGGGTTCTTGTTCCGTGTTGGTCTATGTTACCTAGGACGTTACGAGTCGTTTGTTGTTTTTGTTTACTGTCCGTGTTTATCGCTAATGATAAATAAACATGTTCGTTCATCACACTGCGCCTTGGTCCTCCTCTCTTAACGACGATCGTGACAGTTTGAGTCGTTGTTCATGGAATAATGTAGATCAGGGATATGTTTGAGTCGTTGTTCATAGAATAATGTAGATCAGGGATCTGTTTGAGTCGTTGTTCATAGAATAACGTAGATCAGGGATCTGTTTGAGTCGTTGTTCATAGTGTAATGTGCCTCTCAACTCACACCTCTACAGAAGCCCCTCTGCAGCGTTCTGTGTGACAAGCCTTTTGTGGAATAAGAGCCCTGCCTCCTCTACCCACTATCCCCCTCTCCCCTAGCTGGTCTCCATGTTATTAACCCTCCTGTCATTCTCTGTGACTCCCCCAACAGATTTTAGTAGTCAGATTGTGGTCAGTTTGATGCAGGATAATCAACAGGTTTTAGTAGTCAGATTGTTGTCAGACTGTGGTCAGTTTGATGCAGGATAATCAACAGGTTTTAGTAGTCAGATTGTGGTCAGTTTGATGCAGGATAATCAACAGGTTTTAGTAGTCAGATTGTTGTCAGACTGTGGTCAGTGTGATGCGGGATAATCAACAGGTTTTAGTAGTCAGATTGTGGTCAGTTTGATGCAGGATAATCAACAGGTTTTAGTAGTCAGATTGTTGTCAGACTGTAATCAGTGTGATGCAGGATAATCAACAGGTTTTAGTACATTTACATTTTAGTCATTTAGCAGACGCTCTTATCCAGAGCGACTTACAGTTAGTGAATACATATTTTTTTTTATACTGGCCCCCCGTGGGAATTGAACCCACAACCCTGGCGTTGCAAACGCCATGTTCTATCAACTGAGCTACATCCCTGCCGGCCATTCCCTCCCCTACCCTGGGCCAATTGTGCGCCGCCCATGAGTCTCCCGGTCGCGGCCGGCTGCGACAGAGCCTGGATTCGAACCAGGATCTCTAGTGCCACAGTTAGCACTGCGATGCAGCGCCTTAGACCACTGCGCCACTCAGGAGCTTGTAGTAAGATTGTGGTCAGACTTTGGTCAGTGTGATGCAGGATAATCAACATATGTTAGTGGTCAGATTGTGGTCAGTTTGATGCAGGATAATCAACAGGTTTTAGTGGTTAGGTTGTGATCAGACTGTGATCAGTGTGATGCAGGATAATCAACAGGTTTTAGTAGTTAGATTGTGATCAGACTGTGATCAGTGTGATGCAGGATAATCAACAGGTTTTAGTAGTCAGATTGTGGTCAGACTGTTGTCAGTGTGATGCAGGATAATCAACAGGTTATCGTAGTCAGATTGTGGTCAGACTGTTGTCAGTGTGATGCAGGATAATCAACAGGTTATCGTAGTCAGATTGTTGTCAGTGTGATGCAGGATAATCAACAGGATTTAGTAGTCAGATTGTGGTCAGACTGTTGTCAGTGTGATGCAGGATAATCAACAGGTTATCGTAGTCAGATTGTTGTCAGTGTGATGCAGGATAATCAACAGGATTTAGTAGTCAGATTGTGGTCTGACTGTGGTCAGTGTAATGCAGGATAATCAACAGGTTATCGTAGTCAGATTGTGGTCAGTGTAATGCAGGATAATCAACAGGTTTTAGTAGTCAGATTGTGGTCAGTGTGATGCAGGATAATCAACAGGTTTTGGTGAGAGGTATTTCTCATCTTCTTCCTGCTAACAACAGCCAGCTCCAGGGGTTGAGATCTGAGATCTGAGATGGGAAAACATGCAGGATGTTTCTGATAAACAAGCTGTACATGCTGACCATTTAATGCAAAGATCACCAACCTTTCTTTGAAGGAGCATCAACCAGAATGACTAACGCTAACTTTCAATCAATGAGGATAATTATTTTACATTTACATTACATTTTAGTCATTTAGCAGACGCTCTTATCCAGAGCGACTTACAGTTAGTGAATACATTATTTTTTAAATAAAAAAATTATACTGGCCCCCCGTGGGAATCGAACCCACAACCCTGGCGTTGCAAACTCCATGCTCTATCAACTGAGCTACATCCCTGCCGGCCATTCCCTCCCCTACCCTGGGCCAATTGTGCGCCGCCCATGAGTCTCCTGGTCGCGGCCGGCTGCGACAGAACCTGGATTCGAACCAGGATCTCTAGTGGCACAGTTAGCACTGCGATGCAGTGCCTTAGACCACTGCGCCACTCAGGAGACAGATTTTCATGTCTTTTTAAATTTTTACGTAAGTAATTGTAAGTAACTGACGGATTGTAAGTTGGATAAGAGTTTTTGCTAAATGACTAAAATGTAAATTCAATGATCATGTTACCTTTCCCTTTCTCCTGTAGTTTGAGTCATAATGTTCATGTTGCTTCTCTGTCCTCCTGCAGTTTGACTGAGTCATAATGTTCATGTTGTTTCTCAGTCCTCCTGCAGTTTGACTGAGTCATAATGTTCATGTTGTTTCTCAGTCCTCCTGCAGTTTGACTGAGTCATAATGTTCATGTTGCTTCTCAGTCCTCCTGCAGTTTGACTGAGTCATAATGTTCATGTTGTTTCTATGTCTTTAAGTAGGTTAAGATGAATGGAGAAGCAGCTGGAGAGGAAGGAGAGGATAATGTTGTCTCTGTGTTGTAATAATGTTGTAATAATGTTGTAATGGTAATGTTGTCCTGTCCTCCTGTAGGTTGAGATGCCTGGTGAAACAGCTGGAGAGGGGAGAGGGTAATGTTGTCTCTTTGTTGTAATAATGTTGTAATAATGTTGTAATGGTAATGTTGTCCTGTCCTCCTGTAGGTTGAGATGTCTGGTGAAGCAGCTGGAGAGAGAGGAGAAGATAATGTTGTCTCTGTGTTGAAATAATGTTGTAATGGTAATGTTGTCCCCAGGGGCGGTGTGTTCAATAGGGCGATATGGGCGACGCACTGCCAAACGGGAAAAGGAAGGGATTTTTTTTCTAATCAATTATATCACGGCAACAGTAGTTATCAGTGTTGTAATCTAGACGTCTGATCTGCCACAGTGCCACTAAATGTCCAATCAGGCTAAAGTCGTGCTTCAAATGCCCCCCCCCCCTTTTGGGGCGATTTCAGTCAGGTTGAAAATCGCCCAGAAGTCTGTCATAGACTCCCATGTAAAATCTATTTTTTTCAAATATCAGAGCTTTCAATACAATCTCTATGGGTTTCTGAGGGCTTGCACTTACGCGCTTTCGTCATACGTAACATAACCATGAACGTAACTAAGAAAAGAGCGGGTAGCAGCGTCAATCAATTCACTATTACTGTCAAAATGGCTAGGCTTCAGTGCAACTCGATTGTGTCTTTGAAAGAAGTTCCTTTTTGTCGGCGAACAAATGAAGATAAATTGGCAACGAAACAATTAGGACCTCCCAGACCAAATTTAATAATTCAACAGGTTTCTACTAAAGGGGGGAAGTCCTACACCCGAGGATTTTCCAAAAATTGGTACGAACGAAAAACCTGGCTAGCAGGCTGCGATGTAGCTAATGCAGTCTTCTGCTACCCCCTGCTTACTCTTTCACCCTGAAGGCGGCACGGCAGACAGCACCGCTTGGACAGCGACTGGTGTGTAACGGACATGCACCATCTTTCAGGAAAGATTAAGAAACATGAGCTGTCAAAGACCCACATGGATAGCTGTTTGAGATTGTCTGCTTTGGGGAGAGTGAACATTCCCACTCAACTGGATGAGGGATACAGGCTAGCTGTCCGCCGCCACAACGATGAGGTTAGTGTTGATAATCACAAGTTTACTGGAGAACTGAAACTGACAAGGCTGACAAGATAGGACCCTTTTGTCCATTGTTATTGGATAGGAACAGAACTTATAACCAGCTCCTGACCTAAATAGATCTTAGCACAACATTTTACTCAACATATCATATTCCATATTCACTATAACAAATATATTTACTACGACATTAGCAAGAACCGCCACATCCTCAGCCGGCTAATCCAGTGTGTGAAGTTTTGCGGAGTGTTTGAGTTAGCTTTGCGAGGCAAAGATGAAACTGAGGGCTCCACCAACCCTGGTAAGCCAACACCTTTGAGATCAGTCAATAAATGCTTCTGGTATTGACTTATATGCTGCCCCTGTCTTCATGTTGTTGCTGGACATATCTTTTTTAAAATGTGTGTAGGTCACCTAAATCATCAGAAAAATTGCCCCCCCTGAGAATTTTTTCAGGAGCCGCCACTGGTTGTCCCCCTGTAGGTTGAGATGTCTGGTGAAACAGCTGGAGAGAGGAGAAGATAATGTTGTCTCTTTGTTGTAATAATGTTGTAATAATGTTGTAATGGTAATGTTGTCCTGTCCTCCTGTAGGTTGAGATGTCTGGTGAAGCAGCTGGAGAGAGGAGAGGTGTCTCTGGTGGACCTCAAGAAGAACCTGGAGTATGCTGCCACTGTTCTGGAGTCAGTTTATATAGAGGAGACCAGGTACACATTACTACACACACTGTTCTGGAGTCAGTTTATATAGAGGAGACCAGGTACACATTACTACACACACTGTTCTGGAGTCAGTTTATATAGAGGAGACCAGGTACACATTACTACACACACTGTTCTGGAGTCAGTTTATATAGAGGAGACCAGGTACACATTACTACACACACTGTTCTGGAGTCAGTTTATATAGAGGAGACCAGGTACACATTACTACACACACTGTTCTGGAGTCAGTTTATATAGAGGAGACCAGGTACACATTACTACACACACTGTTCTGGAGTCAGTTTATATAGAGGAGACCAGGTACAAATTACTACACACACTGTTCTGGAGTCAGTTTATATAGAGGAGACCAGGTACACATTACTACACACACTGTTCTGGAGTCAGTTTATATAGAGGAGACCAGGTAGGCCTACAAACTACCTACTAACTGATCTGACTGACTGAAACCCCTAGATTGATCAATCTCACTATAATCTGACTGAAACCCCCGAGATTGAGCTATCTCCATATCATCTGACTGATTGAACCCCACTAGATTTAATTATCTCCCTATAATCTGACTAAATTTGAATTATCTCCATATCATTTTACTGAAACCCCCTAGATTGATCTATCTCCATATCATCTGACTGATTGAACCCCACTAGATTTAATTATCTCCCTATAATCTGACTAAACCCCCCTAGATTGAATTATCTCCATATCATTTTACTGAAACCCTCTAGATTGATCTATCTCCATATCATCTGACTGATTGAACCCCACTAGATTTAATTATCTCCCTATTATCTGGCTGAAACCCCCTATATTGATGTATCTCCCTATAATCTGACTAAAACCCCTAGATTGATATATCTCCATATCATATGACTGAACCCCCCTAGATTGAGTTATCTCCATATCATCTGACTGAAACCCCCTAGATTGAACTATCTCCCTAGCATCTGACTGAATCCCCCTGGATTGATCTATCTCCCTATCATCTGACTGAAACCCCATAGATTGATCTATCTCCATATCATCTGACTGACTGAAACCCCTAGATTGATCTATCTCCATATCATGTGACTGATTGAACCCCAATAGATTTAATTATCTCCCTATTATCTGGCTGAAACCCCCTATATTGATGTATCTCCCTATAATCTGACTAAAACCCCCTAGATTGAATTATCTCCATATTAACTGACTGAATCCCCCTAGATTGATCTATATCCATATCATCTGACTGAAACCCCCTAAATTGATTTATCTCCCTATAATCTGACTAAACCCCCCTAGATTGAATCATCTCCATATCATTTTACTGAAACCCCCTAGATTGAGTTATCTCCATATAATCTGACTGAAACCCCCTAGATTGAACTATCTCCCTAGCATCTGACTGAATCCCCCTGGTTTGATCTATTTCCCTATCATCTGACTGAAACCCCATAGAATGATATATCTCCATATCATCTGACTGACTGAAACCCCTAGATTGATCTATCTCCATATCATGTGACTGATTGAACCCCACTAGATTTAATTATATCCCCATTATCTGGCTGAAACCCTCTAGATTGATTTATCTCCATATCATCTGACTGAAACCCCCTAGATTGATCAATCTCAATTTCATCTGACTGAAACGCCTAGATTGATCTATCTCCATATCATCTGACTGAAAGCGCCTAGATTGATGTATCTCCCTATAATCTGACTGAAGCCACTTAGATTGATCTATCATATGACTGACTGAAACCCCCTAGATTGAATTATTTCCGTATCATCTGACTGAAACCCTATATATTGATCTATTTCCATATCATCTGACTGAAACCCCTAGATTGATCTATCTCCATATCATCTGACTGAAACCCCCTAGATTGATGTATCTCCCTATAATCTGACTGAAGCCACTTAGATTGATCTATCATATGACTGACTGAAACCCTATATATTGATCTATTTCCATATCATCTGACTGAAACCCTATATATTGATCTATTTCCATATCATCTGACTGAAACCCTATATATTGATCTATTTCCATATCATCTGACTGAAACCCTATATATTGATCTATTTCCATATCATCTGACTGAAACCCTATATATTGATCTATTTCCATATCATCTGACTGAAACCCTATATATTGATCTATTTCCATATAATCTGACTGAAACCCTATATATTGATCTATCTCCATATCATCTGACTGAAACCCTATATATTGATCTATCTCCATGTCATCTGACTGAAACCCTATATATTGATCTATCTCCATATCATCTGACTGAAACCCTATATATTGATCTATCTCCATGTCATCTGACTGAAACCCTATATATTGATCTATCTCCATATCATCTGACTGAAACCCTATATATTGATCTATCTCCATATCATCTGACTGAAACCCTATATATTGATCTATCTCCATATCATCTGACTGAAACCCTATATATTGATCTATCTCCATGTCATCGGACTGAAACCCTATATATTGATATATCTCCATGTCATCTGACTGAAACCCTATATATTGATCTATTTCCATATCATCTGACTGAAACCCTATATATTGATCTATTTCCATATCATCTGACTGAAACCCTATATATTGATCTATCTCCATGTCATCGGACTGAAACCCTATATATTGATCTATCTCCATGTCATCTGACTGAAACCCTATATATTGATCTATCTCCATATCATCTGACTGAAACCCTATATATTGATCTATCTCCATATCATCTGACTGAAACCCTATATATTGATCTATCTCCATATCATCTGACTGAAACCCTATATATTGATCTATCTCCATATCATCTGACTGAAACCCTATATATTGATCTATCTCCATATCATCTGACTGAAACCCTATATATTGATCTATCTCCATATCATCTGACTGAAACCCTATATATTGAGCTATTTCCATATCATCTGACTGAAACCCTATATGTTGATCTATTTCCATATCATCTGACTGAAACCCTATATATTGATCTATCTCCATGTCATCGGACTGAAACCCTATATATTGATCTATCTCCATATCATCTGACTGAAACCCTATATATTGATCTATCTCCATATCATCTGACTGAAACCCTATATATTGATCTATTTCCATATCATCTGACTGAAACCCTATATATTGATATATTTCCATATCATCTGACTGAAACCCTATATATTGATCTATCTCCATATCATCTGACTGAAACCCTATATATTGATCTATCTCCATATCATCTGACTGAAACCCTATATATTGATCTATCTCCATATCATCTGACTGAAACCCTATATATTGATCTATCTCCATATCATCTGACTGAAACCCTATATATTGATCTATCTCCATATCATCTGACTGAAACCCTATATATTGATCTATCTCCATATCATCTGACTGAAACCCTATATATTGATCTATCTCCATATCATCTGACTGAAACCCTATATATTGATCTATCTCCATATCATCTGACTGAAACCCTATATATTGAGCTATTTCCATATCATCTGACTGAAACCCTATATGTTGATCTATTTCCATATCATCTGACTGAAACCCTATATATTGATCTATCTCCATGTCATCGGACTGAAACCCTATATATTGATCTATCTCCATATCATCTGACTGAAACCCTATATATTGATCTATCTCCATATCATCTGACTGAAACCCTATATATTGATCTATTTCCATATCATCTGACTGAAACCCTATATATTGATATATTTCCATATCATCTGACTGAAACCCTATATATTGATCTATCTCCATGTCATCGGACTGTAGTAAAAGTTTAATAAAAAAGATCAACCACCTTTCACCCTCCTCCCTCTCTCCCTCCAGGCGATTGGTCGATACAGAGGATGACCTGAGCGATATCCAATCAGAGTCTGTGCCTTCAGAGGTGCGTGATTGGTTGGCATCTACATTCACCCGTCAGATGGGTTTGATGCGGCAGACCGAGGAGAAACCGCGCTTCAGGAGCATCGTTCACGCTGTGCAGGCTGGTATCTTCGTAGAGAGGTAAACAATCACAGGAGGAATTCCACACACCTCTAGCTTCTCTGTCGTGTTTTAATAAAGCCTCACCAGACCCTCTATTGTCACACACATCACCCTATTCCCTACATAGTGCACTCCTTTTGACCACGTACCATAGTAGTGCACTGTGGATTAGGGTCCCATAGCGCTCTGGTGGCTCTGGTCAAAAGGAGTGCACTGTGTAGGGATTAGGGTCCCATAGCGCTCTGGTGGCTCTGGTCAAAAGGAGTGCACTGTGTAGGGATTAGGGTCCCATTTGGGAGGTAGACAGTGTTGTTGAAGGATGTGTCTCTGCTGCTGCAGTTTTAAAATCCAATCTAACAACCAGTCACTGTACAGACTGATTCAGGGTGTACCGAGCTTTCAACCATATATCAGCACTGTGTGTCCATTCATCCCAGCCTGACGAAGCTGGGTTAGAACCATCACTCAGTACACACACACACACGCACATACACACACATATACATACACACACGCACACTCACGTCATCATGTTCATATATACTAGATGCATTCCCATTCTAATACATGTCAGGGTTCCCAAACCAGACTCACTGCAGCTGTGATCTGTTCTTATTAGACGAAGACTAAAAACACTGAGGTTTATTTGACCTTTACTTCCAGGATGTACAGACGTAGTTCTAACCTGGTGGGACTCAGCTGCCCTCCTACTGTTATAGCAGTACTGAAGGTAAAACACACACTCAGAATATGAAACACTAAGACAAATAAACCGCTCTCTGTTCTCCTGTCTCCTCCCAACAACTTCCCATTAATATGTTGTTTCATATCTGTCCTGTCTCCTCCCAACAACTTCCCATTAATATGTTGTTTCATATCTGTCCTGTCTCCTCCCAACAACTTTCCATTAATATGTTGTTTCATATCTGTCCTGTCTCCTCCCAACAACTTTCCATTAATATGTTGTTTCATATCTGTCCTGTCTCCTCCCAACAACTTTCCATTAATATGTTGTTTCATATCTGTCCTGTCTCCTCCCAACAACTTTCCCATTAATATGTTGTTTCATAACTGTCCTGTCTCCTCCCAACAACTTTCCATTAATATGTTGTTTCATATCTGTCCTGTCTCCTCCCAACAACTTTCCCATTAATATGTTGTTTCATATCTGTCCTGTCTCCTCCCAACAACTTTCCATTAATATGTTGTTTCATATCTGTCCTGTCTCCTCCCAACAACTTTCCCATTAATATGTTGTTTCATATCTGTCCTGTCTCCTCCCAACAACTTTCCCATTAATATGTTGTTTCATATCTGTCCTGTCTCCTCCCAACAACTTTCCATTAATATGTTGTTTCATATCTGTCCTGTCTCCTCCCAACAACTTTCCCATTAATATGTTGTTTCATATCTGTCCTGTCTCCTCCCAACAACTTTCCCATTAATATGTTGTTTCATATCTGTCCTGTCTCCTCCCAACAACTTTCCATTAATATGTTGTTTCATATCTGTCCTGTCTCCTCCCAACAACTTTCCCATTAATATGTTGTTTCATATCTGTCCTGTCTCTTCCCAACAACTTTCCCATTAATATGTTGTTTCATATCTGTCCTGTCTCCTCCCAACAACTTTCCATTAATATGTTGTTTCATATCTGTCCTGTCTCCTCCCAACAACTTT
>CM062486.1:52935803-52950803 GCA_031479575.1 Coregonus ussuriensis
TTCCATCCTGTAGTCCCCTCAGGGTTATATATTCCATCCTGTAGTCTCCTCAGGGTTATATATTACATCCTCTAGTCTCCTCAGGGTTATATATTCCATCCTGTAGTCTCCTCAGGGTTATATATTCCATCCTGTAGTCTTCTCAGGGTTATATATTCCATCCTGTAGTCTCCTCAGGGTTATATATTCCATCCTGTAGTCTCCTCAGGGTTATATATTCCATCCTGTAGTCCCCTCAGGGTTATATATTCCATCCTGTAGTCTGCTCAGGGTTATATATTCCATCCTGTAGTCTCCT
The DNA here is from genome assembly GCA_031479575.1 of Coregonus ussuriensis. Taxonomy (NCBI): domain Eukaryota; kingdom Metazoa; phylum Chordata; class Actinopteri; order Salmoniformes; family Salmonidae; genus Coregonus; species Coregonus ussuriensis. The sequence continues at coordinate 52,936,102 of CM062486.1, forward strand.
CAGGGTTATATATTCCATCCTGTAGTCTCCTCAGGGTTATATATTCCATCCTGTAGTCCCCTCAGGGTTATAAATTCCATCCTGTAGTCTCCTCAGGGTTATATATTCCATCCTGTAGTCTCCTCAGGGTTATATATTCCATCCTGTAGTCTCCTCAGGGTTATATATTCCATCCTGTAGTCTCCTCAGGGTTATATATTCCATCCTGTAGTCTCCTCAGGGTTATATATTCCATCCTCTAGTCTCCTCAGGGTTATATATTCCATCCTGTAGTCTCCTCAGGGTTATATATTCCATCCTCTAGTCTCCTCAGTGTTATATATTCCATCCTGTAGTCTCCTCAGGGTTATATATTCCATGCTGTAGTCTCCTCAGGTTTATATATTCCATCCTGTAGTCTCCTCAGGGTTATATATTCCATCCTGTAGTCTCCTCAGGGTTATATATTCCATCCTGTAGTCTCCTCAGGGTTATATATTCCATCCTCTAGTCCCCTCAGGGTTATATATTCCATCCTGTAGTCTCCTCAGGGTTATATATTCAATCCTGTAGTCTCCTCAGGGTTATATATTCCATCCTGTATTCCCCTCAGGGTTATATATTCCATCCTCTAGTCCCCTCAGTGTTATATATTCCATCCTGTAGTCTCCTCAGGGTTATATATTCCATCCTGTAGTCCCTCAGGGTTATATATTCCATCCTGTAGTCCCCTCAGGGTTATATATTCCATCCTGTAGTCTCCTCAGGGTTATATATTACATCCTCTAGTCTCCTCAGGGTTATATATTCCATCCTGTAGTCTCCTCAGGGTTATATATTCCATCCTGTAGTCTTCTCAGGGTTATATATTCCATCCTGTAGTCCCCTCAGGGTTATATATTCCATCCTGTAGTCTCCTCAGGGTTATATATTCCATCCTGTAGTCTCCTCAGGGTTATATATTCCATCCTGTAGTCTCCTCAGGGTTATATATTCCATCCTGTAGTCTCCTCAGGGTTATATATTCCATCCTCTAGTCCCCTCAGGGTTATATATTCCATCCTGTAGTCTCCTCAGGGTTATATATTCCATCCTGTAGTCTCCTCAGGGTTATATATTCCATCCTGTAGTCTCCTCAGGGTTATATATTCCATCCTGTAGTCTCCTCAGGGTTATATATTCCATCCTGTAGTCTCCTCAGGGTTATATATTCCATCCTGTAGTCTCCTCAGGGTTATATATTCCATCCTGTAGTCTCCTCAGGGTTATATATTCCATCCTGTAGTCTCCTCAGGGTTATATATTCCATCCTGTAGTCTCCTCAGGGTTATATATTCCATCCTGTAGTCTCCTCAGGGTTATATATTCCATCCTGTAGTCCCCTCAGGGTTATATATTCCATCCTGTAGTCCCCTCAGGGTTATATATTCCATCCTGAAGTCACCCTCAGGGTTATATATTCCATCCTGTAGTCTCCTCAGGGTTATATATTCCATCCTGTAGTCTCCTCAGGGTTATATATTCCATCCTGTAGTCTCCTCAGGGTTATATATTCCATCCTGTAGTCTCCTCAGGGTTATATATTCCATCCTGTAGTCTCCTCAGGGTTATATATTCCATCCTCTAGTCTCCTCAGGGTTATATATTCCATCCTGTAGTCTCCTCAGGGTTATATATTCCATCCTGAAGTCACCCTCAGGGTTATATATTCCATCCTGTAGTCCCCTCAGGGTTATATATTCCATCCTGTAGTCTCCTCAGGGTTATATATTCCATCCTGTAGTCTCCTCAGGGTTATATATTCCATCCTGTAGTCTCCTCAGGGTTATATATTCCATCCTGTAGTCTCCTCAGGGTTATATATTCCATCCTGTAGTCCCTCAGGGTTATATATTCCATCCTGTAGTCTCCTCAGGGTTATATATTCCATCCTGTAGTCTCCTCAGGGTTATATATTCCATCCTGTAGTCCCCTCAGGGTTATATATTCCATCCTGTAGTCCTCCTCAGGGTTATATATTCCATCCTGTAGTCTCCTCAGGGTTATATATTCCATCCTGTAGTCTCCTCAGGGTTATATATTCCATCCTGTAGTCTCCTCAGGGTTATATATTCCATCCTGTAGTCTCCTCAGGGTTATATATTCCATCCTGTAGTCTCCTCAGGGTTATATATTCCATCCTGTAGTCTCCCTCAGGGTTATATATTCCATCCTGTAGTCTCCTCAGGGTTATATATTCCATCCTGTAGTCCCTCAGGGTTATATATTCCATCCTGTAGTCTCCTCAGGGTTATATATTCCATCCTGTAGTCTCCCTCAGGGTTATATATTCCATCCTGTAGTCTCCTCAGGGTTATATATTCCATCCTGTAGTCTCCCTCAGGGTTATATATTCCATCCTGTAGTCTCCTCAGGGTTTATATATTCCATCCTGTAGTCTCCTCAGGGTTATATATTCCATCCTGTAGTCTCCTCAGGGTTATATATTCCATCCTGTAGTCTCCTCAGGGTTATATATTCCATCCTGTAGTCTCCTCAGGGTTATATATTCCATCCTGTAGTCTCCCTCAGGGTTATATATTCCATCCTGTAGTCTCCTCAGGGTTATATATTCCATCCTGTAGTCTCCCTCAGGGTTATATATTCCATCCTGTAGTCTCCTCAGGGTTATATATTCCATCCTGTAGTCTCCTCAGGGTTATATATTCCATCCCTGTAGTCTCCCTCAGGGTTATATATTCCATCCTGTAGTCTCCCTCAGGGTTATATATTCCATCCTGTAGTCTCCTCAGGGTTATATATTCCATCCTGTAGTCTCCTCAGGGTTATATATTCCATCCTGTAGTCTCCTCAGGGTTATATATTCCATCCTGTAGTCTCCTCAGGGTTATATATTCCATCCTGTAGTCTCCCTCAGGGTTATATATTCCATCCTGTAGTCTCCTCAGGGTTATATATTCCATCCTGTAGTCTCCTCAGGGTTATATATTCCATCCTGTAGTCTCCTCAGGGTTATATATTCCATCCTGTAGTCTCCTCAGGGTTATATATTCCATCCTGTAGTCTCCTCAGGGTTATATATTCCATCCTGTAGTCCTCCTCAGGGTTATATATTCCATCCTGTAGTCTCCTCAGGGTTATATATTCCATCCTGTAGTCTCCTCAGGGTTATATATTCCATCCTGTAGTCTCCTCAGGGTTATATATTCCATCCTGAAGTCACCCTCAGGGTTATATATTCCATCCTGTAGTCTCCTCAGGGTTATATATTCCATCCTGTAGTCTCCTCAGGGTTATATATTCCATCCTGTAGTCTCCTCAGGGTTATATATTCCATCCTGTAGTCTCCTCAGGGTTATATATTCCATCCTGTAGTCTCCTCAGGGTTATATATTCCATCCTGTAGTCTCCTCAGGGTTATATATTCCATCCTGTAGTCTCCTCAGGGTTATATATTCCATCCTGTAGTCTCCTCAGGGTTATATATTCCATCCTGTAGTCTCCTCAGGGTTATATATTCCATCCTGTAGTCCCCTCAGGGTTATATATTCCATCCTGTAGTCTCCTCAGGGTTATATATTCCATCCTGTAGTCCCCTCAGGGTTATATATTCCATCCTGTAGTCTCCTCATGGGTTATATATTCCATCCTCTAGTCTCCTCAGGGTTATATATTCCATCCTGTAGTCTCCTCAGGGTTATATATTCCATCCTGTAGTCTCCTCAGGGTTATATATTCCATCCTGTAGTCTCCTCAGGGTTATATATTCCATCCTGAAGTCTCCCTCAGGGTTATATATTCCATCCTGTAGTCTCCTCAGGGTTATATATTCCATCCTGTAGTCTCCACAGGGTTATATATTCCATCCTTAGTCTCCTCAGGGTTATATATTCCATCCTGTAGTCTCCCTCAGGGTTTATATTTCCATCCTGTAGTCTCCTCAGGGTTATATAAAAAAAAAGAAAAAAAAAACCCCAAAAGTCCTCCTGTAGGTCTCCTCAGGGTTATATATTCCATCCTGTAGTCTCTCAGGGTTATATATTCCTCCTGTAGTCCCTCTCAGGGTTATATATTCCTCTCCTGTAGTCTCCTCAGGGTTATTATTCCATCCTGTAGTCTCCCTCAGGGTTATATATTCCATCCTGTAGTCCCCTCAGGGTTATATATTCCATCCTGTAGTCCCCTCAGGGTTATATATTCCATCCTCTAGTCTCCTCAGGGTTTATATATTCCATCCTGTAGTCTCCCTCAGGGTTATATATTCCATCCTCTAGTCTCCTCAGGGTTATATATTCCATCCTGTAGTCTCCTCAGGGTTATATATTCCATCCTGTAGTCTCCTCAGGGTTATATATTCCATCCTGTAGTCTCCTCAGGGTTATATATTCCATCCTGTAGTCTCCTCAGGGTTATATATTCCATCCTGTAGTCCCCTCAGGGTTTTATATATTCCATCCTCTAGTCCTCTCAGGGTTATATATTCCATCCTGTAGTCTCCTCAGGGTTATATATTCCATCCTGTAGTCTCCTCAGGGTTATATATTCCATCCTGTAGTCTCTCAGGGTTATATATTCCATCCTGTAGTCTCCTCAGGGGTTATATATTCCATCCTGTAGTCCCCTCAGGGTTATATATTCCATCCTGTAGTCTCCTCAGGGTTATATATTCCATCCTGTAGTCTCCTCAGGGTTATATATTCCATCCTGTAGTCTCCTCAGGGTTATATATTCCTCCTGTAGTCTCCTCAGGGTTATATATTCCATCCTGTAGTATCCTCAGGGTTATATATTCCATCCTGCAGTCCCCTCAGGGTTATATATTCCATCCTGTAGTCTCCTCAGGGTTATATATTCCATCCTGTAGTCTCCTCAGGGTTATATATTCCATCCTGTAGTCTCCTCAGGGTTATATATTCCATCCTGAAGTCACCCTCAGGGTTATAAATCCCATCCTGTATTCCATCCTGTAGTCTCCTCAGGGTTTATATATTCTATCCTGTAGTCTCCTCAGGGTTATATATTCCATCCTGTAGTCTCCTCAGGGTTATATATTCCATCCTGTAGTCTCCTCAGGGTTATATAATTCCATCCTGTAGTCTCCTCAGGTTTTATATATTCCATCCTGTAGTCTCCTCAGGGTTATATATTCATCCTGTAGTCTCCTCAGGGTTTATACTTCCATCCTGCTAGTCTACCTCCGGGTTATATATTCCATCCTGTAGTCCCCTCAGGGTTATATATTCCATCCTGTAGTCTCCTCAGGGTTATATATTCCATCCTCTAGTCCCCTCAGGGTTATATATTCCATCCTGTAGTCTCCTCAGGGTTATATATTCCATCCTCTAGTCTCCTCAGGGTTATAATTTTCCATCCTGTAGTCTCCTCAGGGTTAAATATTCCATCCTGTAGTCTCCTCAGGGTTATATATTCCATCCTGTAGTCTCTTCAGGGTTATATATTCCATCCTGTAGTCTCCTCAGGGTTATATATTCCATCCTGTAGTCTCCTCAGGGTTTATATATTCCATCCTGTAGTCTCCTCGGGGTTATATATTCCATCCTGTAGTCTCCTCAGGGTTATATTCCATCCTGTAGTCTCCTCAGGGTTATATATTCCAATCCTGTAGTCCTCCTCAGGGTTATATATTCCATCCTCTAGTCCCTCAGGGTTATATATTCCATCCTGTAGTCTCCCTCAGGGTTATATATTCCATCCTGTAGTCTCCTCAGGGTTATATATTCCATCCTGTAGTCTCCTCAGGGTTATATATTCCAGCCTGTAGTCTCTCCTCAGGGTTATATATTCCATCCTGTAGTCTCCTCAGGGTTATATATTCCATCCTGTAGTCCTCCCAGGGTTATATATTCCATCCTGTAGTCCCCTCAGGGTTATATATTCATCCTCGTAGTCTCCCTCAGGGTTATATATTCATCCTGGTAGTCTCCCTCAGGGGTGTATATATTCCATCCGTTAGTCTCCTCAGGGTTATATATTCCATCCGGTAGTCCCCCTCTAGGGTTATATATATCCTATCCTGTAGTCCTCCTCAGGGTTATATATTCCATCCTGTAGTCTCCTCAGGGTTATATATTCCATCCTGTAGTCTCCCTCAGGGTTATATATCTCCAGCCTGTAGTCTCCTCAGGGTTATATATTCCATCCTGTAGTCTCCTCAGGGTTATATATTCCATCCTGTAGTCTCCTCAGGGTTATATATTCCATCCTGTAGTCTCCTCAGGGTTATATATTCCATCCTGTAGTCTCCTCAGGGTTATATATTCCATCCTGTAGTCCCCTCAGGGTTATATATTCCCATCCTGTAGTCTCCTCAGGGTTATATATTCCATCCTCTAGTCCCTCAGGGTTATATATTCCATCCTGTAGTCCCCCACACCCCCCCCCCTCCTCAGGGTTATATATTCCATCCTCTAGTCTCCTCAGGGTTATATATTCCATCCTGTAGTCTCCTCAGGGTTATATATTCCATCCTGTAGTCTCCTCAGGGTTATATATTCCATCCTGTAGTCTCCTCAGGGTTATATATTCCATCCTGTAGTCTCCTCAGGGTTATATATTCCATCCTGTAGTCTCCTCAGGGTTATATATTCCATCCTGTAGTCTCCTCAGGGTTATATATTCCATCCTGTAGTCCTCCTCAGGGTTATTATATTCAATGCCTGTAGTCTCCTCAGGGTTATATATTCCATCCTGTAGTCCCCTCAGGGTTATATATTCCATCCTGTAGCTCCTCAGGGTTATATATTCCATCCTGTAGGTCTCCTCAGGGTTATATATTCCATCCTGTAGTCCTCCTCAGGGTTATATATTCCATCCGTTAGTCTCCTCAGGTTATATATTCCATCCTGTGTCTCGCCTCAGGGGTTATATATTCCATCCTGTAGTCTCCTCAGGGTTATATATTCCATCCTGTAGTCTCCTCAGGGTTATATTATTCCATCCTGTAGTCCCCTCAGGGTTATATATTCCATCCCTGTAGTCCCCTCAGGGTTATATATTCCATCCTGTAGTCCTCCTCAGGGTTATATATTCCATCCTGTAGTCTCCTCAGGGTTATATATTCCATCCTGTAGTCCCCTCAGGGTTATATATTCCATCCTGTAGTCTCCTCAGGGTTATATATTCCATCCTGTAGGTCTCCTCAGGGTTATATATTCCATCCTGTGAGTCTCCTCAGGGTTTATATATTCCATCCTGTAGTCTCCTCAGTGGTTATATATTCCATCCTGTAGTCTCCTCAGGGTTATATATTCCCATCCCTGTAGTTCCCCTCAGGGTTATATATTCCATCCTGTAGTCTCCTCAGGGTTATATATTCCATCCTGTAGTCTCCTCAGGGTTATATATTCCATCTCTGTAGTCTCCCTCAGGGTTATATATTCCATCCTGAGTCTCCTCAGGGTTATATATTCCATCCTGTAGTCTCCTCAGGGGTTATATATTCCCATCCTGTAGTCCTCCTCAGGGTTATATATTCCAGCCTGTAGTCTCCTCAGGGTTATATATTCCATCCTGTAGTCTCCCTCAGGGGTTTATATATTCCATCCTGTAGTCTCATCAGGGTTTATAGTATTCCATCCTGTAGTCTCCTCAGGGTTATATATTCCATCCTGTAGTCTCCTCAGGGTTATATATTCCATCCTGTAGTCTCCTCGGGTATTATATATTCCATCCTGTATCCCCTCAGGGTTATATATTCCATCCTGTAGTCTCCTCAGGGATATATTCCATCTCTAGTCCCCTCAGGTTATATATTCCATCCTGTAGTCTCCTCAGGTTATATATTCCATCCTCTAGTCTCCTCAGGGTTTTATATATTCCATCCTGTAGTCTCCTCAGTTTATATATCCTCCTGTAGTCTCTCAGGGGGGGTGGGGGTTATATAATTCCATTCCTGTAGTCCCTCCTCAGGGTTATTTTATTCCCCCATCCTGTAGTCTCCTCAGGGTTATATATTCCATCCTGAATAGTCCCTCAGGTTATATATTCCATCCTGTAGTCTCTCCTCAGGGTTATATATTCCATCCTCTAGTCCCCTCAGGTTATATATTCCATCCTGTAGTCCCCTCCTCAGGTATTATATATTCCATCCTGTAGTCTCCTCAGGTATAAATATTCCATCCTGTAGTCCCCTCCAGGGGTTATATATTCCATCCTGTAGTCTCCTCAGGGTTATAATATTCCATCCTTAGTCTCCTTCAGGGTTATATATTCCATCCTGTAGTCTCCTCAGGGTTATATATTCCATCCTGTAGTCTCCTCAGGGTTATATATTCCATCCTGTAGTCTCCTCAGGGTTATATATTCCATCCTGTAGTCTCCTCAGGGTGTATATATTCCATCCTGTAGTCTCCTCAGGGTTATATATTCCCATACCTGTAGTATTCTCCTCAGGTTATATATTCCATCTGTAGTCTCTAGGGTGAAATATTCCATCCTGTAGTCTCCTACAGGGTTATATATTCCATCCTGTAGTCTCCTCAGGGTTATATATTCCATCCTGTAGTCTCCTCAGGGGTTATATATTCCATCCTGTAGTCCCCTCAGGGGTTATATATTCCATCCTGTAGTCTCCTCAGGGTTATATATTCCATCCTGTAGTCTCCCTCAGGGTTATATATTCCATCCTGTAGTCTCCTCAGGGTTATAAAATATACCAACCCTCCGGTAGTCTCCTCAGGTTTATATATTACCATCATCATATCATCCGTAGTCTACTCAGTGGGGTTAGATAGCTCCATCCTGTAGTCTCCTCAGGGTTAAATATATTCCATCCTGTAGTCCTCACCCTCAGGGTTAATATATTCCATCCTGTAGTCCCTCCTCAGGGTTATATATTCCATCCTGTAGTCCCCTCAGGGTTATATATTCATCCTGTAGTCTCCTCAGGGTTATAATTCCATCCTGTAGTCTCCTCAGGGGTTTACATATTCCATCTCCTGTAGTCCTCCTCAGGGTTATAAATATTCCATCCTGTATCCCACAGGGTTATAAATTCCATCCTGTAGTCTCCTCAGGGTTATATATTCCATCCTGTAGTCTCCTCAGGTTATATATTCCATCCTTAGTCTCCTCAGGGTTATATATTCCTCCTGTATCTCCTCAGGGTTAATATATTCCATATCCTGTAGTCTCCTCAGGGTTATATATTCCATCCTGTAGTCCCTCAGGGTTATATATTCCATCCTGTAGTCTCCTCAGGTTAATATATTCCAATCCTGTAAGATTCTCCTCAGGGTTATATATTCCATCCTGTAGTCACCTCCTCAGGGTTATATATTCCATCCTGAAGTCACCCTCAGGGTTATATATTCCATCCTGTAGTCTCCTCAGGGTTATATTATTCCATCCTGTATCTCCCCTCAGGGTTATATTTATTCCATCCTGTAGTCTCCTCAGTGGTTATATATTCCCCATCCTGTAGTCTCCTCAGGGTTATATATTCCATCCTGTAGTCTCCCTCAGGTTATATATTCCATCCAGTAGTCTCCCTCAGGTTATATATTCCATTCCTGTAGTCCACCTCCTCAGGGTTATATTTCCATCCTGTAGTCTCCTCGGGGTTATATATTCCATCCTGTAGTCCTCAGGGTTATATATTCCATCCTCCTCTTAGTCCCTCCTCAGGGTTTTATATAGTCCATCCTCGGTAGTCTCCCTCAAAGGGGGGTTTTATCAATATTCCATCCTGTAGTCTCCTCAGGGTTATATATTTCCATCCTCTGTAGTCTCCTCAGGGTTATATATTCCATCCTGTATCTCCTCAGGTTTATAATTCCATTCCTGTAGTCTCCTCAGGGTATATATTCCATCCCTGTAGTCTCCTCAGGTTAATATATTCCATCCTGTAGTCTCCTCAGGGTTATATATTCCATCCTGTAGTCCCCTCAGGGTTAGAATATTCCATCCTGTAGTCTCCTCAGGGTTATATATTCCATCCTCTAGTCCCCTCAGGGTATATATTCCATCCTCTAGTCTCCTCAGGGGGTTATATATTCCATCCTCTAGTCTCCTCAGTTTTATATTCCATCCTGTAGTCTCCTCAGGTTAATATATTCCATCCTGTAGTCCTCCTCAGGGTTAAATATTCCATCTACTGTAGTCTCCTCAGGTTTATATATTCCATCCTCTAGTCTCCTCAGGGTATTAATATTTTCCATCCTGTAGTCTCCTCAGGTTAAAAATATTCCATCCTGTAGTCTCCTCAGGTTATATATTCCATCCTGTAGTCTCCTCAGGGTTATATATCCATCCTGTAGTCTCCTCAGGGTTATATATTCCATCCTGTAGTCTCCTCAGGGTTATATATTCCATCCTGTAGTCTCCTCGGGTTATATATTCCATCCTGTAGTCTCCTCAGTTGAGGTTATATATTACCATCCTGTAGTCCTCCTCAGGGTTATATATTCCATCCTCCGGTAGTCCCCTCAGGTTATATTCCATCCTTAGTCCATTCAGGTTATATATTCCATCCTGTAGTCTCCTCAGGGTTTATATATTCCATCTGTAGTCTCCTCAGGGTTATATATTCCCATCCTGTAGTCTCCTCAGGTTTATATATTCCACTACTGTAGTCTCCCTCAGGGTTATATATTCCATCCTGTAGTCTCCTCAGGGTTATATATTCCATCCTGTAGTCCCCTCAGGGTTATATATGCTTCCATATTATTTCCTGTAGTCCCCTCAGGGTTTATATATTCCATCCTGTAGTCTCTCCCCTCATAAAGGGGGGTTATATATTGGGGGGGGACCCCCCATCCTGTAGGGTCCTCCTCAGGGTTATATATTCCATCCTTATCCCCTCAGGGTTATATATTCCATCCTGTAGTCTCTCAGGGTTATATATTCCATCCTGTAGTCTCCTCAGGTTATATATTTTCCATCGATAGTCTCCTCAGGGTTATATATTCCATCCTGTAGTCTTCTCAGGGTTATATATTCATCCTGTAGTCTCCTCAGGTTATATATTCCATCTCTGTAGTCTCCTCAGGGTTATATATTCCATCCTGTAGTCGCCTCAGGTTATATATTCCATCCTGCTTAGTCTCCTCAGTTATTATAAAAAATTCCATCCTGTATCTCTCAGGTTATATATTCCATCCTGTAGTCCCCTCAGGTTATATATTCCATCCTGTAGTCTCCTCAGGTTATATATTACCCATCCTCTAGTCCCCTCAGGGTTATATATTCCATCCTGTAGTATCTCCCAGGGTTATCAGTTATATATTCCATCCTCTAGTCTCCTCAGGTTATATATTCCATCCTGTAGTCTCCTCAGGGGTTATATATTCCATCCTGTAGTCTCCTCAGGTTATATTTCCATCCTTAGTCTCCTCAGGTTATATATTCCATCCTGAATCTCCTCAGGTACTATATATTCCATCCTTAGTCTCCTCAGGGTTATATATTCCATCCTGTAGTCTCCTCAGGGTTATATATTCCATCCTGTATCTCCTCAGGGTTAGAAATATATTCCATCCTGTAGTCTCCTCAGGGTTATATATTCCATCCTGTAGTCCCCTCAGGTTATATATTTCCATCCTGTAGTCTCCTCAGGGTTATATATTCTATCCTGTAGTCTCCTCAGGGTTTATATATTCCATCCTGTAAAAGTTACCTTCTCCTCAGGGTTATCTATATTCCATCCTGTAGTCCTACTCAGGGTTATATATTCCATCCTGTAGTCTCCTCAGGGTTATATATTCCATCCTGTAGTCTCCTCAGGGTTATATATTCCATCCTGTAGTCTCCTCAGGGGTTATATATTCCATCCTGTAGTCCCTCAGGGTTATATATTCCATCCTGTAGTCTCCTCAGGGTTATATATTCCATCCTGTAGTCTCCTCAGGGTTACATATTCCATCCTGTAGTCTCCCTCAGGGTTATATATTCCATCCTGTAGTCCCTCAGGGTTATATATTCCATCCTGTAGTCTCCTCAGGGTTATATATTCCCATCCTGTAGTCTCCTCAGGGTTATATATTCCATCCTTAGTCCCTCAGGGTTATATATTCCATCCTGTAGTCTCCTCAGGTTATATATTCCATCCTGTAGTCTCCTCAGGGTTATATATTCCATCCTGTAGTCCCTCAGGGTTATATATTCCATCCTGTAGTCTCCTCAGGGTTATATATTCCATCCTGTAGTCTCCTCAGGGTTATATATTCCATCCTGTAGTCTCCTCAGGGTTATATATTCCATCCTGTAGTCCTCCTCAGGGTTATATATTCCATCCTGTAGTCTCCTCAGGGTTATATATTCCATCCTGTAAGTCTCCTCAGGGTTATATATTCCATCCTGTAGTCTCCTCAGGGTTATATATTCCATCCTGTAGTCTCCTCAGGGTTATATATTCCATCCTGTAGTCTCCTCAGGGTTATATATTCCATCCTGTAGTCTCCTCAGGGTTATATATTCCATCCTGTAGTCTCCTCAGGGTTATATATTCCATCCTGTAGTCTCCTCAGGGTTATATATTCCATCCTGTAGTCTCCTCAGGGTTTATATTCCATCCTGCTAGTCCTCCTCAGGGTTATATATTCCATCCTCGTAGTCCCTTCAGGGTTATATATTCCATCCTGTAGTCTCCTCAGGGTTATATATTCCATCCTGTAGTCTCCTCAGGGTTATATATTCCATCCTGTAGTCTCCTCAGGTTTATATATTCCATCCTGTAGTCTCCTCAGGGTTATATTTCCATCCTGTTTTAGTCTCCTCAGGGTTATATATTCCATCCTGTAGTCTCCTCAGGGTTATATATTCCATCCTGTAGTCCCCTCAGGGTTATATATTCCATCCTGTAGTCTCCTCAAAGGGTTATATATTCCATCCTCTAGTCCCCTCAGGTTTATATTTCCATCCGGTAGTCTCCTCAGGGTTATATATTCCATCCTCTAGTCTCCTCAGGTTATATATTCCATCCTGTAGTCTCCTCAGGTTATATATTCCATCCTGTAGTCTCCTCAGGGTTATATATTCCATCCTGTAGTCTTATATATCCTCAGGTTATATATTCCATCCTGTAGTCTCCTCAGGGTTTATATATTCCATCCTGTAGTCTCCTCAGGTTATATATTCCATCCTGTAGTCTCCTCAGGTTTATATATTCCATCCTGTAGACCTCCTCAGGGTTATATATTACATCCTGTAGTCTCCTCAGGGTTATATATTCCATCCTGTAGTCTCCTCAGGGTTATATATTCCATCCTGTAGTCTCCTCAGGGTTATATATTCCATCCTGTAGTCTCCTCAGGGTTATATATTCCATCCTGTAGTCTCCTCAGGGTTATATATTCCATCCTCGTAGTCTCCTCAGGGTTATATATTCCATCCTGTAGTCTCCTCAGGGTTATATATTCCATCCTGTAGTCTCCTCAGGGTTATATATTCCATCCTGTAGTCTCCTCAGGGTTATATATTCCATCCTCTAGTCTCCTCAGGGTTATATATTCCATCCTGTAGTCTCCTCAGGTTATTATATTCCATCCTGTAGTCTCCTCAGGGTTATATATTCCATCCTGTAGTCTCCTCAGGGTTATATATTCCATCCTGTAGTCCTCCTCAGGGTTATATATTCCATCCTGTAGTCTCCTCAGGGTTATATATTCCATCCTGTAGTCTCCTCAGGGTTATATATTCCATCCTGTAGTCTCCTCAGGGTTATATATTCCATCCTGTAGTCTCCTCAGGGTTATATATTCCATCCTGTAGTCTCCTCAGGGTTATATATTCCATCCTGAAGTCACCCTCAGGGTTATATATTCCATCCTGTAGTCTCCTCAGGGTTATATATTCCATCCTGTAGTCTCCTCAGGGTTATATATTCCATCCTGTAGTCTCCTCAGGGTTATATATTCCATCCTGTAGTCTCCTCAGGGTTATATATTCCATCCTGTAGTCTCCTCAGGGTTATATATTCCATCCTGTAGTCTCCTCAGGGTTATATATTCCATCCTGTAGTCTCCTCAGGGTTATATATTCCATCCTGTAGTCTCCTCAGGGTTATATATTCCATCCTGTAGTCTCCTCAGGGTTATATATTCCATCCTGTAGTCTCCTCAGGGTTATATATTCCATCCTGTAGTCTCCTCAGGGTTATATATTCCATCCTGTAGTCTCCTCAGGGTTATATATTCCATCCTGTAGTCCCCTCAGGGTTATATATTCCATCCTGTAGTCTCCTCAGGGTTATATATTCCATCCTCTAGTCCCCTCAGGGTTATATATTCCATCCTGTAGTCTCCTCAGGGTTATATATTCCATCCTCTAGTCTCCTCAGGGTTATATATTCCATCCTGTAGTCTCCTCAGGTTTATATATTCCATCCTGTAGTCTCCTCAGGGTTATATATTCCATCCTGTAGTCTCCTCAGGGTTATATATTCCATCCTCTAGTCTCCTCAGGGTTATATATTCCATCCTGTAGTATCCTCAGGGTTATATATTCCATCCTGTAGTCCCCTCAGGGTTATATATTCCATCCTGTAGTCTCCTCAGGGTTATATATTCCATCCTGTAGTCTCCTCAGGGTTATATATTCCATCCTGTAGTCTCCTCAGAGTTATATATTCCATCCTGTAGTCCCCTCAGGGTTATATATTCCATCCTGTAGTCTCCTCAGGGTTATATATTCCATCCTCTAGTCTCCTCAGGGTTATATATTCCATCTGTAGTCTCCTCAGGGTTATATATTCCATCCTGTAGTCT
>CM062486.1:52955803-53009410 GCA_031479575.1 Coregonus ussuriensis
ACCCCGTCCTGCCCCTAGGGGTCCACCACCCTGCAGCGCCCCAACCAGCTTTAAGATCTTAGTGAAACATTAATTATTGGTTTCAGGTGTGTTAGTCAAAGGCCAGAGTGACAACCAACAGTACAGCAGACCCCCAGGCCGGGACTGAGCAGCCCAGCAGACCCCCAGGCCGGGACTGAGCAGCCCAGCAGACCCCCAGGCCGGGACTGAGCAGCCCAGCAGACCACCAGGGCAGGACTGAGCAGCCCAGCAGCTAGGGATTGCCTAAATTGGTATCTCCCCTGACGTGGGCCTGTTTTCAGTACAGACTCCTTTAGTCGTACTGTATTCCATATAAGGCATCCAGACCTTATGAAAGTTGCCCAGTAGACCCTTAATCTGGTAATAAATCAAAGCTGGTGATACATAACTTGACATTGTGGGAGGATAACCAACCTTCCAATTAATGACAATGTATTTCTTGGCCGCTATAAATGCTTGATTACACAGTTTATTCTGATAACAGTCTCCAGTATCAACATTTCCAAGCAAACAAAAACAGGGAGAAGGGAGAATCTGTAGACATGCTGAGATAAAAGAGCATACTCTTTGCCAGAATTCAGCCAGCCTTCACTAGACCACAACATACGCAAATATGTCCCCCTTTGTGTTTTACACCTCCAGCAGAGGAATTACATTTCTGAGTGCATGATATTCAGTTTCACTGGCATATAGTACATTCTATGGATGGCCTTAAACTGCAGTAATGTATTTCTGAGATTATATGAACATGACTGGGCATTGAAACATATCTGTATCCATTCATCATCATCAATAGCGTCTCCCAGGTCTTCCTCACATTTTGGTTTGACATGTTGTGTGTCATGTGGAAAAGCCTCTATCAACCCCTGATACAGTTTGGAAATCAACTTTGGAGGTTGGTCAGACTGTATTAAAATAGCATCTGGCTTGTCCAGTGTTTGCTGGACAGAGAGAATAAAGTGTTGCATCTGCAAGAATTCACCTCACATCCGGCCCAGACTGGTCTTCCCTGGCTGCCTGACCCTGCTGAGACCCCTGTCACCATCCTCCTAAAATGCGGAATGACAAAGAATGACCTTGGTGTACATTTATACATTATATTATCCAAGAACAGAATCAATGGTTCATTAATTGAAATGACCATTATTCCCAGATCCCAGACTGTGGCTTTAAGCTTAAGATGCTGTCCTGTAGCTACTGTAGGTCGACCCATCAACTCAAGATGGAACTTTATATAATTCACTGATATTGTTAATATAGGACTACTGCAAAGTTCACCTGAGCTCCATAGACTGGTCTTCCCTGGCTGTCTGACCCTGCTGGGAACCCTGTCACCATCTGATCCTGCTAAGACATGATGAGCATAGTGTTGTGTACTGACGGCACTAGAGGGCTGCATTCCAGTGCAGGTCAGACAGATGACTTTGGGATGAAAATATCTTTGTTGTCCCACAGATTATTTGGAAACGGTCCTCTTTCTGTTTAGTATGAGTTAGTCCTACCTGTTGTATTAAAAACACATCATTGTCACATTATTCACACACAGTCAGAATTCTCTGCTTCAACTTCAGTATCCTCCCTCTCCTAGTTGGGCGGAGAGTCAAGTGGCAGTTAACTTGAATATAAAATTAACTTAAATATGGTTAGCCTGTAGTTTACTACAGTGTCTGTAAATAAATATTGATAATGAAACGAAGTGGAGGGCGCTCAACCAACGTGAGTCAAAGTGCAATCACAACATGTAATCATGACTGAAAAGGAAAAGGCACAACGCTATGGTGATCATAGGTTAGGTTACTATGGTGATCATAGGTTAGGTTACTATGGTGAGCATAGGTTAGGTTACTATGGTGATAATAGGTTAGGTTACTATGGTGAGCATAGGTTAGGTTACTATGGTGAGCATAGGTTAGGTTACTATGGTGATCATAGGTTAGGTTACTATGGTGATCATAGGTTAGGTTACTATGGTGAGCATAGGTTAGGTTACTATGGTGAGCATAGGTTAGGTTACTATGGTGAGCATAGGTTAGGTTACTATGGTGAGCATAGGTTAGGTTACTATGGTGAGCATAGGCTAGGTTACTATGGTGAGCATAGGTTAGGTTACTATGGTGAGCATAGGTTAGGTTACTATGGTGAGCATAGGTTAGGTTACTATGGTGAGTATAGGTTTGGTTACTATGGTGAGCATAGGTTTGGTTACTATGGTGATCATAGGTTAGGTTACTATGGTGATCATAGGTTAGGTTACTATGGTGAGTATAGGTTTGGTTACTATGGTGATTATAGGTTAGGTTACTATGGTGAGCATAGGTTAGGTTACTATGGTGAGCATAGGTTAGGTTACTATGGTGAGCATAGGTTAGGTTACTATGGTGAGCATAGGTTTGGTTACTATGGTGAGCATAGGTTAGGTTACTATGGTGAGCATAGGTTAGGTTACTATGGTGAGTATAGGTTTGGTTACTATGGTGAGCATAGGTTAGGTTACTATGGTGAGTATAGGTTTGGTTACTATGGTGAGCATAGGTTAGGTTACTATGGTGAGTATAGGTTTGGTTACTATGGTGAGCATAGGTTAGGTTACTATGGTGATCATAGGTTAGGTTACTATGGTGAGCATAGGTTAGGTTACTATGGTGAGTATAGGTTTGGTTACTATGGTGAGCATAGGTTAGGTTACTATGGTGAGTATAGGTTTGGTTACTATGGTGAGCATAGGTTAGGTTACTATGGTGAGTCTAGGTTTGGTTACTATGGTGAGCATAGGTTAGGTTACTATGGTGAGTATAGGTTTGGTTACTATGGTGAGCATAGGTTAGGTTACTATGGTGATCATAGGTTAGGTTACTATGGTGAGCATAGGTTAGGTTACTATGGTGAGTATAGGTTTGGTTACTATGGTGAGCATAGGTTAGGTTACTATGGTGAGTATAGGTTTGGTTACTATGGTGAGCATAGGTTAGGTTACCATGGTGAGTATAGGTTTGGTTACTATGGTGAGCATAGGTTAGGTTACTATGGTGAGTATAGGTTTGGTTACTATGGTGAGCATAGGTTAGGTTACTATGGTGATCATAGGTTAGGTTACTATGGTGAGCATAGGTTAGGTTACTATGGTGAGTATAGGTTTGGTTACTATGGTGAGCATAGGTTAGGTTACTATGGTGAGTATAGCTTTGGTTACTATGGTGAGCATAGGTTAGGTTACTATGGTGAGTATAGGTTTGGTTACTATGGTGAGCATAGGTTAGGTTACTATGGTGAGTATAGGTTTGGTTACTATGGTGAGCATAGGTTAGGTTACTATGGTGATCATAGGTTAGGTTACTATGGTGAGCATAGGTTAGGTTACTATGGTGAGTATAGGTTTGGTTACTATGGTGAGTATAGGTTTGGTTACTATGGTGAGCATAGGTTAGGAATGCTCTGGATCAACGTGTACTACAGCATGTTCCAGTTCCCTCCAATATCCAGCAACATTGCACAGCCATTGAAGAGGAGTGGGACAACATTCCACAGGACAAACAATCAACAGCCTGATCAACTCTTTGCAAAGGAGATGTGTCGAGCTGCTTGAGGCAAATGTTGGTCACACCAGATACTGACCTTTTTTTCTGATCCACGCCCCTACCTTTTTTTTAAAGGTATTTGTGACCAACAGATGCATATCTGTATTCCCAGTCATGTGAAATCCATAGATTAGGGCCTAATTTATTTATTTCAATTGACTGATTTCCTTATATGAACTGTAACTCAGTAAAGTTTTTGAAATTGTTGCATGTTGCACTAACATGACACAAAAATAAAGTTCTAAAACCAAGAAAACAATATATAATCTACCTCCTGTAGTTTAAAGAAACTAATTTGAATGGAATAATATCCTAAAAATGCTAAACTATCACTCTTCACTCTCAATCTCTATTCAATCAGTCACTCACCAATCTTCTCAACACATGGAACCCCCATAATGCTCTGTGGCACAACACCAATAGACCACACTAGGTTCGTTCTCTGATCCTAATCCTATGATTGGGTGCAAAAGCTTTGATAGGTTGGAGCACGTCCTCCGGAAGTTGTCATAATTACTGAATAAGTATTGGGAAGGGGGTGAGAACCATGAGCTTCCTATTTTTTGTATTGAAGTCAATGTACCCAGAGGAGGACGGAAGCTAGCTGTCCTCCGGCTACACCATGGTGCTACCCTACAGAGTGCTGTTGAGGCTACTGTAGACCATTGCAAAACAGTGTGTTTTAATCAGGTATTTGGTGACGTGAATATATGTAGTATAGATTTATCTAAAAAGGATAACTTTTGTAATGTTTTTATTTTTTAATTTTTTTATTCACTGGTTCATGGTCCTCCCCTTCCTCCTCTGAGGAGCCTCCACTGATCCACACCAACGCCTCTGTAATGGGAAGCTATGCTGTGTGGATCATCTTTATTGGAGTATTAACTTGTAATGTTGTACTGAAGCAGGTGTGACTGTGTTATTGATGTGAGTGAACTGAGTCACGAGTGAGATTGTGTGTGTGTTGATAGAACAGGATATAATGTTCAACTGGCTGAGAGAACAGGATATAATGTTCAACTGGCTGAGAGAACAGGATATAATGTTTAACTGGCTGATAGAACAGGATATAATGTTCAACTGGCTGATAGAACAGGATATAATGTTCAACTGGCTGATAGAACAGGATATGATGTTTAACTGGCTGAGAGGCTGATAGAACAGGATATAATGTTCAACTGGCTGATAGAACAGGATATAATGTTCAACTGGCTGATAGAACAGGATATGATGTTTAACTGGCTGAGAGGCTGATAGAACAGGATATAATGTTCAACTGGCTGATAGAACAGGATATGATGTTTAACTGGCTGAGAGAACTGGATATAATGTTCAACTGGCTGAGAGGCTGATAGAACAGGATATGATGTTCAACTGGCTGATAGAACAGGATATAATGTTTAACTAGGCTGATAGAACAGGATATAATGTTCAACTGGCTGATAGAACAGGATATGATGTTCAACTGGCTGATAGAACAGGATATAATGTTCAACTGGCTGATAGAACAGGATATAATGTTCAACTGGCTGATAGAACAGGATATGATGTTTAACTGGCTGATAGAACAGGATATGATGTCATTTCCACACCCTCTTCTCCCTTTCCATTCTTTCTTTGTGCTCTATTTACTCCATCTCTCTTTCTGTCTGACGCAGCATTGGTTGACCGAGCTAGAGATCTTTGCCATGATCTTTGCAGCAGCGGTTCACGACTACGAACACACTGGAACCACCAACACCTTCCACATCCAGACCAGGTAATAGATTACTGATCTAATAGATCCAGACCAGGTAATAGATGACTGATCTAACAGATCCAGACCAGGTAATAGATTACTGATCTAACTGATCCAGACCAGGTAATATATTACTGATCTAACAGATCCAGACCAGGTAATAGATGACTGATCTAACAGATCCAGACCAGGTAATAGATTACTGATCTAACTGATCCAGACCAGGTAATAGATTACTGATCTAACAGATCCAGACCAGGTAATAGATGACTGATCTAACAGATCCAGACCAAGTAATAGATTACTGATCTAACTGATCCAGACCAGGTAATAGATGACTGATCTAACAGATCCAGACCAAGTAATAGATGACTGATCTAACTGATCCAGACCAGGTAATAGATTACTGATCTAACTGATCCAGACCAGGTAATAGATGACTGATCTAACAGATCCAGACCAAGTAATAGATTACTGATCTAACTGATCCAGACCAGGTAATAGATTACTGATCTAACTGATCCATTCCAGGTCTGAATCAGTCTCTGATTAGAAGGAGAGGATGAAATCCACACTGAGTTAAACAGAAAACTAATTCAGTGTATCTCAATGGGAAAAAATATGTTAGCTGAAACTATGAGCATGTCTCCAGATCAGACACAGCGATCCTGTACAATGACCGGTCAGTCTTAGAGAGCCACCATGTCAGCGCAGCATACCGCCTCCTACAGGACGATGGTGAGATCAACATACTATGCAACCTGTCTAACGACGACTGGAGGTGAGACATTCATAAATTGTAATAAACATGTCATAGGAGTAATAGGAGTGTAATAACATGTCATAGGAGTAATAGGAGTGTAATAACATGTCATAGGAGTAATAGGAGTGTAATAACATGTCATAGGAGTAATAGGAGTGTACTAACATGTCATAGGAGTAATAGGAGTGTAATAACATGTCATAGGAGTAATAGGAGTGTAATAACATGTCATAGGAGTAAAAGGAGTGTAATAACATGTCATAGGAGTAATAGGAGTGTAATAACATGTCATAGGAGTAATAGGAGTGTAATAACATGTCATAGGAGTAATAGGAGTGTAATAACATGTCATAGGAGTAATAGGAGTGTAATAACATGTAATAGGAGTAATAGGAGTGTAATAACATGTCATAGGAGTAATAGGAGTGTAATAACATGTTTCAAGTTTTATTAGTTGTAAAGGATATTCTTGGTATACATCGTCCAATGAAACGCTTACTTGCAGGTTCCTTCTCGACAATGTCAAATGTCTCCCCAGAGAGCTGAGGGGCCTAGTATTAGGGCGGCAGGTAGCTTAGTGGGTAAGAGCGCTGTGCCAGTAACCGAAAGGTCGCTGGTTCTAATCCCCGAGCCAACTAGGTGAAAAGTCTGTCGATGTGCCCTTGAGCAAGGCACTTAACCCTAATTGCTCCTGTAAGTCGCTCTGGATAAGAGCGTCTGCTAAATGACCAAAAAAAAAAAAAAAAAAAAAAAAAAAAGTAGTAGTAAAGATGGTTCTGACAACAGACATGTCCTGTTCCTCTCTCTAACCCTAACCTGTCTGTCTGTATGTCTGTCTGTCTGTCTGTCTGTCTGTCTGTCTGTCTGTAGAGAGCTGAGGGGCCTAGTAGTACAGATGGTTCTGGCAACAGACATGTCCTGTCACTTCCAGCAGGTCAAACATATGAAGAACTTCCTCCAGCAACCAGAGGGGTGAGACTTAACAGCCTCCCGCTCCTCTATAACCCTAACCTAACCCTAACCTAACCCTAACCCTAACCCTCTATAACTCTATATCTCCTCCCCCGTTCCAGTTCTCTCTGTCACCACTGTCCTGATCCTCCATTAGTTCCTGTTCTCTCCTCTGTCACCACTGTCCTGATTCTCCATTAGTTCCTGTAACCTTCAGTAGTGACTAGCGATCAGTCAACATCCTGTGTGTTGAGCTGCTGTATGAATACTGTGTCTGAGTGGGTCTCTAGCTGCCGTTGCCACGAGAACAAAGAGAGACATTGATGGAACTTATTCACCTTGAACACAGACACAGACACTCACCGACACACACTCCACAGTAAAAAGTAATTATCTGAACCTCTCTTTATGTGTGTGTGAGATCCAGGGTTGTGATTTGTCCCATATCTGTGATGTAGAATGAAACATGCTGCCTTAGTGCCAACCACTGCTGCCCTGGGCAGGGTGCTGCAATGATGCACGCAGACAGACAGACAGACAGACAGACAGACAGACAGACAGAGAGAGAGAGAGAGAGAGAGCGAGAGAGAGAGAGAGTGGTAATATTCAAAAAGATTCCCAATCAGCAGAGTTCAGCAATAAACAGTCCAAGTCGTGTCGGTGCAGCAGGCTGGCTGAACTCTGACCTTGTCATTGTTACACCACATACTGACTGACTGCTGTGATTTCACGGATTTACCCTTCTATCTCTCTGTCTCCTACTCCAGGATTGATAAACCCAAAGCCCTGTATATGCTGCTAACTATCTAACCGTGTGTGTGTGTGTGCCCACCAGGATTGATAAACCCAAAGCCCTCTCTCTGCTGCTAACTATCTAACCGTGTGTGTGTGTGTGTGTGTGTGTGTATGTGTGTGTGTGTGTGTGCGTGTGTGTGTGTGTGTGCCCACCAGGATTGATAAACCCAAAGCCCTCTCTCTGCTGCTTCATACAGCTGATATCAGCCACCCAGCTAAGAAATGGGACCTGCACAACCGCTGGACAGCATCACTTCTGGAGGAGTTCTTCAGACAGGTAACCTCTGACCTCTAAGCCCTAACCCTTGACCTCTAAGCCTACACCACCGCTGGACAGCATCACTTCTGGAGGAGTTCTTCAGACAGGTAACCTCTGACCTCTAACCCCTAACCCTTGACCTCTAACCCTACACCACCGCTGGACAGCATCACTTCTGGAGGAGTTCTTCAGACAGGTAACCTCTGACCTCTAAGCCCTAACCCTTGACCTCTAACCCTACACCACCGCTGGACAGCATCACTTCTGGAGGAGTTCTTCAGACAAGTAACCTCTGACCTCTAAGCCCTAACCCTTGACCTCTAACCCTACACCACCGCTGGACAGCATCACTTCTGGAGGAGTTCTTCAGACAGGTAACCTCTGACCTCTAACCCCTAACCCTTGACCTCTAACCCTACACCACCGCTGGACAGCATCACTTCTGGAGGAGTTCTTCAGACAGGTAACCTCTGACCTCTAAGCCCTAACCCTTGACCTCTAACCCTACACCACCGCTGGACAGCATCACTTCTGGAGGAGTTCTTCAGACAGGTAACCTCTGACCTCTAAGCCCTAACCCTTGACCTCTAACCCTACACCACCGCTGGACAGCATCACTCCTGGAGGAGTTCTTCAGACAGGTAACCTCTGACCTCTAAGCCCTAACCCTTGACCTCTAACCCTACACCACCGCTGGACAGCATCACTTCTGGAGGAGTTCTTCAGACAGGTAACCTCTGACCTCTAACCCCTAACCCTTGACCTCTAACCCTACACCACCGCTGGACAGCATCACTTCTGGAGGAGTTCTTCAGACAGGTAACCTCTGACCTCTAAGCCTAAACCTGTACCTTTTATGTAAAATGTCAAACCAGGATTAACTCTGCATGCAGCAGTGGAGTCCTGTGCTTCCAACATCATGGCAGTGCTGTGTTGACAGGTTTTATAGGGTTCTGGTTTATTATGGTGTGTTGACAGGATTTATAGGGTTCTGGTTTATTATGGTGTGTTGACAGGATTTATAGGGTTCTGGTTTATTATGGTGTGTTGACAGGATTTATAGGGTTCTGGTTTATTATGGTGTGTTGACAGGATTTATAGGGTTCTGGTTTATTATGGTGTGTTGACAGGATTTATAGGGTTCTGGTTTATTATGGTGTGTTGACAGGATTTATAGGGTTCTGGTTTATTATGGTGTGTTGACAGGATTTATAGGGTTCTGGTTTATTATGGTGTGTTGACAGGATTTATAGGGTTCTGGTTTATTATGGTGTGTTGACAGGATTTATAGGGTTCTGGTTTATTATGGTGTGTTGACAGGATTTATAGGGTTCTGGTTTATTATGGTGTGTTGACAGGATTTATAGGGTTCTGGTTTATTATGGTGTGTTGACAGGATTTATAGGGTTCTGGTTTATTATGGTGTGTTGACAGGATTTATAGGGTTCTGGTTTATTATGGTGTGTTGACAGGATTTATAGGGTTCTGGTTTATTATGGTGTGTTGACAGGTTTTATAGGGTTCTGGTTTATTATGGTGTGTTGACAGGATTTATAGGGTTCTGGTTTATTATGGTGTGTTGACAGGATTTATAGGGTTCTGGTTTATTATGGTGTGTTGACAGGATTTATAGGGTTCTGGTTTATTATGGTGTGTTGACAGGATTTATAGGGTTCTGGTTTATTATGGTGTGTTGACAGGATTTATAGGGTTCTGGTTTATT
Source organism: Coregonus ussuriensis (assembly GCA_031479575.1). Classification (NCBI taxonomy): domain Eukaryota; kingdom Metazoa; phylum Chordata; class Actinopteri; order Salmoniformes; family Salmonidae; genus Coregonus; species Coregonus ussuriensis. The sequence continues at coordinate 52,965,629 of CM062486.1, forward strand.
ATGCTGTGTTGACAGGATTTATAGGGTTCTGGTTTATTATGGTGTGTTGACAGGATTTATAGGGTTCTGGTTTATTATGCTGTGTTGACAGGATTTATAGGGTTCTGGTTTATTATGGTGTGTTGACAGGATTTATAGGGTTCTGGTTTATTACAACTATACTGAACAAAAATATGAACGGCAACATGTAACAATTTAAACGATTTTACTAAGTTACAGTTCATATAAGGAAATCAGTCAATTGAAATAAATTCATTAGGCAATAATCTATGGATTTCACATGACTACGCAGGGATGCAGCCATGGGTGGACCTGGGAGGGCATAGGCTCACTCACTGGGGAGCCAGGCCCACCCACTGGGGAGCCAGGCCCAGCCAATCAGAATGAGTTATTCCCCACAAAAAGGCGTTATTACAGACAGAAATACGCCTCAGTTTTATCAGCTGTCCGGGTGGCTGGGTTCAGACGATCCCGCAGGTGAAGAAGCCGGATGTGGAGGTCCTGGGCTGGCGTGGTTACACGTGGTCTGCGGTTGTGAGGCCGGTTGGACGTTGGAGGCAGCTTATGATAGAGAAATGAACATTCAATTCTCTGGCAACAGATCTGTTGAACATTCCTGCAGTCAGCATGCCAATTGCATACTCACTCAAAACTTGAGACATCTGTGGCATTGTGTTGTGTGACAAAACTTCACATTTTAGAGTGACCTTTTATTGTCCCCAGCATAAGGTGCACCTGTGTAATGATCATGCTGTTTAATCAGCTTCTTGATATGCCACACCTGTCAGGTGCATGGATTATCTTGGCAAAGGATAAATGCTCACTCACAGGGATGTGAACAAATGTGTGCACAACATTTGAGAGAAATTAGCTTTTTGTGAATATGGAAAATTTGTGGGATCTTTTATTTCAACTCATGAAACATGGGACAAACACTCTACATGTTGCGTTTATATTTTTGTTCAGTATAGTTCCAAGGTTGGTCGTGTTATTGATTGTTCTATGTTTGAATCCAAGATGGCGTAGCAGTGCGGTCCAGTACTCTTGTGTGTCCGTGTAAATAGCCTGTTTTTTTTGTATTTGTTAATATTTTTCGTACATATTTCCCTATCACACTTTTCATCCTTCTACTAAATATACTTTCCTGCCTCACTCAATGTGGAATGGATTCTATTATTGACTTACCTTTTATCTAGAATCTCCAGTTGAAACTAGCTAACCAGCTAACTAGCTACTTGCTATTAGCCACCGTTAGCGGTTTTCACCCAGAACATCGGATTTTCTGCCGGAATAACTGAATCACTGGACATTAACACCGGATTGCAACTAGCTAGCCGCAACTAGCAGCCTCGAGCCAGTCCCATATCCCGGCTATCTACCTCTCTATCTACCGGACGGGAGTAGCCAGCTAACTAGCTACTTGCTATTAGCCACCGTTAGCGGCTTTTCACCATAGTCCATGGCCTGCACTACCTACCAGCCAGCTCTAGCCTGGACTATTATCGTCCAGTCTGCACTGTCTGCACAGCGCGTTATCGACCCAGAACATAAAAAAATAATTCTGCCGGAATCACTGAATCACTGGACCTTTAACACCGGATCATCGCAACTAGCTAGCCGACGTAATCGTCTGTGGTTTCAACAGGCTTCCCGTTGCGATGACCACGAAGATCCATCTGCTAGCCCCGGCCCGCTAGCACACGCAAACAACAGCCGTGCTTCCTGCTCGCCTGTGCTATAGCACCAATTCGAACTGCTCTCTGACTCACATATTGCTGTTCACTGGACCTTATGATCACTCAGCTGCACAGCTGATGCCTGCTGGACTGTTCCTTTACACGGTACCCTGTCCTGTTGATTTGTTTAGCCTCAGCCCAAACTTTCATCGCCATTGCCAGTTGTTGTCTTAGCTCTCTCGAATAACACCTGTGATTGCTTTATGCCTCTCTCCCATGTCAATATGCCTTACCTATTGCTGTTCCAGTTAGTTCTTATTATACAATTTCACTGTAGAGCCCCAAGTCCCTCTCAAACTGCCTCAAATAGCTCCTTTGTTCCACCCCCCATACACGCAGAGACCGGCTCAATTGGTGCCTCCAGTGATGCTATCACTTTCATAGTTACTCAATGATTAGGTGTACCTCCACTGTACTCATATCCTTCCATATCCTTGTCTGTACATAATGCCCTGAATCTATTCTAACGCCCGGAAATCTGCCCCCTTTTCTCTGTACCCAGCGCACTAGAAGACCAGTTCTTAAAGCCTTTAGCCGTATCCTTATTCCACTCCTCCTCTGTTCCTTTGGTGATGTAGAGGCTAACCCAGGCCGCAGCCCCCAGTATCACTCCTACTCCCCAGGAACTATCATTTGTTGACTTCTGTAACCGTAAAAGCCTTGGTTTCTTGCATGTTAACATCAGAAGCCTCCTCCCGAAGTTTGAGATATTCACTGCATTAGCACACTCCGCCAACCCTGATGTTCTAGCAGTGTATGAATCCTGGCTTAGGAAGGCCACCAAAAATTAGGAAATGTCCATCCCCAACTACAACATTTTCCGTCTAGATAGAACTGCCAAAGGGGGTGGAGTTGCAATGTACTGTAGAGATAGCCTGCAGAGCTCTATCATACTATCCAGGTCTGTGCCCAAACAGTTTGAGCTCCTACTTCTAAAAATCCACCTTTCCAGAAGTAAGTCTCTCACTGTTGCCGCTTGCTACAGACCCCCCTCAGCCACTAGCTGTGCCCTGGACACCATATGAGAATTGATTGCCCCCCATCTATCCTCAGAGTTTGTACTGCTTGGTGACCTAAACTGGGATATGCTTAACACCCCGGCCATCCTACAATCCAAACTAGATGCCCTCAATCTCACACAGATTATCAAGGAACCTACAAGGTACAACCCTAAATCCGTAAACATGGGCACCCTCATAGATATCATCCTGACTAATTTACCCTCTAAATACACCTCTGCTGTCTTCAACCAGGATCTCAGCTATCACTGCCTCATTGCCTGTGTCCGTAACGGGTCCGCGGTCAAACGACCACCCCTCATCACTGTCAAACGCTCCCTAAAACACTTTAGCGAGCAGGCCTGGATGGATATCGATCTCATTCCGTCAGTAGAGGATGCCTGGTTGTTCTTTAAAAGTGCTTTCCTCTCAATCTTAAATAAGTATGCCCCATTCAAAAAATGCAGAACTAAGAACAGATATAGCCCCTGGTTCTCCTCAGACTTGTCTGCCCCTGACCAGCACAAAAACATCCTGTGGCGTACTGTATTAGCATCGAATAGCCCCCGCGATATGCAACTTTTCAGGGAAGTTAGGAACCAATATACACAAGCAGTTAGGAAAGCAAAGGCTAGCTTTTTCAAACAGAAATTTGCATCCTGTCGCACTAACTCCAAAAAGTTTTGGGACACTGTAAAGTCCATGGAGAATAAGAACACCTCCTCCCAATTGCCCACTGCACTGAGGCTAGGAAACACTATCACCACCGATAAATCTACAATAATCGAGAATTTCAACAAGCATTTTGCTACGGCTGGCCATGCTTTCCACCTGGCTACCACTACCCCGGCCACCAGCTCTGCACCCTCCGCTGCAATTTGCCCATGCCCCCCTCGCTTCCCCTTCACACAAATTCAGACAGCTGATGTTCTGAATGAGCGGCAAAATCTGGACCCCTACAAATCATCTGGGCTAGACAATCTGGACCCTTTCTTTCAAAAATTAGCCGCCAAAATTGTCAAAACCCCTATTACTAGCCTGTTCAACCTCTCTTTCGTAACGTCTGAGATCCCCAGAGATTGGAAAGCTGCCGCGATCATCCCCCTCTTCAAAGGGGGTGACACTCTAGATCCAAACTGTTACAGACCTATATCCATCCTGCCCTGCCTTTCGAAAGTATTTGAAAGCCAAGTTAACAAACAGATCACCGACCATTTCGAATCACACCGTACCTTCTCCGCTATGAAATCCGGTTTCCGAGCTGGTCTTGGGTGCACCTCTGCCACGCTCAAGGTCCTAAACGATATTATAACCGCGATCGATAATAGACAGTACTGTGCAGCCGTCTTCATCAACCTGGCCAAGGCTTTCGACTCTGTCAACAACCGCATTCTTATTGGCAGACTAAAAAGCCTTGGTTTCTCTAATGACTGCCACGCCTGGTTCACCAACTACTTCTCAGATAGAGTTCAATGTGTCAAATTGGAGGGCCTGTTGTCTGGACCTATAGCAGTCTCTATGGAGGTGCCACAGGGTTCAATTCTTGGGCCGACTCTTTTCTCCGTGTATATCAATGATGTCGCTCTTGCTGCTGGTGACTCTCAGATCCACCTCTACGCAGACGACACCATTTTGTATACATCTGGCCCTTCATTGGACACTGTGTTAACAAACCTCCAAACGAGCTTCAATGCCATACAACACTCCTTCAGTAGCCTCCAACTGCTCTTAAACACTAGTAAAACTAAATGCATGCTCTTCAATCGAACGCTGCTGGCACCCGCCCACCCGACTAGAATCACTACTCTCGACGGGTCTGACCTAGAGTATGTGGACAACTACAAATACCTAGGTGTCTGGTTAGACTGTAAACTCTCCTTCCAGACTCACATTAAGCATCTCCAATCCAAAGTTACATCTAGAATCGGCTTCCTATTTCACAACAAAGCCTCCTTCACTCATGCTGCCAAACATGCCCTCGTAAAACTGACTATCCTACCGATCCTTGACTTCGGCGATGTCATTTACAAAATAGCTTCCAAAACTCTACTCAGCAAATTTAATGTAGTCTATCACAGTGCCATCCGTTTTGTCACCAAAGCCCCATATACAGTGAGGGAAAAAAGTATTTGATCCCCTGCTTATTTTGTACATTTGCCCACTGACAAAGACATGTTCAGTCTATAATTTTAATGGTAGGTTTATTTGAACAGTGAGAGACAGAATAACAACAAAAAAATCCAGAAAAACGCATGTCAAAAATGTTATCAATTTACATTTACATTTGACATTTAAGTCATTTAGCAGACGCTTAATTATCTTAAATTGATTTGCATTTTAATGAGGGAAATAAGTATTTGACCCCTCTGCAAAACATGACTTAGTACTTGGTGGCAAAACCCTTGTTGGCATTCACAGAGGTCAGACGTTTCTTGTAGTTGGCCATCAGGTTTGCACACATCTCAGGAGGGATTTTGTCCCACTCCTCTTTGAAAATCTTCTCCAAGTCATTAAGGTTTCGAGGCTGACGTTTGGCAACTCGAACCTTCAGCTCCCTCCACAGATTTTCTATGGGATTAAGGTCCAGGGATTAATGTGCTTCTTCTTGAGCCACTCCCTTGTTGCCTTGGCCGTGTGTTTTGGGTCATTGTCATGCTGGAATACCCATCCACGACCCATTTTCAATGCCCTGGCTGAGGGAAGGAGGTTCTCAACCAAGATTTGACGGTACATGGTCCTGTCCATCGTCCCTTTGATGCAGTGAAGTTGTCCTGTCCCCTTAGCAGAAACCCCCCCCCCCAAAGCATAATGTTTCCACCTCCATGTTTGACGGTGGGGATGGTGTTCTTGGGGTCATAGGCAGCATTCCTCCTCCTCCAAACACGGCGAGTTGAGTTGATGCCAAAGAGCTCGATTTTGGTCTTATCTGACCACAACACTTTCACCCAGTTCTCCTCTGAATCATTCAGATGTTCATTGGCAAACTTCAGACGGGCCATGTATATGTGCTTTCTTGAGCAGGGTGACCTTGCGGGCGCTGCAGGATTTCAGTCCTTCATTGCGTAGTGTTTTACCAATTGTTTTCTTGGTGACTATGGTCCCAGCTGCCTTGAGATCATTGACAAGATCCTCCCGTGTAGTTCTGGGCTGATTCCTCACCGTACACAATCATTGCAACTCTTTGCAACTGAGATCTTGCATGGTGCCCCAGGCCGAGGGAGATTGACAGTTCTTTTGTGTTTCTTCCATTTGCGAATAATCGCACCAACTGTTGTCACCTTCTCACCAAGCTGCTTGGCGATGGTCTTGTAGCCCATTTCAGCCTTGTGTAGGTCTACAATCTTGTCCCTGACATCCTTGGAGAGCTCTTTGGTCTTGGCCATGGTGGACAGTTTGGAATCTGATTGATTGATTGCTTCTGTGGACAGGTGTCTTTTATACAGGTAACAAGCTGAGATTAGGAGCACTCCCTTTAAGAGTGTGCTCCTAATCTCAGCTCGTTACCTGTATAAAAGACACCTGGGAGCCAGAAATCTTTCTGATTGAGAGAGGGTCAAATTCTTATTTCCCTCATTAAAATGCAAATCAATTTATAACATTTTTGACATGCGTTTTTCTGGATTTTGTTGTTGTTATTCTGTCTCTCACTGTTCAAATAAACCTACCATTAAAATTATAGACTGATCATTTCTTTGTCAGTGGGCAAACGTACAAAATCAGCAGGGGATCAAATACTTTTTTCCCTCACTGTACTACTACACTGTACGCTCTTGTTGGCTGGTCCTCACTACATATTCGTCGCCAAACCCACTGGCTCCAGGTCATCTATAAATCACTGCTAGGCAAATCCCCGCCTTATCTTAGCTCATTGGTCACCATAGCAACACCCACCCGTAGTATGCGCTCCAGCAGGTATATCTCACTGGTCATCCCCAAAGCCAACACCTCCTTTGGCCGCCATTCCTTCCAGTTCTCTGCTGCCAATGACTGGAACGAACTGCAAAAATCTCTGAAGCTGGAGACTCCCATCTGTACTTAGCCCACCCAACTACCTCATCCCTATATTGTTATTTATTTTGCTCATTTGCACCCCAGTATCTCTATTTGCACATCATCTTTTGCACATCTATCATTCCAGTGTTAATACTAATTGTAATTATTTTGCACTAAGACCTATTTATTGCCTTACCTCCATAACTTACTACATTTGCACACACTGTATATATTTTTTCTGTTGTATTTTTGACTGTATGTTTTGTTTACCCCATATGTAACTCTGTGTTGTTGTTTTTATCGCACTGCTTTGCTTTATCTTGGCCAGGTCGCAGTTGTAAATGAGAACTTGTTCTCAACTGGCTTACCTGGTTAAATAAAGGTGAAATAAATAAATACATGTTTACTGATAATATTTCTGGTCAGGTTGATCGTGTTATTGATTGTTCGATGTTTACTGATAATATTTCTGGTCAGGTTGATCGTGTTATTATTTTACGAATCTTTTTATAATTAGTAAAAAATCCCATTTTGTTTTGCTTTTTTTGTTTGTTTTTACTGCATCTCCTGACCAGACCTACATGCTCTCACCTCCATCCCTGACCAGACCCTCATACTCTCACCTCCATCCCTGACCAGACCCCCATGCTCTCACCTCCATTCCTACCCAGACCTACATGCTCTCACCTCCATCCCTACCCAGACCTACATGCTCTCACCTCCATCCCTGACCAGACCCCCATGCTCTCACCTCCATCCCTACCCAGACCTCCATGCTCTCACCTCCATCCCTGACCAGACCCTCATGCGCTCACCTCCATCCCTACCCAGACCTACATGCTCTCACCTCCATCCCTGACCAGACCCCCATGCTCTCACCTCCATCCCTGACCAGACCTACATGCTCTCACCTCCATCCCTACCCAGACCTACATGCTCTCACCTCCATCCCTGACCAGACCTACATGCTCTCACCTCCATCCCTACCCAGACCTACATGCTCTCACCTCCATCCCTACCCAGACCTACATGCTCTCACCTCCATCCCTGACCAGACCCCCATGCTCTCACCTCCATCCCTGACCAGACCCCCATGCTCTCACCTCCATCCCTGACCAGACCCCCATGATCTCACCTCCATCCCTGACCAGACCTACATGCTCTCACCTCCATCCATGACCAGACCCACATGCTCTCACCTCCATCCCTAGTGCCTGCATTATTGTTTGCCACTTGGCCTTAAATTTACCTATTCGTGTTTCTCAGTCGCCCATGCTATTTCAATAATAAATCATTAGATTTTTCCATTGTGTTAATGATGGCGAATTGATTGATTTTCAAGTTTTTAATATAGGTTTTTTCAAGATGAGTGATGAGAAGAGAGTCGTCCAGCCCATTGGGTATCTCACTACACCCCCATATGCCACGTCTTGGTCGTGTATTGACGGTGTGATGTCATCAGGTTGATCATGTGATCGTATGATGTGCTGTGTGTCTCCAGGGTGATAAGGAGGCGGAGCTAGGACTGCCCTTCTCTCCTCTGTGTGACCGCAAGTCAACCATGGTGGCCCAGTCACAGATAGGTGAGTTACGTAATCACAACCCTACCCTGACAGCAAGTCATCCATGGTGGCCCAATCACAACCCTAACCCTGACAGCAAGTCATCCATGGGGGCCCAATCACAACCCTACCCTGACAGCAAGTCATCCATGGTGGCCCAATCACAACCCTAACCCTGACAGCAAGTCATCCATGGTGGCCCAGTCACAACCCTAACCCTGACAGCAAGTCATCCATGGTGGCCCAGTCACAACCCTAACCCTGACAGCAAGTCATCCATGGTGGCCCAGTCACAACCCTAACCCTGACAGCAAGTCATCTATGGTGGCCCAATCACAACCCTAACCCTGACAGCAAGTCATCCATGGTGGCCCAGTCACAACCCTAACCCTGACAGCAAGTCATCCATGGTGGCCCAGTCACAACCCTAACCCTGACAGCAAGTCATCCATGGTGGCCCAGTCACAACCCTAACCCTGACAGCAAGTCATCCATGGTGGCCCAATCACAACCCTAACCCTGACAGCAAGTCATCCATGGTGGCCCAGTCACAACCCTAACCCTGACAGCAAGTCATCCATGGTGGCCCAGTCACAACCCTAACCCTGACAGCAAGTCATCCATGGTGGCCCAATCACAACCCTACCCTGACAGCAAGTCATCCATGGTGGCCCAATCACAACCCTAACCCTGACAGCAAGTCATCCATGGTGGCCCAATCACAACCCTAACCCTGACAGCAAGTCATCCATGGTGGCCCAATCACAACCCTAACCCTGACAGCAAGTCATCCATGGTGGCCCAATCACAACCCTAACCCTGACAGCAAGTCATCCATGGTGGCCCAGTCACAACCCTAACCCTGACAGCAAGTCATCCATGGTGGCCCAGTCACAACCCTACCCTGACAGCAAGTCATCCATGGTGGCCCAGTCACAACCCTAACCCTGACAGCAAGTCATCCATGGTGGCCCAGTCACAACCCTAACCCTGACAGCAAGTCATCCATGGTGGCCCAATCACAACCCTAACCCTGACAGCAAGTCATCCATGGTGGCCCAGTCACAACCCTAACCCTGACAGCAAGTCATCCATGGTGGCCCAATCACAACCCTAACCCTGACAGCAAGTCATCCATGGTGGCCCAGTCACAACCCTAACCCTGACAGCAAGTCATCCATGGTGGCCCAGTCACAACCCTAACCCTGACAGCAAGTCATCCATGGTGGCCCAGTCACAACCCTAACCCTGACAGCAAGTCATCCATGGTGGCCCAATCACAACCCTAACCCTGACAGCAAGTCATCCATTGTGGCCCAGTCACAACCCTAACCCTGACAGCAAGTCATCCATGGTGGCCCAGTCACAACCCTAACCCTGACAGCAAGTCATCCATGGTGGCCCAGTCACAACCCTAACCCTGACAGCAAGTCATCCATGGTGGCCCAGTCACAACCCTAACCCTGACAGCAAGTCATCCATGGTGGCCCAATCACAACCCTAACCCTGACAGCAAGTCATCCATGGTGGCCCAGTCACAACCCTAACCCTGACAGCAAGTCATCCATGGTGGCCCAGTCACAACCCTAACCCTGACAGCAAGTCATCCATGGTGGCCCAATCACAACCCTAACCCTGACAGCAAGTCATCCATGGTGGCCCAATCACAACCCTAACCCTGACAGCAAGTCATCCATGGTGGCCCAATCACAACCCTAACCCTGACAGCAAGTCATCCATGGTGGCCCAGTCACAACCCTAACCCTGACAGCAAGTCATCCATGGTGGCCCAGTCACAACCCTACCCTGACAGCAAGTCATCCATGGTGGCCCAGTCACAGACGGTTGCGTAATAAGTAGTAATATGTGATACATTTCCATGTCCATTGCCCTTCATACCACAACAATACAACATCCATGATAAACTATAATGAGATTTACTCATCTTGATTTAAACGTGACCTTTGGAAGGTATCTGGACGGTTGACTTGGGAGCACTAGTGGCGGTCAGATAATGGTTACACATGGTTGATTCATGTCCAGGCTGTTGTTAAATTTGAACCATTTGAGGGGCATGCATCACCAGCAAAGTCATTTGTACCATTAGCACAAGCAGGTCTGATTAGGCTCAGCTATACCGCTGCCATAGAAACAAACAGAGCATGGCTTTGTGTCTGTGGTTGCACCTTTAGAATGCAGATAACTGCTCGTCTCTAGACAAACCAGAAAAAAAAAGAAAATCAAAACCCTATATAATCTACAAAAAATATTTTTTCACAAAAAATAGATGATTTGCAATATGGATCAGATTTTCATTTATATTTACATTTACGTCATTTAGCAGACGCTCTTATCCAGAGCGACTGACAAATAGGTGCATTCACCTTATAGCCAGTGGGATAAACACTTTACAATGTTTTTTTTTTTTTTTTTTTTTGGGTGGGGGGGGGGGGGGGGGGGGTGGTTGGGGTAAGGGAGGGGTAGAAGGATTACTTTATCCTATCCCAGGTATTCCTTAAAGAGGTGGGGTTTCAAATGTCTCCGGAAGGTGGTGAGTGACTCCGCTGTCCTGGCGTCGTGAGGGAGCTTGTTCCACCATTGGGGTGCCAGAGCAGCGAACAGTTTTGACTGGGCTGAGCGGGAACTATGCTTCCGCAGAGGTAGGGGAGCCAGCAGGCCAGAGGTGGATGAACGCAATGCCCTCGTTTGGGTGTATGGACTGATCAGAGCCTGAAGGTACAGAGGTGCCGTTCCCCTCACAGCTCCGTAGGCAAGCACCATGGTCTTGTAGCAGATGCGAGCTTCAACTGGAAGCCAGTGGAGTGTGCGGAGGAGCGGGGTGACGTGAGAGAACTTGGGAAGGTTGAACACCAGACGGGCTGCGGCATTCTGGATGAGTTGTAGGGGTTTAATGGCACAGGCAGGGAGCCCAGCCAACAGCGAGTTGCAGTAATCCAGACGGGAGATGACAAGTGCCTGGATTAGGACCTGTGCCGCTTCCTGTGTAAGGCAGGGTCGTACTCTCCGAATGTTGTAGAGCATGAACCTACAGGATCGGGTCACCGCCTTGATGTTAGCGGAGAACGACAGGGTGTTGTCCAGGGTCACGCCAAGGCTCTTCGCACTCTGGGAGGAGGACACAACGGAGTTGTCAACCGTGATGGCGAGATCATGGAACAGGCAGTCCTTCCCCGGGAGGAAGAGCAGCTCCGTCTTGCCAAGGTTCAGCTTGAGGTGGTGATCCGTCATCCATACTGATATGTCTGCCAGACATGCAGAGATGCGATTCGCCACCTGGTTATCAGAAGGGGGAAAGGAGAAGATTAGTTGTGTGTCGTCAGCGTAGCAATGATAGGAGAGGCCATGTGAGGATATGACAGAGCCAAGTGACTTGGTGTATAGCGAGAATAGGAGAGGGCCTAGAACCGAGCCCTGGGGGACACCAGTGGTGAGAGCACGTGGTGCGGAGACAGCTTCTCGCCACGCCACTTGGTAGGAGCGACCGGTCAGGTAAGACGCAATCCAAGAGTGAGCCGCGCCAGAGATGCCCAGCTCGGAGAGGGTGGAGAGGAGGATCTGATGGTTCACAGTATCAAAGGCAGCAGACAGGTCTAGAAGGACAAGAGCAGAGGAGAGAGAGTTAGCTTTAGCAGTGCGGAGAGCCTCCGTGACACAGAGAAGAGCAGTCTCAGTTGAATGACCAGTCTTGAAACCTGACTGGTTTGGATCAAGAAGGTCATTCTGAGAGAGATAGCAAGAGAGTTGGCTAAAGACGGCACGCTCAATAGTTTTGGAGAGAAAAGAAAGAAGGGATACTGGTCTGTAGTTGTTGACATCAGAGGGATCGAGTGTTGGTTTTTTGAGAAGGGGTGCAACTCTCGCTCTCTTGAAGACGGAAGGGACATAGCCAGCGGTCAAGGATGAGTTGATCAGCGAGGTGAGGTAAGGGAGAAGGTCACCGGAGATGGTCTGGAGAAGAGAGGAGGGGATAGGGTCAAGCGGGCAGGTTGTTGGGCGGCCTGCCATCACAAGTCGCAAGATTTTATCTGGAGAGAGAGGGGAGAAAGAAGTCAAAGCATAGGGTAGGGCAGTGTGAGCAGGACCAGCAGTGTCATTTGACTTAACAAACGAGGATCGGATGTCGTCAACCTTCTTTTCAAAATGGTTGACGAAGTCATCCACAGAGGTATGCGAGAACACATGGTCAGACGAGGAGAGAGCAGCAGGAGTAGCAGTGTTTTCAGTGGTAATCCATGTTTCCGTCAGCGCCAAGAAGTTGAGGGACTGGAGGGTAGCATAGGCTGAGATGAACTCTGCCTTGTTGGCAGCAGAACGGCAGTTCCAGAGGCTGCCTGAGACCTGGAACTCCACGTGGGAGGTGCGTGCAGGGACCACCAGGTTAGAGAGGCAGCAGCCACGCGGTGTGAGGCGTTTGTGTAGCCTGTGCGGAGAGGAGAGAACAGGGATAGGCAGAGGCATAGTTGACAGGCTGCAGCAGATGGCTACAATAATGCAGAGGAGATCGGAATGAAATGAACTAAACATCTGGGAAAGGAGAGAGCGGGGCCTCCCTCACCACAACCCCCAAATATAACTCTCCCAACTTCCACCTCAGAAACTATAATTGTTGTAAACTATAGCGGTTCAATGTTTTCTAGGAATAGACTAACTTAGTTTATTCAGCTAGCTAACTAGGTGCAGTATTATTCCGTGAAAATCGTCCGGGCACCTCGTCATAAGACGCCACAGCCAGCTAGCATGCCGGCCATAACAAACCACCAGTGTATCAACACGCAAGCAGATTGTTCGTGTCCGTGTCTAACGTTGTGGGTTAGTCCCGACAGCTTGAGCGAGTCCGTCGTCAACTTATTCAGCCAGTTAGTTAGCTAGAATAGTTAGCAAACTAGCTAGCCATTGCTTTCAGACAAAGAAGAACCCCTCCTTTCACGGCACGAACACACAGAGAGAGCCAAACTAACGTTAACTAGTCACCCATGTCCCGAATTCCTTGAACGATTCGGGCTATCAATATGTAAAAAAAAAAAAAAACACAAATGTAGGTTATGACTTACCCCTAGCAGCTACTGTTAGCTAGCCAAGTGCAAAGCTAGCCACTGAATTGACTCAGCAAGTTCGCGTCTGTTCTTTCGGTCGTTCCAGCTATTGTTTACTAGTAGCTATCCAGGTAGCAACAAGCTAGCTAAATTTCAAGCACAGTAGCCACTTGCTACCTAACGTTAACGGTTCAGACAATGAGGTTAGAAAACAGCTGAATGGTAGGCAATTATTGTATGTAATTATTGTAGGCAGCCAGCTGGCATAATTACAGGCACTCTCAGGCGTGAAACAACTATACCGTTGCTAATAGCTACTCGCCAGCTAGTCCAGGTTGTGGGTTAGCCAGCTAGCTTCGTGCTACACCCGGCACAGCCGAATACAATACTAACCTACAATAATTACATACAACAACCCACGATAACTACCTACAATACCTAACTACAATGTAAATACATAGTTTAAGCCTTACTCGACAAAGCCCAAGCTATGTATAAAGCCAAGCTTACCCGACGACAATTAAAAGCCAACTCCAGGATCTCAGCAGTCAGGCACTCGAGCCAGAGTTGTGGGTGGTCATGTGCCTCGGTTGGTAAAGCATGGATCTTGCATGGTTCTTTCAACGCCAGAGTTGTGGGTTCGATTCCCACGGGGGACCAGTACGCTCTGCTAAATGAGTCATTACCAGTAAATAGATTAAATGTTAGTTGGGCTGTAGAATTGTTTATCCCACTGGCCTAATAGTCTCCATGTGTCTGTCTCCAGGGTTTATAGATTACATCGTGGTTCCAACCTTCACTGTGTTGACAGACATGACGGAGAAGATTGTCATTCCTCTCATCGACGAGGCGTCACTCAGCCTGGCAGGGTTCAGACGCTCCAGGTACCACACTTCCTGCTTCTACTTCCTGCTTCCTGTTTCTCCTCAGACCCTGTAGGAAAAGAGAGCATCGCCAACATAGTGTATCTTCTGGACCTATCAGTGTGTGGCACTGGGTCACTGTTATACCCTGTTATAGCCTGTTATACCCTGTTATACCCTGTTATACCCTGTTATACCCTGTTATAGTCTGTTATACCCTGTTATAGCCTGTTATACCCTGTTATAGCCTGTTATAGTCTGTTATACCCTGTTATACCCTGTTATAGCCTGTTATAGTCTGTTATACCCTGTTATACCCTGTTATAGCCTGTTATACCCTGTTATACCCTGTTATAGTCTGTTATACCCTGTTATAGCCTGTTATACCCTGTTATAGCCTGTTATAGTCTGTTATACCGTGTTAAACCCTGTTATAGCCTGTTATAGTCTGTTATACCCTGTTATACCCTGTTATAGCCTGTTATAGACTGTTATACCCTGTTATACCCTGTTATAGCCTGTTATAGCCTGTTATAGCCTGTTATACCCTGTTATACCCTGTTATACCCTGTTATAGCCTGTTATACCCTGTTATAGCCTGTTATACCCTGTTATAGCCTGTTATAGCCTGTTATACCCTGTTATAGCCTGTTATACCCTGTTATACCCTGTTATACCCTGTTATACCCTGTTATACCCTGTTATAGCCTGTTATACCCTGTTATAGCCTGTTATAACCTGTTATAGCCTGTTATAGTCTGTTATACCCTGTTATACCCTGTTATAGCCTGTTATAGTCTGTTATACCCTGTTATACCCTGTTATAGCCTGTTATACCCTGTTATACCCTGTTATACCCTGTTATAGCCTGTTATAGCCTGTTATAGCCTGTTATACCCTGTTATAGCCTGTTATACCCTGTTATACCCTGTTATACCCTGTTATACCCTGTTATAGCCTGTTATACCCTGTTATAGCCTGTTATACCCTGTTATAGCCTGTTATACCCTGTTATACCCTGTTATACCCTGTTATAGCCTGTTATAGCCTGTTATACCCTGTTATACCCTGTTATACCCTGTTATAGCCTGTTATACCCTGTTATAGCCTGTTATACCCTGTTATACCCTGTTATAGCCTGTTATACCCTGTTATAGCCTGTTATACCCTGTTATACCCTGTTATACCCTGTTATAGCCTGTTATACCCTGTTATAGCCTGTTATACCCTGTTACACCCTGTTATAGCCTGTTATACCCTGTTATACCTTGTTATGCCCTGTTATAGTCTGTTATACCCTGTTATACCCTGTTATAGCCTGTTATAGTCTGTTATACCCTGTTATAGCCTGTTATAGCCTGTTATAGCCTATTATACCCTGTTATATACGCTGTGTGGTCGAGTCTGAGAAGGATTGAACACTGCTGTTATCCCAAACACAGGACCCACTCCCTGCTTTAAAGGAGAGTTGCCAACCTCACTGTCTTCCACCTGTCAACCCTGTAGAAACTCTCTCTTCTCTAATGCTCCAGTCTCAGTTAACTAACGTTCTTCAACCTGTCAACCCTGTAGAAACTCTGTCTCCTCTAGTGCTCCAGTCTCAGTTAACTAATGGTCTTCTTCCTGTCAACCTCTCCTCTCCTCTCCTCTCCTCTCCACTCCTCTCCTCTCCACTCCACTCCACTCCACTCCAGTCTAAACACTATTCGCTGTGAGGATGCTAAGCGTGGTAGTGTAAAGAGTACAGGGTCAGAGGGCAGTCCTACTGGACATTATTCTCTACTGGCTGTGGACCTGAACAACTTCAAGGCTCTGTGGAATGAACAGGTTTATCAGAACAGAGAGAGATGGAAGACACAGGCCACTAAAGGTGTTTTCTCTATAGTTTTCTCTATCAATCAATTAACCAACCAACCAATCAATATCCCTTTACACTTTTGTGTGTGTGTTTGTTCCTGTGTGTTCCTCCAGAGACACAGGAGAAGGCCAGAAGGGAGGCTGAGGAGGAGAGAGTCCTGCAGGAAGACACGATGGAACCCCAGGAGGGACAAACTGAACCAGAGCTGGGAGATACAGAGACACAGCAGGGAGGGGGGGGGGGAGGAGGAAGAAGAGGTGGAGAGAGTGGGAGAAGAGGAGAGTGAAGTGCCAGAGGATCTCAACAGACCTCAGGACAGATGCACAGAGGAGACCGCAGAGAGAGATGGTGTGAGGACCGGAGAGAGAGATGGAGTGAGGACCGGAGAGAGAGATGGAGTGAGGACCGGAGAGAGAGATGGAGTGAGGACCGGAGAGAGAGATGGACAGAGGACCGGAGAGAGAGATGGAGAGAGGACAGAAGAGAGAGACGGAGGGAGGACACAGCCTGGGAGTGCAGCAGGAACGAGCCAACCATTACAGAATGGTAGGTCTCATTATACTGTATATTTAACAGCTTTTTCAGGGAACATTTTCTTATGGCATGTGACTTGTCTCTGATGACCCTTATCTCATAAATGTCAGAGGGGGCGGGGGCTCAACAGAGTGACCAGAACAAGACCAGAACACCTGAAGGTAAGAGGCTCTAGGTATACTATACACTACACTATATATATAGGACTGTGTTGTTTCTCTCAGCGATAGAGCTGGACTAGGTATACTATACACTATACTATACATTTTAGTCATTTAGCAGACGCTCTTTTCCAGAGCGACTTACAGTTATGTGAGTGCATACTTTTTCATACTGGCTACACTCTCTACTGGACAGAGACTATTACATATGATCTCTTCTTCTCTAACACTCTCTACTGGACAGAGACTATTACATATGATCTCTTCTTCTCTAACACTCTCTACTGGACAGAGACTATTACATATGATCTCTTCTTCTCTAACACTCTCTACTGGACAGAGACTATTACATATGATCTCTTCTTCTCTAACACTCTCTACTGGACAGAGACTATTACATATGATCTCTTCTTCTCTAACACTCTCTACTGGACAGAGACTATTACATATGATCTCTTCTTCTCTAACACTCTCTACTGGACAGAGACTATTACATATGATCTCTTCTCTTCTCTAACACGCTCTACTGGACAGAGACTATTACATATGATCTCTTCTTCTCTAACACTCTCTACTGGACAGAGACTATTACATATGATCCTCTTCTTCTTCTCTAACACTCTCTACTGGACAGAGACTATTACATATGATCTCTTCTTCTCTAACACTCTCTACTGGACAGAGACTATTACATATGATCTCTTCTTCTCTAACACTCTCTACTGGGACAGAGACTATTACATATGATCTCTTCTTCTCTAACACTCTCTACTGGACAGAGGACTATTACATATGATCTCTTCTCTTCTCTAACACTCTCTACTGGACAGAGACTATTACATATGATCTCTTCTTCTCTAACACTCTCTACTGGACAGAGACTATTACATATGATCTCTTCTTCTCTAACACTCTCTACTGGGACAGAGACTATTACATATGATCTCTTCTTCTCTCTAACACTCTCTACTGGACAGAGACTATTACATATGATCTCTTCTTCTCCTAACACTCTCTACTGGACAGAGACTATTACATATGATCTCTTCTTCTGCTAACACTCTCTACTGGACAGAGACTATTACATATGATCTCTTCTTCTCTAACACTCTCTACTGGACAGAGACTATTACATATGATCTCTTCTTCTCTAACACTCTCTACTGGACAGAGACTATTACATATGATCTCTTCTTCTCTCTAACACTCTCTACTGGACAGAGACTATTACATATGATCTCTTCTTCTCTAACACTCTCTACTGGACAGAGACTATTACATATGATCTCTTCTTCTCTAACACTCTCTACTGGACAGAGACTATTACATATGATCTCTTCTTCTCTAACACTCTCTACTGGACAGAGACTATTACATATGATCTCTTCTTCTCTAACACTCTCTACTGGACAGAGACTATTACATATGATCTCTTCTCTTCTCTAACACTCTCTACTGGACAGAGACTATTACATATGATCTCTTCTTCTCTAACACTCTCTACTGGACAGAGACTATTACATATGATCTCTTCTTCTTCTCTAACACTCTCTACTGGACAGAGACTATTACATATTATCTCTTCTTCTTCTCTAACACTCTCTACTGGACAGAGACTATTACATATGATCTCTTCTTCTCTAACACTCTCTACTGGACAGAGACTATTACATATGATCTCTTCTTCTTCTCTAACACTCTCTACTGGACAGAGACTATTACATATGATCTCTTCTTCTCTAACACTCTCTACTGGACAGAGACTATTACATATGATCTCTTCTTCTTCTCTAACACTCTCTACTGGACAGAGACTATTACATATGATCTCTTCTTCTCTAACACTCTCTACTGGACAGAGACTATTACATATGATCTCTTCTTCTCTAACACTCTCTACTGGACAGAGACTATTACATATGATCTCTTCTTCTCTAACACTCTCTACTGGACAGAGACTATTACATATGATCTCTTCTTCTCTAACACTCTCTACTGGACAGAGACTATTACATATGATCTCTTCTTCTCTAACACTCTCTACTGGACAGAGACTATTACATATGATCTCTTCCTCTTCTCTAACACTCTCTACTGGACAGAGACTATTACATATGATCTCTTCTTCTTCTCTAACACTCTCTACTGGACAGAGACTATTACATATGATCTCTTCTTCTCTAACACTCTCTACTGGACAGAGACTATTACATATGATCTCTTCTTCTCTAACACTCTCTACTGGACAGAGACTATTACATATGATCTCTTCTTCTCTAACACTCTCTACTGGACAGAGACTATTACATATGATCTCTTCTTCTTCTCTAACACTCTCTACTGGACAGAGACTATTACATATGATCTCTTCTTCTTCTCTAACACTCTCTACTGGACAGAGACTATTACATATGATCTCTTCTCTTCTCTAACACTCTCTACTGGACAGAGACTATTACATATGATCTCTTCTTCTCTAACACTCTCTACTGGACAGAGACTATTACATATGATCTCTTCTTCTCTAACACTCTCTACTGGACAGAGACTATTACATATGATCTCTTCTTCTCTAACACTCTCTACTGGACAGAGACTATTACATATGATCTCTTCTTCTCTAACACTCTCTACTGGACAGAGACTATTACATATGATCTCTTCTTCTCTAACACTCTCTACTGGACAGAGACTATTACATATGATCTCTTCTTCTCTAACACTCTCTACTGGACAGAGACTATTACATATGATCTCTTCTTCTCTAACACTCTCTACTGGACAGAGACTATTACATATGATCTCTTCTTCTCTAACACTCTCTACTGGACAGAGACTATTACATATGATCTCTTCTTCTTCTCTAACACTCTCTACTGGACAGAGACTATTACATATGATCTCTTCTTCTCTAACACTCTCTACTGGACAGAGACTATTACATATGATCTCTTCTCCTCTAACACTCTCTACTGGACAAAGACTATTACATATGATCTCTTCTTCTTCTCTAACACTCTCTACTGGACAGAGACTATTACATATGATCTCTTCTTCTCTCTAACACTCTCTACTGGACAGAGACTATTACATATGATCTCTTCTTCTTCTCTAACACTCTCTACTGGACAGAGACTATTACATATGATCTCTTCTTCTTCTCTAACACTCTCTACTGGACAGAGACTATTACATATTGATCTTTCTTCTTCTCTAACACTCTCTACTGGACAGAGACTATTACATATGATCTCTTCTTCTCTAACACTCTCTACTGGACAGAGACTATTACATATGATCTCTTCTTCTCTAACACTCTCTACTGGACAGAGACTATTACATATGATCTCTTCTTCTCTAACACTCTCTACTGGACAGAGACTATTACATATGATCTCTTCTCCTCTAACACTCTCTACTGGACAAAGACTATTACATATGATCTCTTCTTCTTCTCTAACACTCTCTACTGGACAGAGACTATTACATATGATCTCTTCTTCTCTAACACTCTCTACTGGACAGAGACTATTACATATGATCTCTTCTTCTTCTCTAACACTCTCTACTGGACAGAGACTATTACATATGATCTCTTCTTCTTCTCTAACACTCTCTACTGGACAGAGACTATTACATATGATCTCTTCTTCTCTAACACTCTCTACTGGACAGAGACTATTACATATGATCTCTTCTTCTCTAACACTCTCTACTGGACAGAGGACTATTACATATGATCTCTTCTTCTCTAACACTCTCTACTGGACAGAGACTATTACATATGATCTCTTCTTCTCTAACACTCTCTACTGGACAGAGACTATTACATATGATCTCTTCTCCTCTAACACTCTCTACTGGACAAAGACTATTACATATGATCTCTTCTTCTTCTCTAACACTCTCTACTGGACAGAGACTATTACATATGATCTCTTCTTCTCTAACACTCTCTACTGGACAGAGACTATTACATATGATCTCTTCTTCTCTAACACTCTCTACTGGACAGAGACTATTACATATTATCTCTTCTTCTTCTCTAACACTCTCTACTGGACAGAGACTATTACATATGATCTCTTCTTCTTCTCTAACACTCTCTACTGGACAGAGACTATTACATATGATCTCTTCTTCTTCTCTAACACTCTCTACTGGACAGAGACTATTACATATGATCTCTTCTTCTCTAACACTCTCTACTGGACAGAGACTATTACATATGATCTCTTCTTCTCTAACACTCTCTACTGGACAGAGACTATTACATATGATCTCTTCTTCTTCTCTAACACTCTCTACTGGACAGAGACTATTACATATGATCTCTTCTTCTCTAACACTCTCTACTGGACAGAGACTATTACATATGATCTCTTCTTCCTCTAACACTCTCTACTGGACAAGACTATTACATATGATCTCTTCTTCTTCTCTAACACTCTCTACTGGACAGAGACTATTACATATTATCTCTTCTTCTTCTCTAACACTCTCTACTGGACAGAGACTATTACATATGATCTCTTCTTCTTCTCTAACACTCTCTACTGGACAGAGACTATTACATATGATCTCTTCTTCTTCTCTAACACTCTCTACTGGACAGAGACTATTACATATGATCTCTTCTTCTTCTCTAACACTCTCTACTGGACAGAGACTATTACATATGATCTCTTCTTCTCTAACACTCTCTACTGGACAGAGACTATTACATATGATCTCTTCTTCTCTAACACTCTCTACTGGACAGAGACTATTACATATGATCTCTTCTTCTCTAACACTCTCTACTGGACAGAGACTATTACATATGATCTCTTCTTCTTCTCTAACACTCTCTACTGGACAGAGACTATTACATATGATCTCTTCTTCTCTAACACTCTCTACTGGACAGAGACTATTACATATGATCTCTTCTTCTTCTCTAACACTCTCTACTGGACAGAGACTATTACATATTATCTCTTCTTCTTCTCTAACACTCTCTACTGGACAGAGACTATTACATATGATCTCTTCTTCTTCTCTAACACTCTCTACTGGACAGAGACTATTACATATGATCTCTTCTTCTTCTCTAACACTCTCTACTGGACAGAGACTATTACATATGATCTCTTCTTCTTCTCTAACACTCTCTACTGGACAGAGACTATTACATATGATCTCTTCTTCTTCTCTAACACTCTCTACTGGACAGAGACTATTACATATGATCTCTTCTTCTTCTCTAACACTCTCTACTGGACAGAGACTATTACATATGATCTCTTCTTCTCTAACACTCTCTACTGGACAGAGACTATTACATATGATCTCTTCTTCTCTAACACTCTCTACTGGACAGAGACTATTACATATGATCTCTTCTTCTCTAACACTCTCTACTGGACAGAGACTATTACATATGATCTCTTCTTCTCTAACACTCTCTACTGGACAGAGACTATTACATATGATCTCTTCTTCTTCTCTAACACTCTCTACTGGACAGAGACTATTACATATGATCTTCTTCTTCTCTAACACTCTCTACTGGACAGAGACTATTACATATGATCTCTTCTTCTTCTCTAACACTCTCTACTGGACAGAGACTATTACATATGATCTCTTCTTCTTCTCTAACACTCTCTACTGGACAGAGACTATTACATATGATCTCTTCTTCTCTAACACTCTCTACTGGACAGAGACTATTACATATGATCTCTTCTTCTCTAACACTCTCTACTGGACAGAGACTATTACATATGATCTCTTCTTCTCTAACACTCTCTACTGGACAGAGACTATTACATATGATCTCTTCTTCTCTAACACTCTCTACTGGACAGAGACTATTACATATGATCTCTTCTTCTCTAACACTCTCTACTGGACAGAGACTATTACATATGATCTCTTCTTCTTCTCTAACACTCTCTACTGGACAGAGACTATTACATATGATCTCTTCTTCTCTAACACTCTCTACTGGACAGAGACTATTACATATGATCTCTTCTTCTCTAACACTCTCTACTGGACAGAGACTATTACATATGATCTCTTCTTCTTCTCTAACACTCTCTACTGGACAGAGACTATTACATATGATCTCTTCTTCTTCTCTAACACTCTCTACTGGACAGAGACTATTACATATGATCTCTTCTTCTTCTCTAACACTCTCTACTGGACAGAGACTATTACATATGATCTCTTCTTCTCTAACACTCTCTACTGGACAGAGACTATTACATATGATCTCTTCTTCTCTAACACTCTCTACTGGACAGAGACTATTACATATGATCTCTTCTTCTCTAACACTCTCTACTGGACAGAGACTATTACATATGATCTCTTCTTCTCTAACACTCTCTACTGGACAGAGACTATTACATATGATCTCTTCTTCTCTAACACTCTCTACTGGACAAGACTATTACATATGATTCTTCTTCTTTTCTCTAACACTCTCTACTGGACAGAGACTATTACATATGATATCTCTTCTTCTTCTCTAACACTCTCTACTGGACAGAGACTATTACATATGATCTCTTCTTCTTCTCTAACACTCTCTACTGGACAGAGACTATTACATATGATCTCTTCTTCTTCTCTAACACTCTCTACTGGACAGAGACTATTACATATGATCTCTTCTTCTCTAACACTCTCTACTGGACAGAGACTATTACATATGATCTCTTCTTCTCTAACACTCTCTACTGGACAGAGACTATTACATATGATCTCTTCTTCTCTAACACTCTCTACTGGACAGAGACTATTACATATGATCTCTTCTTCTCTAACACTCTCTACTGGACAGAGACTATTACATATGATCTCTTCTCCTCTAACACTCTCTACTGGACAAAGACTATTACATATGATCTCTTCTTCTTCTCTAACACTCTCTACTGGACAGAGACTATTACATATTATCTCTTCTTCTTCTCTAACACTCTCTACTGGACAGAGACTATTACATATGATCTCTTCTTCTTCTCTAACACTCTCTACTGGACAGAGACTATTACATATGATCTCTTCTTCTTCTCTAACACTCTCTACTGGACAGAGACTATTACATATGATCTCTTCTTCTCTAACACTCTCTACTGGACAGAGACTATTACATATGATCTCTTCTTCTCTAACACTCTCTACTGGACAGAGACTATTACATATGATCTCTTCTTCTCTAACACTCTCTACTGGACAGAGACTATTACATATGATCTCTTCTTCTCTAACACTCTCTACTGGACAGAGACTATTACATATGATCTCTTCTTCTCTAACACTCTCTACTGGACAGAGACTATTACATATGATCTCTTCTTCTCTCTAACACTCTCTACTGGACAGAGACTATTACATATGATCTCTTCTTCTTCTCTAACACTCTCTACTGGACAGAGACTATTACATATGATCTCTTCTTCTCTAACACTCTCTACTGGACAGAGACTATTACATATGATCTCTTCTTCTTCTCTAACACTCTCTACTGGACAGAGACTATTACATATGATCTCTTCTTCTTCTCTAACACTCTCTACTGGACAGAGACTATTACATATGATCTCTTCTTCTTCTCTAACACTCTCTACTGGACAGAGACTATTACATATGATCTCTTCTTCTTCTCTAACACTCTCTACTGGACAGAGACTATTACATATGATCTCTTCTTCTTCTCTAACACTCTCTACTGGACAGAGACTATTACATATGATCTCTTCTTCTCTAACACTCTCTACTGGACAGAGACTATTACATATGATCTCTTCTTCTCTAACACTCTCTACTGGACAGAGACTATTACATATGATCTCTTCTTCTCTAACACTCTCTACTGGACAGAGACTATTACATATGATCTCTTCTTCCTCTAACACTCTCTACTGGACAGAGACTATTACATATGATCTCTTCTTCTTCTCTAACACTCTCTACTGGACAGAGACTATTACATATGATCTCTTCTTCTCTAACACTCTCTACTGGACAGAGACTATTACATATGATCTCTTCTTCTCTAACACTCTCTACTGGACAGAGACTATTACATATGATCTCTTCTTCTTCTCTAACACTCTCTACTGGACAGAGACTATTACATATGATCTCTTCTTCTCTAACACTCTCTACTGGACAGAGACTATTACATATGATCTCTTCTTCTTCTAACACTCTCTACTGGACAGAGACTATTACATATGATCTCTTCTTCTCTAACACTCTCTACTGGACAGAGACTATTACATATGATCTCTTCTTCTCTAACACTCTCTACTGGACAGAGACTATTACATATGATCTCTTCTCTTCTCTAACACTCTCTACTGGACAGAGACTATTACATATGATCTCTTCTTCTCTAACACTCTCTACTGGACAGAGACTATTACATATGATCTCTCTTCTCTAACACTCTCTACTGGACAGAGACTATTACATATGATCTCTTCTTCTTCTCTAACACTCTCTACTGGACAGAGACTATTACATATGATCTCTTCTTCTCTAACACTCTCTACTGGACAGAGACTATTACATATTGATCTCTTCTTCTTCTCTAACACTCTCTACTGGACAGAGACTATTACATATGATCTCTTCTTCTCTAACACTCTCTACTGGACAGAGACTATTACATATGATCTCTTCTTCTTCTCTAACACTCTCTACTGGACAGAGACTATTACATATGATCTCTTCTTCTCTAACACTCTCTACTGGACAGAGACTATTACATATGATCTCTTCTTCTCTAACACTCTCTACTGGACAGAGACTATTACATATGATCTCTTCTTCTCTAACACTCTCTACTGGACAGAGACTATTACATATGATCTCTTTCTTCTCTAACACTCTCTACTGGACAGAGACTATTACATATGATCTCTTCTTCTCTAACACTCTCTACTGGACAGAGACTATTACATATGATTCTCTTCTTCTTCTCTAACACTTGTCTACTGGACAGAGACTATTACATATGATCTCTTCTTCTCTCTAACACTCTCTACTGGACAGAGACTATTACATATGATCTCTTCTTCTCTAACACTCTCTACTGGACAGAGACTATTACATATGATCTCTTCTTCTCTAACACTCTCTACTGGACAGAGACTATTACATATGATCTCTTCTTCTCTAACACTCTCTACTGGACAGAGACTATTACATATGATCTCTTCTTCTCTAACACTCTCTACTGGACAGAGACTATTACATATGATCTCTTCTTCTTCTCTAACACTCTCTACTGGACAGAGACTATTACATATGATCTCTTCTTCTTCTCTAACGCTCTCTACTGGACAGAGACTATTACATATGATCTCTTCTTCTCTAACACTCTCTACTGGACAGAGACTATTACATATGATCTCTTCCTCTTCTCTAACACTCTCTACTGGACAGAGACTATTACATATGATCTCTTCTTCTCTAACACTCTCTACTGGACAGAGACTATTACATATGATCTCTTCTTCTCTAACACTCTCTACTGGACAGAGACTATTACATATGATCTCTTTCTTCTCTAACACTCTCTACTGGACAGAGACTATTACATATGATCTCCTCTTCTCTAACACTCTCTACTGGACAGAGACTATTACATATGATCTCTTCTTCTTCTCTAACACTCTCTACTGGACAGAGACTATTACATATGATCTCTTCTTCTCTAACACTCTCTACTGGACAGAGACTATTACATATGATCTCTTCTTCTCTAACACTCTCTACTGGACAGAGACTATTACATATGATCTCTTCCTCTTCTCTAACACTCTCTACTGGACAGAGACTATTACATATGATCTCTTCTTCTTCTCTAACACTCTCTACTGGACAGAGACTATTACATATGATCTCTTCTTCTCTAACACTCTCTACTGGACAGAGACTATTACATATGATCTCTTCTTCTTCTAACACTCTCTACTGGACAGAGACTATTACATATGATCTCTTCTTCTCTAACACGCTCTCTACTGGACAGAGACTATTACATATGATCTCTTCTTCTTCTAACACTCTCTACTGGACAGAGACTATTACATATGATCTCTTCCTTTCTCTAACACTCTCTACTGGACAGAGACTATTACATATGATCTCTTCTTCTCTAACACTCTCTACTGGACAGAGACTATTACATATGATCTCTTCTTCTCTAACACTCTCTACTGGACAGAGACTATTACATATGATCTCTTCTTCTCTAACACTCTCTACTGGACAGAGACTATTACATATGATCTCTTCTTCTCTAACACTCTCTACTGGACAGAGACTATTACATATGATCTCTTCCTCTTCTCTAACACTCTCTACTGGACAGAGACTATTACATATGAACTCTTCTTCTTCACTAACGCTCTCTACTGGACAGAGACTATTACATATGATCTCTTCTTCTCTAACACTCTCTACTGGACAGAGACTATTACATATGATCTCTTCTTCTCTAACACTCTCTACTGGACAGAGACTATACATATGATCTCTTCTTCTCTAACACTCCTCGACTGGACAGAGGACTATTACATATGATCTCTTCTTCTCTAACACTCTCTACATGGACAGAGACTATTACATATGATCTCTTCCTCTTCTCTAACACTCTCTACTGGACAGAAGACTATTACATATGATTCTCTTCTCTTCTCTAACATCTCTACTGGACAGAGACTATTACATATGATCTCTTCTTTCATCTAACACTCTCTACTGGACAGAGACTATTACATATGATCTCTTCTTCTCTCTAACACTCTCTACTGGACAGGATACTATTACATATGATCTCTTCTCTCTAACACTCTCTACTGGACAGAGACTATTACATATTGATCTCTTCTTCTCTAACACTCTCTACTGGGACAGAGACTATTACATATGATCTCTTCTTCTCTAACGACTCTCTACTGGACAGAGGACTATACATATGATCTCTTCTTCTCTACACTCTCTACTGGACAGAGACTATTACATATGATCTTCTTCTTCTCTAACACTCTCTACTGGACAGAGACTATTACATATGATCTCTTCTTCTCTAACACTCTCTACTGGACAGAGACTATTACATATGATCTCTTCTTCTTCTCTAACACTCTCTACTGGACAGAGACTATTACATATGATCTCTTCTTCTCTAACACTCTCTACTGGACAGAGACTATTACATATGATCTCTTCTTCTTCGCTAACGCTCTCTACTGGACAGAGACTATTACATATGATCTCTTCTTCTCTAACGCTCTCTACTGGACAGAGACTATTACATATGATCTCTTCTTCTCTAACACTCTCTACTGGACAGAGACTATTACATATGATCTCTTCTTCTCTAACACTCTCTACTGGAAAGAGACTATTACATATGATCTCTTCTTCTCTAACACTCTCTACTGGACAGAGACTATTACATATGATCTCTTCTTCTCTAACGCTCTCTACTGGACAGAGACTATTACATATGATCTCTTCTTCTTCTCTAACACTCTCTACTGGACAGATACTATTACATATGATCTCTTCGTCTCTAACACTCTCTACTGGACAGAGACTATTACATATGATCTCTTCGTTCTCTAACACTCTCTACTGGACAGAGACTATTACATATGATCTCTTCTTCTCTCAACACTCTCTACTGGACAGAGACTATTACATATGATATCTTCTTCTTCTAACACTCTCTACTGGACAGAGACTATTACATATGATCTCTTCTTCTCTAACACTCTCTACTGGACAGAGACTATTACATATGATCTCTTCTTCTCTAACACTCTCTACTGGACAGAGACTATTACATATGATCTCTTCTTCTCTAACACTCTCTACTGGACAGAGACTATAACATATGATCTCTTCTTCTTCTCTAACATTGTCTACTGGACAGAGACTATTACATATGATATCTTCTTCTCTAACACTCTCTACTGGACAGAGACTATTACATATGATCTCTTCTTCTCTAACACTCTCTACTGGACAGAGACTATTACATATGATCTCTTCTTCCTCTAACACTCTCTACTGGACAGAGGACATATTACATATGATCTTCTTCTTCCTAACACGTCTCTACTGGACAGAGACTATTACATATGATCTCTTTCTTCTCTAACACTCTCTACTGGACAGAGGACTATTACATATGATCTCTTCTTCTCTAACACTCTCTACTGGACAGAGACTATTACATATGATCTCTTCTTCTCTAACACTCTCTACTGGACAGAGACTATTACATATGATCTCTTCTTCTCTAACACTCTCTACTGGACAGAGACTATTACATATGATCTCTTCTTCTCTAAACACTCTCTACTGGACAGAGACTATTACATATGATCTCTTCTTCTCTAACACACTCTACTGGACAGAGACTATTACATATGATCTCTTCTTCTCTAACACTCTCTACTGGACAGAGACTATTACATATGATCTCTTCTTCTCTAACACTCTCTACTGGACAGAGACTATTACATATGATCTCTTCCTCTTCTCTAACACTCTCTACTGGACAGAGACTATTACATATGATCTCTTCTTCTCTAACACTCTCTACTGGACAGAGACTATTACATATGATCTCTTCTTCTTCTCTAACACTCTCTACTGGACAGAGACTATTACATATGATCTCTTCTTCTCTAACACTCTCTACTGGACAGAGACTATTACATATGTTCTCTTCTTCTTCTCTAACACTCTCTACTGGACAGAGACTATTACATGATGATCTCTTCTTCTCTAACACTCTCTACTGGACAGAGACTATTACATATGATCTCTTCTTCTCTAACACTCTCTACTGGACAGAGACTATTACATATGATCTCTTCTTCTCTAACACTCTCTACTGGACAGAGACTATTACATATGATCTCTTCTTCTCTAACACTCTCTACTGGACAGAGACTATTACATATGATCTCTTCTTCTCTAACACTCTCTACTGGACAGAGACTATTACTTGTGATCTCTTCCTCTTCTCTAACACTCTCTACTGGACAGAGACTATTACATATGATCTCTTCTTCTTCTCTAACGCTCTCTACTGGACAGAGACTATTACATATGATCTCTTCTTCTCTAACACTCTCTACTGGACAGAGACTATTACATATGATCTCTTCTTCTCTAACACTCTCTACTGGACAGAGACTATTACATATGATCTCTTCTTCTTCTCTAACGCTCACTACTGGACAGAGACTATTACATATGATCTCTTCTTCTTCTCTAACGCTCTCTACTGGACAGAGACTATTACATATGATCTCTTCTTCTTCTCTAACGCTCTCTACTGGACAGAGACTATTACATATGATCTCTTCTTCTTCTCTAACGCTTTCTACTGGACAGAGACTATTACATATGATCTCTTCTTCTCTAACACTCTCTACTGGACAGAGACTATTACATATGATCTCTTCCTCTTCTCTAACACTCTCTACTGGACAGAGACTATTACATATGATCTCTTCTTCTCTAACACTCTCTACTGGACAGAGACTATTACATATGATCTCTTCTTCTCTAACACTCTCTACTGGACAGAGACTATTACATATGATCTCTTCTTCTCTAACACTCTCTACTGGACAGAGACTATTACATATGATCTCTTCCTCTTCTCTAACACTCTCTACTGGACAGAGACTATTACATATGATCTCTTCTTCTTCTCTAACGCTCTCTACTGGACAGAGACTATTACATATGATCTCTTCTTCTCTAACACTCTCGACTGGACAGAGACTATTACATATGATCTCTTCTTCTCTAACACTCTCTACTGGACAGAGACTATTACATATGATCTCTTCCTCTTCTCTAACACTCTCTACTGGACAGAGACTATTACATATGATCTCTTCTTCTTCTCTAACGCTCTCTACTGGACAGAGACTATTACATATGATCTCTTCTTCTCTAACACTCTCTACTGGACAGAGACTATTACATATGATCTCTTCTTCTCTAACACTCTCTACTGGACAGGGACTATTACCATATGAATCTCTTCTTCTTCTCTAACGCTCTCTACTGACAGAGACTATTACTATGATCTCTTCTTCTCTAACACTCTCTACTGGTACAGAGACTATTACATATGATCTCTTCCTCTTCTCTAACACTCTCTACTGGACAGAGACTATTACATAATGATCTCTTCCTTCTCTAACACTCTCTACTGGACAGAGACTATTACATATGATCTCTTCTTCTCTATCACTCTCTACTGGACAGAGACTATTACATATGATCTCTTCTTCTCTAACACTCTCTACTGGACAGATACTATTTACATATGATCTCTTCCTTCTCTAACACTCTCTACTGGACAGAGACTATTACATATGATCTCTTCCTCTTCTCTAACACTCTCTACTGGACAGAGACTATTACATATGAACTCTTCTTCTTCACTAACGCTCTCTACTGGACAGAGACTATTACATATGATCTCTTCTTCTCTAACACTCTCTACTGGACAGAGACTATTACATATGATCTCTTCTTCTTCTCTAACACTCTCTACTGGACAGAGACTATTACATATGATCTCTTCTTCTCTAACACTCTCTACTGGACAGAGACTATTACATATGATCTCTTCTTCTTCTCTAACGCTCTCTACTGGACAGAGACTATTACATATGATCTCTTCTTCTTCTCTAACGCTCTCTACTGGACAGAGACTATTACATATGATCTCTTCTTCTCTCTAACACTCTCTACTGGACAGAGACTATTACATATGATCTCTTCTTCTCTAACACTCTCTACTGGACAGAGACTATTACATATGATCTCTTCTTCTCTAACACTCTCTACTGGACAGAGACTATTTACATATGATCTCTTCTTCTCTAACACTCTCTACTGGACAGAGACTATTACATATGATCTCTTCTCCTCTAACACTCTCTACTGGACAGAGACTATTACATATGATCTCTTTTCTTCTCTAACACTCTCTACTGGACAGAGACTATTACATATGATCTCTTCTTCTCTAACACTCTCTACTGGACAGAGACTATTACATATGATCTCTTCTTCTCTAACACTCTCTACTGGACAGAGACTATTACATATGATCTCTTCTTCTTCTAACACTCTCTACTGGACAGAGACTATTACATATGATCTCTTCTTCTTCTCTAACACTCTCTACTGGACAGAGACTATTACATATGATCTCTTCTTCTTTAACACTCTCTACTGGACAGAGACTATTACATATGATCTCTTCTTCGCTAACGCTCTCTACTGGACAGAGACTATTACATATGATCTCTTCTTCTCTAACACTCTCTACTGGACAGAGACTATTACATATGATCTCTTCTTCTCTAACACTCTCTACTGGACAGAGACTATTACATATGATCTCTTCTTCTCTAACACTCTCTACTGGACAGAGACTATTACATATGATCTCTTCTTCTCTAACACTCTCTACTGGACAGAGACTATTACATATGATCTCTTCTTCTCTAACGCTCTCTACTGGACAGAGACTATTACATATGATCTCTTCTTCTTCTCTAACACTCTCTCTACTGGACAGAGACTATTACATATGATCTCTTCTTCTCTAACACTCTCTACTGGACAGAGACTATTACATATGATCTCTTCTTCTCTAACACTCTCTACTGGACAGAGACTATTACATATGATCTCTTCTTCTTCTCTAACACTCTCTACTGGACAGAGACTATTACATATGATCTCTTCTTCTTCTCTAACACTCTCTACTGGACAGAGACTATTACATATGATCTCTTCTTCTCTAACACTCTCTACTGGACAGAGACTATTACATATGATCTCTTCTTCTCTAACACTCTCTACTGGACAGAGACTATTACATATGATCTCTTCTTCTCTAACACTCTCTACTGGACAGAGACTATTACATATGATCTCTTCTTCTCTAACACTCTCTACTGGACAGAGACTATTACATATGATCTCTTCTTCTTCTCTAACACTGTCTACTGGACAGAGACTATTACATATGATCTCTTCTTCTCTAACACTCTCTACTGGACAGAGACTATTACATATGATCTCTTCTTCTCTAACACTCTCTACTGGACAGAGACTATTACATATGATCTCTTCTTCTCTAACACTCTCTACTGGACAGAGACTATTACATATGATCTCTTCTTCTCTAACACTCTCTACTGGACAGAGACTATTACATATGATCTCTTCTCTTCTCTAACACTCTCTACTGGACAGAGACTATTACATATGATCTCTTCTCTCTCTAACACTCTCTACTGGACAGAGACTATTACATATGATCTCTTCTTCTCTAACACTCTCTACTGGACAGAGACTATTACATATGATCTCTTCTTCTCTAACACTCTCTACTGGACAGAGACTATTACATATGATCTCTTCTTCTCTCTAACGCTCTCTACTGGACAGAGACTATTACATATGATCTCTTCTTCTTCTCTAACACTCTCTACTGGACAGAGACTATTACATATGATCTCTTCTTCTTCTCTAACACTCTCTACTGGACAGAGACTATTACATATGATCTCTTCTTCTTCTCTAACGCTCTCTACTGGACAGAGACTATTACATATGATCTCTTCTCTTCTCTAACACTCTCTACTGGACAGAGACTATTACATATGATCTCTTCTGCTCTAACACTCTCTACTGGACAGAGACTATTACATATGATCTCTTCTTCTCTAACACTCTCTACTGGACAGAGACTATTACATATGATCCTTCTTCTTCTCTAACGCTCTCTCTACTGGACAGAGACTATTACATATGATCTCTTTCTTCTCTAACACTCTCTACTGGACAGAGACTATTACATATGATCTCTTCTTCTCTAACACTCTCTACTGGACAGAGACTATTACATATGATCTCTTCCTCTTCTCTAACACTCTCTACTGGACAGAGACTATTACATATGATCTCTTCTTCTCTAACACTCTCTACTGGACAGAGACTATTACATATGATCTCTTCTTCTCTAACACTCTCTACTGGACAGAGACTATTACATATGATCTCTGCCTCTTCTCTAACGCTTTCTACTGGACAGAGACTATTACATATGAACTCTTCTTCTTCTCTAACGCTCTCTACTGGACAGAGACTATTACATATGATCTCTTCTTCTCTCTAACGCTCTCTACTGGACAGAGACTATTACATATGATCTCTTCTTCTTCTCTAACACTCTCTACTGGACAGAGACTATTACATATGATCTCTTCTTCTCTAACACTCTCTACTGGACAGAGACTATTACATATGATCTCTTCTTCTCTAACACTCTCTACTGGACAGAGACTATTACATATGATCTCTTCTTCTCTAACACTCTCTACTGGACAGAGACTATTACATATGATCTCTTCTTCTCTAACACTCTCTACTGGACAGAGACTATTACATATGATCTCTTCTTCTCTAACACTCTCTACTGGACAGAAGACTATTACATATGATCTCTTCTTCTCTAACACTCTCTACTGGACAGAGACTATTACATATGATCTCTTCTTCTCTAACACTCTCTACTGGACAGAGACTATTACATATGATCTCTTCTTCTCTAACACTCTCTACTGGACAGAGACTATTACATATGATCTCTTCTTCTTCTCTAACACTCTCTACTGGACAGAGACTATTACATATGATCTCTTCTTCTCTAACACTCTCTACTGGACAGAGACTATTACATATGATCTCTTCTTCTTCTCTAACACTCTCTACTGGACAGAGACTATTACATATGATCTCTTCTTCTCTAACACTCTCTCTACTGGACAGAGACTATTACATATGATCTCTTCTTCTCTAACACTCTCTACTGGACAGAGACTATTACATATGATCTCTTCTTCTCTAACACTCTCTACTGGACAGAGACTATTACATATGATCTCTTCTTCTCTAACACTCTCTACTGGACAGAGACTATTACATATGATCTCTTCTTCTCTAACACTCTCTACTGGACAGAGACTATTACATATGATCTCCTCTTCTCTAACACTCTCTACTGGACAGAGACTATTACATATGAACTCTTCTTCTTCTCTAACACTCTCTACTGGACAGAGACTATTACATATGATCTCTTCCTCTTCTCTAACGCTCTCTACTGGACATAGACTATTACATATGATCTCTTCTTCTCTAACACTCTCTACTGGACAGAGACTATTACATATGATCTCTTCTTCTCTAACACTCTCTACTGGACAGAGACTATTACATATGATCTCTTCTTCTCTAACACTCTCTACTGGACAGAGACTATAACATATGATCTCTTCTTCTTCTCTAACGCTCTCTACTGGACAGAGACTATTACATATGATCTCTTCTTCTTCTCTAACGCTCTCTACTGGACAGAGACTATTACATATGAACTCTTCTTCTTCTCTAACGCTCTCTACTGGACAGAGACTATTACATATGATCTCTTCTTCTCTAACACTCTCTACTGGACAGAGACTATTACATATGATCTCTTCTTCTCTAACACTCTCTACTGGACAGAGACTATTACATATGATCTCTTCTTCTCTAACACTCTCTACTGGACAGAGACTATTACATATGAATCTCTTCTTCTTCTCTAACACTCTCTACTGGACAGAGACTATTACATATGAACTCTTCTTCTTCTCTAACACTCTCTACTGGACAGAGACTATTACATATGATCTCTTCCTCTTCTCTAACGCTCTCTACTGGACTTAGACTATTACATATGATCTCTTCTTCTCTAACACTCTCTACTGGACAGAGACTATTACATATGATCTCTTCTTCTCTAACACTCTCTACTGGACAGAGACTATTACATATGATCTCTTCTTCTCTAACACTCTCTACTGGACAGAGACTATTACATATGATCTCTTCTTCTTCTCTAACGCTCTCTACTGGACAGAGACTATTACATATGATCTCTTCTTCTTCTCTAACGCTCTCTACTGGACAGAGACTATTACATATGATCTCTTCTTCTCTAACACTCTCTACTGGACAGAGACTATTACATATGATCTCTTCTTCTCTAACACTCTCTACTGGACAGAGACTATTACATATGATCTCTTCTTCTCTAACACTCTCTACTGGACAGAGACTATTACATATGATCTTCTTCTTCTCTAACCACTCTCTACTGGACAGAGACTATTACATATGATCTCTTCTTCTCTAACACTCTCTACTGGACAGAGACTATTACATATGATCTCTTCTTCTCTAACACTCTCTACTGGACAGAGACTATTACATATGATCTCTTCTCCTCTAACACTCTCTACTGGACAAAGACTATTACATATGATCTCTTCTTCTCTAACACTCTCTACTGGACAGAGACTATTACATATGATCTCTTCTTCTCTAACACTCTCTACTGGACAGAGACTATTACATATGATCTCTTCTTCTCTAACACTCTCTACTGGACAGAGACTATTACATATGATCTCTTCTTCTTCTCTAACACTCTCTACTGGACAGAGACTATTACATATGATCTCTTCTTCTCTAACACTCTCTACTGGACAGAGACTATTACATATGATCTCTTCTTCTTCTCTAACGCTCTCTACTGGACAGAGACTATTACATATGATCTCTTTTTTTCTAATACTCTCTACTGTACAGAGACTATTACATATGATCTCTTCTTCTCTAACACTCTCTACTGGACAGAGACTATTACATATGATCTCCTCTTCTCTAACACTCTCTACTGGACAGAGACTATTACATATGAACTCTTCTTCTTCTCTAACACTCTCTACTGGACAGAGACTATTACATATGATCTCTTCCTCTTCTCTAACACTCTCTACTGGACAGAGACTATTACATATGATCTCTTCTTCTCTAACACTCTCTACTGGACAGAGACTATTACATATGATCTCTTCTTCTCTAACACTCTCTACTGGACAGAGACTATTACATATGATCTCTTCTTCTTCTCTAACACTCTCTACTGGACAGAGACTATTACATATGATCTCTTCTTCTTCTCTAACGCTCTCTACTGGACAGAGACTATTACATATGATCTCTTCTTCTTCTCTAACGCTCTCTACTGGACAGAGACTATTACATATGATCTCTTCTTCTCTAACACTCTCTACTGGACAGAGACTATTACATATGATCTCTTCTTCTCTAACACTCTCTACTGGACAGAGACTATTACATATGATCTCTTCTTCTCTAACACTCTCTACTGGACAGAGACTATTACATATGATCTCTTCTTCTCTAACACTCTCTACTGGACAGAGACTATTACATATGATCTCTTCTTCTCTAACACTCTCTACTGGACAGAGACTATTACATATGATCTCTTCTTCTCTAACACTCTCTACTGGACAGAGACTATTACATATGATCTCTTCTTCCTCTAACACTCTCTACTGGACAAGACTATTACATATGATCTCTTCTTCTCTAACACGCTCTACTGGACAGAGACTATTACATATGATCTCTTCTTCTCTAACACTCTCTACTGGACAGAGACTATTACATATGATCTCTTCTTCTCTAACACTCTCTACTGGACAGAGACTATTACATATGATCTCTTCTTCTTCTCTAACACTCTCTACTGGACAGAGACTATTACATATGATCTCTTCTTCTCTAACACTCTCTACTGGACAGAGACTATTACATATGATCTCTTCTTTTCTCTAACGCTCTACTGGACAGAGACTATTACATATGATCTCTTCTTTTCTAATACTCTCTACTGGACAGAGACTATTACATATGATCTCTTCTTCTCTAACACTCTCTACTGGACAGAGACTATTACATATGATCTCTTCCTCTTCTCTAACACTCTCTACTGGACAGAGACTATTACATATGAACTCTTCTTCTTCTCTAACACTCTCTACTGGACAGAGACTATTACATATGATCTCTTCTTCTTCTCTAACGCTCTCTACTGGACAGAGACTATTACATATGATCTCTTCTTCTCTAACACTCTCTACTGGACAGAGACTATTACATATGATCTCTTCTTCTCTAACACTCTCTACTGGACAGAGACTATTACATATGATCTCTTCTTCTCTAACACTCTCTACTGGACAGAGACTATTACATATGATCTCTTCTTCTTCTCTAACGCTCTCTACTGGACAGAGACTATTACATATGATCTCTTCTTCTTCTCTAACGCTCTCTACTGGACAGAGACTATTACATATGATCTCTTCTTCTTCTCTAACGCTCTCTACTGGACAGAGACTATTACATATGATCTCTTCTTCTCTAACACTCTCTACTGGACAGAGACTATTACATATGATCTCTTCTTCTCTAACACTCTCTACTGGACAGAGACTATTACATATGATCTCTTCTTCTCTAACACTCTCTACTGGACAGAGACTATTACATATGATCTCTTCTTCTCTAACACTCTCTACTGGACAGAGACTATTACATATGATCTCTTCTTCTCTAACACTCTCTACTGGACAGAGACTATTACATATGATCTCTTCTCCTCTAACACTCTCTACTGGACAGAGACTATTACATATGATCTCTTCTTCTTCTCTAACACTCTCTACTGGACAGAGACTATTACATATGATCTCTTCTTCTCTAACACTCTCTACTGGACAGAGACTATTACATATGATCTCTTCTTCTCTAACACTCTCTACTGGACAGAGACTATTACATATGATCTCTTCTTCTTCTCTAACACTCTCTACTGGACAGAGACTATTACATATGATCTCTTCTTCTCTAACACTCTCTACTGGACAGAGACTATTACATATGATCTCTTCTTCTTCTAATACTCTCTACTGGACAGAGACTATTACATATGATCTCTTCTTTCTTCTAACACTCTCTACTGGACAGAGACTATTACATATGATCTCTTCCTCTCTAACACTCTCTACTGGACAGAGACTATTACATATGATCTCTTCTCTCTCTAACACTCTCTACTGGACAGAGACTATTACATATGATCTCTTCTTCTAACACTCTCTACTGGACAGAGACTATTACATATGATCTCTTCTTCTCTAACACTCTCTACTGGACAGAGACTATTACATATGATCTCTTCCTCTTCTCTAACACTCTCTACTGGACAGAGACTATTACATATGAACTTCTTCTTCTCTAACACTCTCTACTGGACAGAGACTATTACATATGATCTCTTCTTCTCTAACACTCTCTACTGGACAGAGACTATTACATATGATCTCTTCTTCTCTAACACTCTCTACTGGGACAGAGACTATTACATATGATCTCTTCTTCTCTAACACTCTCTACTGGACAAAGACTATTACATATGATCTCTTCTTCTTCTCTAACACGCTCTACTGGACAGAGACTATTACATATGATCTCTTCTTCTCTAACACTCTCTACTGGACAGAGACTATTACATATGATCTCTTCTTCTCTAACACTCTCTACTGGACAGAGACTATTACATATGATCTCTTCTTCTTCTCTAACACTCTCTACTGGACAGAGACTATTACATATGATCTCTTCTTCTCTCTAACACTCTCTACTGGACAGAGACTATTACATATGATCTCTTCTTCTTCTCTAACACTCTCTACTGGACAGAGACTATTACATATGATCTCTTCTTCTCTAACACTCTCTACTGTACAGAGACTATTACATATGATCTCTTCTCTCTCTAACGCTCTCTACTGGACAGAGACTATTACATATGATCTCTTCTTCTCTAACACTCTCTACTGGACAGAGACTATTACATATGATCTCTTCTTCTCTCTAACACTCTCTACTGGACAGAGACTATTACATATGATCTCTTCTTCTCTAACACTCTCTACTGGACAGAGACTATTACATATGATCTCTTCTTCTTCTAACACTCTCTACTGGACAGAGACTATTACATATGATCTCTTCTTCTCTAACACTCTCTACTGGACAGAGACTATTACATATGATCTCTGCCTCTTCTCTAACGCTTTCTACTGGACAGAGACTATTACATATGATCTCTTCTTCTTCTCTAACACTCTCTACTGGACAGAGACTATTACATATGATCTCTTCTTCTTCTCTAACGCTCTCTACTGGACAGAGACTATTACATATGATCTCTTCTTCTTCTCTAACGCTCTCTACTGGACAGAGACTATTACATATGATCTCTTCTTCTTCTCTAACACTCTCTACTGGACAGAGACTATTACATATGATCTCTTCTTCTCTAACACTCTCTACTGGACAGAGACTATTACATATGATCTCTTCTTCTCTAACACTCTCTACTGGACAGAGACTATTACATATGATCTCTTCTCTCTCTAACACTCTCTACTGGACAGAGACTATTACATATGATCTCTTCTTCTCTAACACTCTCTACTGGACAGAGACTATTACATATGATCTCTTCTTCTCTAACACTCTCTACTGGACAGAGACTATTACATATGATCTCCTCTTCTCTAACACTCTCTACTGGACAGAGACTATTACATATGATCTCTTCTTCTTCTCTAACACTCTCTACTGGACAGAGACTATTACATATGATCTCTTCTCTTCTCTAACGCTCTCTACTGGACAGAGACTATTACATATGATCTCTTCTTCTCTAACACTCTCTACTGGACAGAGACTATTACATATGATCTCTTCTTCTTCTCTAACACTCTCTACTGGACAGAGACTATTACATATGATCTCTTCTTCTCTAACACTCTCTACTGGACAGAGACTATTACATATGATCTCTTCTTCTTCTCTAACCTCTCTACTGGACAGAGACTATTACATATGATCTCTTCTTCTTCTCTAACACGCTCTCTACTGGACAGAGACTATTACATATGATCTCTTCTTCTTCTCTAACACTCTCTACTGGACAGAGACTATTACATATGATCTCTTCTTCTTCTCTAACACTCTCTACTGGACAGAGACTATTACATATGATCTCTTCTTCTCTAACACTCTCTACTGGACAGAGACTATTACATATGATCTCTCTTCTCTAACACTCTCTACTGGACAGAGACTATTACATATGATCTCTTCTTCTCTAACACTCTCTACTGGACAGAGACTATTACATATGATCTCTTCTTCTCTAACACTCTCTACTGGACAGAGACTATTACATATGATCTCTTCTTCCTCTAACGCTCTCTACTGGACAGAGAGACTATTACATATGATCTCTTCTTCTTCTCTAACACTCTCTACTGGACAGAGACTATTACATATGATCTCTTCTTCTCTAACACTCTCTACTGGACAGAGACTATTACATATGATCTCTTCTTCTCTAACACTCTACTACTGGACAGAGACTATTACATATGATCTCTTCTTCTTCTCTAACACTCTACTGGACAGAGACTATTACATATGATCTCTTCTTCTCTAACACTCTCTACTGTACAGAGACTATTACATATGATCTCTTCTTCTTCTCTAACGCTCTCTACTGGACAGAGACTATTACATATGATCTCTTTTTTTCTAATACTCTCTACTGTACTTAGACTATTACATATGATCTCTTCTTCTCTAACACTCTCTACTGGACAGAGACTATTACATATGATCTCTTCCTCTTCTCTAACACTCTCTACTGGACAGAGACTATTACATATGATCTCTTCTTCTCTAACACTCTCTACTGGACAGAGACTATTACATATGATCTCTTCTTCTCTAACACTCTCTACTGGACAGAGACTATTACATATGATCTCTTCCTCTTCTCTAACACTCTCTACTGGACAGAGGACTATTACATGATCTCTTCTTCTTCTCTAACACTCTCTACTGGACAGAGACTATTACATATGATCTCTTCTTCTCTAACACTCTCTACTGGACAGAGACTATTACATATGATCTCTTCTTCTCTAACACTCTCTACTGGACAGAGACTATTACATATGATCTCTTCTTCTCTCTAACGCTCTCTACTGGACAGAAGACTAATTACATATGATCTCTTCTTCTTCTCTAACACGCTCTACTGGACAGAGACTATTACATATGATCTCTTCTTCTCTAACACTCTCTACTGGACAGAGACTATTACATATGATCTCTTCTTCTCTAACACTCTCTACTGGACAGAGACTATTACATATGATCTCTTCTTCTTCTCTAACACTCTCTACTGGACAGAGACTATTACATATGATCTCTTCATCTCTAACACTCTCTACTGGACAGAGACTATTACATATGATCTCTTCTTCTTCTCTAACGCTCTCTACTGGACAGAGACTATTACATATGATCTCTTCTTCTCTAACACTCTCTACTGGACAGAGACTATTACATATGATCTCTTCTTCTCTAACACTCTCTACTGGACAGAGACTATTACATAATGATCTCTTCTCTTCTCTAACACTCTCTACTGGACAGAGACTATTACATATGATCTCTTCTTCTCTAACACTCTCTACTGGACAGAGACTATTACATATGATCTCTTCTTCTCTAACACTCTCTACTGGACAGAGACTATTACATATGATCTTTCTGCTTCTTCTTCTCTAACGCTCTCTACTGGACAGAGACTATTACATATGAACTCTTCTTCTCTCTAACACTCTCTACTGGACAGAGACTATTACATATGATCTCTTCTTCTTCTCTAACGCTCTCTACTGGACAGAGACTATTACATATGATCTCTTCTTCTTCTCTAACGCTCTCTACTGGACAGAGACTATTACATATGATCTCTTCTTCTTCTCTAACGCTCTACTGGACAGAGACTATTACATATGATCTCTTCTTCTCTAACACTCTCTACTGGACAGAGACTATTACATATGATCTCTTCTTCTCTAACACTCTCTACTGGACAGAGACTATTACATATGATCTCTTCTTCTCTAACACTCTCTACTGGACAGAGACTATTACATATGATCTCTTCTTCCTCTAACACTCTCTACTGGACAGAGACTATTACATATGATCTCTTCTTCTTCTCTAACACTCTCTACTGGACAGAGACTATATTACATATGATCTCTTCTTCTCTAACACTCTCTACTGGACAGAGACTATTACATATGATCTCTTCTTCTCTAACACTCTCTACTGGACAGAGACTATTACATATGATCTCTTCTCTTCTCTAACACTCTCTACTGGACAGAGACTAATTTACATATGATCTCTTCTTCTCTAACTCTCTCCCCCCCTACTGGACAGAGACTATTACATATGATCTCTTCTTCTCTAACACTCTCTACAGGGACAGAGACTATTACATATGATCTCTTCTCTTCTCTAACACTCTCTACTGGACAGAGACTATTACATATGATCTCTTTCTTCTCTAACACTCTCTACTGGGACAGAGACTATTACATATGATCTCTTCTTCAACTCTAACACTCTCTACTGGACAGAGACTATTACATATGATCTCTTTCTTCTCTCTAACACTCTCTACTGGACAGAGACTATTAAACATATGATCTCTTCTTCTTCTAACACTCTCTACTGGACAGAGACTATTACATATGATCTCTTCTCTTCTCTAACCACGCTCTCTACTGACAGAGACTATTACATATGACTCTCCTTCTTCTCTAACACTCTCTACTGGACAGAGACTATTACATATGATCTCTTCTTCTCTAACACTCTCTACTGGACAGAGACTATTACATATGATCCTTCCCCTCTTCTCTCTAACACTCTCTACTGGACAGAGACTATTACATATGATCTCATGCCTCTTCTCTAACGCTCCTACTGGACAGAGGACTATTACATATGATCTCTTCTTCTCTAACACTCTCTACTGGACAGAGACTATTACATATGATCTCTTCCTTCTCTAACGCTCTCTCTACTGACAGAGA
>CM062486.1:53009910-53123851 GCA_031479575.1 Coregonus ussuriensis
CTGATCAGACACCTGCCTCCTGTGATATACCTGGGCACCCTACTCTGCTCTGGGGCATTATCTGATCAGACACCTGCCTACTGTGATATACCTGGGCACCCTACTCTGCTCTGGGGCATTATCTGATCAGACACCTGCCTACTGTGATATACCTGGGCACCCTCCTCTGCTCTGGGGCGTTATCTGATCAGACACCTGCCTCCTGTGATATACCTGGGCACCCTCCTCTGCTCTGGGGCATTATCTGATCAGACACCTGCCTACTGTGATATACCTGGGCACCCTACTCTGCTCTGGGGCATTATCTGATCAGACACCTACCTACTGTGATATACCTGGGCACCCTCCTCTGCTCTGGGGCATTATCTGATCAGACACCTACCTACTGTGATATACCTGGGCACCCTCCTCTGCTCTGGGGCATTATCTGATCAGACACCTGCCTCCTGTGATATACCTGGGCACCCTCCTCTGCTCTGGGGCATTATCTGATCAGACACCTGCCTACTGTGATATAATATATAATAATATGCCATTTAGCAGACGCTTTTATCCAAAGCGACTTACAGTCATGCGTGCATACATTTTTGTGTATG
Source organism: Coregonus ussuriensis (assembly GCA_031479575.1). Taxonomy (NCBI): domain Eukaryota; kingdom Metazoa; phylum Chordata; class Actinopteri; order Salmoniformes; family Salmonidae; genus Coregonus; species Coregonus ussuriensis. Next base: position 53,010,507 of record CM062486.1, read on the forward strand.
GGTGGTCCCGGGGATCGAACCCACTACCTTGGCGTTACAAGCGCCGTGCTCTACCAGCTGAGCTGGGCACCCTCCTCTGCTCTGGGGCGTTATCTGATCAGACACCTGTCTACTGTGATATACCTGGGCACCCTCCTCTGCTCTGGGGCGTTATCTGATCAGACACCTGTCTACTGTGATATACCTGGGCACCCTCCTCTGCTCTGGGGCGTTATCTGATCAGACACCTGTCTACTGTGATATACCTGGGCACCCTACTCTGCTCTGGGGCGTTATCTGATCAGACACCTGCCTCCTGTGATATACCTGGGCACCCTACTCTGCTCTGGGGCATTATCTGATCAGACACCTGTCTACTGTGATATACCTGGGCACCCTACTCTGCTCTGGGGCATTATCTGATCAGACACCTGTCTACTGCTGCTTTCATTGTAAGATGGCGCCGACAGACATGTGAGCTCTGCTTCTAGATCCTCAGCAACCTTACAGTATTTTGTTTTTTTGGGTATTATTTCTTACATTATTAGCCCAGAACGGTGTCTGTGTTATTACGTACAGCCAGAAATAACTTTTGGATATCAGAGCAGCAGTAGCTCACCAGCATTACGACCAGAAATACAACTTTCCCGAATTTGATATTTTGTTTGTACCCCCCAGGGCAATTGAACTCATCCCAGAGGCTGCTCCAAAATGCCGCCGGTGGAGAAGAGGTATTTGGAGTGGACTTCTAGTCCGACTCAGGAGGCGTGCACACCATCCACCACGTCCAAGTATATTACTCGCTAATGTTCAGTCTCTGGACAATAAAATAGACAAGCTCAAGGCGAGGATCTCCTTCCAGAGAGACATCAGGGATTGTAACATACTCTGTTTAACTTAATCATGGCTCTCTCCCGATATACTGTCCCTGTCCATACAGCCAGCTGGGTTCTCAGTAAATCATGCAGACAGGAATAAAGAACTTGCAGAGAAGAAGAAAGGCAGTGGTTTATGTTTCATGATTAACAACTCATGGTGTGATTGTGATACCGTACAGGAACTCAAGTCCTTTTGTTCAGCCGACCTAGAATACCTCACAATCAAATGCTGTCCGTATTACCTCCCAAGAGAATTCTCTTCGGTTATAATCACAGCCGTGTATATTCCCCTTCAAGCCGATACCACGACGGCCCTCAAGGAACTACACTGGACTTTGTGCAAATTGGAAACCCCCTTACCTTGAGAGGCTAGTTAAGGATCATATCACCTCCCCCTTACCTAGTTAAGGATCATATCACCTCCCCCTTACCTAGTTAAGGATCATATCACATCCCCCTTACCTTGAGAGGCTAGTTAAGGATCATATCACCTCCCCCTTACCTAGTTAAGGATCATATCACCTCCCCCTTACCTTGAGAGGCTAGTTAAGGATCATATCACCCCCACCTTACCTAGTTAAGGATCATATCACCCCCACCTTACCTAGTTAAGGATCATATCACCTCCACCTTACCTTGAGAGGCTAGTTAAGGATCATATCACCTCCACCTTACCTAGTTAAGGATCATATCACCTCCACCTTACCTAGTTAAGGATCATATCACCCCCACCTTACCTAGTTAAGGATCATATCACCTCCACCTTACCTTGAGAGGCTAGTTAAGGATCATATCACCTCCCCCTTACCTTGAGAGGCTAGTTAAGGATCATATCACCTCCACCTTACCTAGTTAAGGATCATATCACCTCCACCTTACCTTGAGAGGCTAGTTAAGGATCATATCACCTCCACCTTACCTAGTTAAGGATCATATCACCTCCACCTTACCTTGAGAGGCTAGTTAAGGATCATATCACCTCCACCTTACCTAGTTAAGGATCATATCACCTCCACCTTACCTAGTTAAGGATCATATCACCTCCACCTTACCTTGAGAGGCTAGTTAAGGATCATATCACCTCCACCTTACCTAGTTAAGGATCATATCACCTCCACCTTACCTAGTTAAGGATCATATCACCTCCCCCTTACCTTGAGAGGCTAGTTAAGGATCATATCACCCCCACCTTACCTAGTTAAGGATCATATCACCTCCCCCTTACCTAGTTAAGGATCATATCACCTCCCCCTTACCTTGAGAGGCTAGTTAAGGATCATATCACCTCCCCCTTACCTAGTTAAGGATCATATCACCTCCACCTTACCTAGTTAAGGATCATATCACCTCTACCTTACCTAGTTAAGGATCATATCACCTCCACCTTACCTAGTTAAGGATCATATCACCTCCACCTTACCTAGTTAAGGATCATATCACCTCCCCCTTACCTTGAGAGGCTAGTTAAGGATCATATCACCTCCACCTTACCTAGTTAAGGATCATATCACCTCTACCTTACCTAGTTAAGGATCATATCACCTCCACCTTACCTTGAGAGGCTAGTTAAGGATCATATCACCCCCACCTTACCTAGTTAAGGATCATATCACCTCTACCTTACCTAGTTAAGGATCATATCACCTCCCCCTTACCTTGAGAGGCTAATTAAGGATCATATCACCTCCCCCTTACCTTGAGAGGCTAGTTAAGGATCATATCACCTCCCCCTTACCTTGAGAGGCTAATTAAGGATCATATCACCTCCCCCTTACCTAGTTAAGGATCATATCACCTCCACCTTACCTAGTTAAGGATCATATCACCTCCACCTTACCTTGAGAGGCTAGTTAAGGATCATATCACCTCCACCTTACCTTGAGAGGCTAGTTAAGGATCATATCACCTCCACCTTACCTAGTTAAGGATCATATCACCTCCACCTTACCTTGAGAGGCTAGTTAAGGATCATATCACCTCCACCTTACCTAGTTAAGGATCATATCACCTCCACCTTACCTAGTTAAGGATCATATCACCTCCACCTTACCTTGAGAGGCTAGTTAAGGATCATATCACCTCCACCTTACCTAGTTAAGGATCATATCACCTCCACCTTACCTAGTTAAGGATCATATCACCTCCCCCTTACCTTGAGAGGCTAGTTAAGGATCATATCACCCCCACCTTACCTAGTTAAGGATCATATCACCTCCCCCTTACCTAGTTAAGGATCATATCACCTCCCCCTTACCTTGAGAGGCTAGTTAAGGATCATATCACCTCCCCCTTACCTAGTTAAGGATCATATCACCTCCACCTTACCTAGTTAAGGATCATATCACCTCTACCTTACCTAGTTAAGGATCATATCACCTCCACCTTACCTAGTTAAGGATCATATCACCTCCACCTTACCTAGTTAAGGATCATATCACCTCCCCCTTACCTTGAGAGGCTAGTTAAGGATCATATCACCTCCACCTTACCTAGTTAAGGATCATATCACCTCTACCTTACCTAGTTAAGGATCATATCACCTCCACCTTACCTTGAGAGGCTAGTTAAGGATCATATCACCCCCCACCTTACCTAGTTAAGGATCATATCACCTCTACCTTACCTAGTTAAGGATCATATCACCTCCCCCTTACCTTGAGAGGCTAATTAAGGATCATATCACCTCCCCCTTACCTTGAGAGGCTAGTTAAGGATCATATCACCTCCCCCTTACCTTGAGAGGCTAATTAAGGATCATATCACCTCCCCCTTACCTAGTTAAGGATCATATCACCTCCACCTTACCTAGTTAAGGATCATATCACCTCCACCTTACCTTGAGAGGCTAGTTAAGGATCATATCACCTCCACCTTACCTTGAGAGGCTAGTTAAGGATCATATCACCCCCACCTTACCTAGTTAAGGATCATATCACCTCCACCTTACCTAGTTAAGGATCATATCACCTCTACCTTACCTAGTTAAGGATCATATCACCTCCACCTTACCTAGTTAAGGATCATATCACCTCCCCCTTACCTTGAGAGGCTAGTTAAGGATCATATCACCTCCCCCTTACCTTGAGAGGCTAGTTAAGGATCATATCACCTCCCCCTTACCTAGTTAAGGATCATATCACCTCCACCTTACCTTGAGAGGCTAGTTAAGGATCATATCACCTCCACCTTACCTAGTTAAGGATCATATCACCTCCACCTTACCTAGTTAAGGATCATATCACCTCCACCTTACCTTGAGAGGCTAGTTAAGGATCATATCACCTCCACCTTACCTAGTTAAGGATCATATCACCTCCCCCTTACCTTGAGAGGCTAGTTAAGGATCATATCACCTCCACCTTACCTAGTTAAGGATCATATCACCTCCCCCTTACCTAGTTAAGGATCATATCACCTCCCCCTTACCTAGTTAAGGATCATATCACCTCCCCCTTACCTAGTTAAGGATCATATCACCTCCCCCTTACCTTGAGAGGCTAGTTAAGGATCATATCACCTCCACCTTACCTAGTTAAGGATCATATCACCTCCACCTTACCTAGTTAAGGATCATATCACCTCCCCCTTACCTAGTTAAGGATCATATCACCTCCACCTTACCTTGAGAGGCTAGTTAAGGATCATATCACCTCCACCTTACCTAGTTAAGGATCATATCACCTCCACCTTACCTAGTTAAGGATCATATCACCTCCCCCTTACCTTGAGAGGCTAGTTAAGGATCATATCACCTCCCCCTTACCTTGAGAGGCTAGTTAAGGATCATATCACCTCCACCTTACCTAGTTAAGGATCATATCACCCCCACCTTACCTAGTTAAGGATCATATCACCTCCCCCTTACCTTGAGAGGCTAGTTAAGGATCATATCACCTCCACCTTACCTAGTTAAGGATCATATCACCTCCACCTTACCTTGAGAGGCTAGTTAAGGATCATATCACCTCCACCTTACCTAGTTAAGGATCATATCACCTCCACCTTACCTTGAGAGGCTAGTTAAGGATCATATCACCTCCACCTTACCTTGAGAGGCTAGTTAAGGATCATATCACCTCCACCTTACCTAGTTAAGGATCATATCACCTCCACCTTACCTAGTTAAGGATCATATCACCTCCACCTTACCTTGAGAGGCTAGTTAAGGATCATATCACCTCCACCTTACCTAGTTAAGGATCATATCACCTCCACCTTACCTTGAGAGGCTAGTTAAGGATCATATCACCTCCACCTTACCTAGTTAAGGATCATATCACCTCCCCCTTACCTTGAGAGGCTAGTTAAGGATCATATCACCTCCACCTTACCTTGAGAGGCTAGTTAAGGATCATATCACCTCCACCTTACCTAGTTAAGGATCATATCACCTCCACCTTACCTAGTTAAGGATCATATCACCTCCCCCTTACCTAGTTAAGGATCATATCACCTCCCCCTTACCTAGTTAAGGATCATATCACCTCCCCCTTACCTTGAGAGGCTAGTTAAGGATCATATCACCTCCACCTTACCTAGTTAAGGATCATATCACCTCCACCTTACCTAGTTAAGGATCATATCACCTCCCCCTTACCTAGTTAAGGATCATATCACCTCCACCTTACCTTGAGAGGCTAGTTAAGGATCATATCACCTCCACCTTACCTAGTTAAGGATCATATCACCTCCACCTTACCTAGTTAAGAATCATATCACCTCCCCCTTACCTAGTTAAGGATCATATCACCTCCCCCTTACCTAGTTAAGGATCATATCACCTCCCCCTTACCTTGAGAGGCTAGTTAAGGATCATATCACCTCCACCTTACCTAGTTAAGGATCATATCACCTCCCCCTTACCTAGTTAAGGATCATATCACCTCCCCCTTACCTAGTTAAGGATCATATCACCTCCACCTTACCTAGAGAGGCTAGTTAAGGATCATATCACCTCCACCTTACCTAGTTAAGGATCATATCACCTCCCCCTTACCTTGAGAGGCTAGTTAAGGATCATATCACCTCCACCTTACCTAGTTAAGGATCATATCACCTCCCCCTTACCTTGAGAGGCTAGTTAAGGATCATATCACCTCCACCTTACCTTGAGAGGCTAGTTAAGGATCATATCACCTCCACCTTACCTAGTTAAGGATCATATCACCTCCCCCTTACCTAGTTAAGGATCATATCACCTCCACCTTACCTTGAGAGGCTAGTTAAGGATCATATCACCCCCACCTTACCTAGTTAAGGATCATATCACCTCCACCTTACCTAGTTAAGGATCATATCACCTCCCCCTTACCTTGAGAGGCTAGTTAAGGATCATATCACCCCCACCTTACCTAGTTAAGGATCATATCACCTCCCCCTTACCTAGTTAAGGATCATATCACCTCCACCTTACCTTGAGAGGCTAGTTAAGGATCATATCACCCCCACCTTACCTAGTTAAGGATCATATCACCTCCACCTTACCTAGTTAAGGATCATATCACCTCCCCCTTACCTTGAGAGGCTAGTTAAGGATCATATCACCTCCACCTTACCTAGTTAAGGATCATATCACCTCCCCCTTACCTTGAGAGGCTAGTTAAGGATCATATCACCTCCCCCTTACCTAGAGAGGCTAGTTAAGGATCATATCACCTCCCCCTTACCTAGTTAAGGATCATATCACCTCCCCCTTACCTAGTTAAGGATCATATCACCTCCCCCTTACCTAGTTAAGGATCATATCACCTCCCCCTTACCTAGTTAAGGATCATATCACCTCCCCCTTACCTAGTTAAGGATCATATCACCTCCCCCTTACCTTGAGAGGCTAGTTAAGGATCATATCACCCCCACCTTACCTAGTTAAGGATCATATCACCTCCACCTTACCTTGAGAGGCTAGTTAAGGATCATATCACCTCCACCTTACCTAGTTAAGGATCATATCACCTCCACCTTACCTTGAGAGGCTAGTTAAGGATCATATCACCTCCACCTTACCTAGTTAAGGATCATATCACCTCCACCTTACCTAGTTAAGGATCATATCACCTCCACCTTACCTTGAGAGGCTAGTTAAGGATCATATCACCTCCACCTTACCTAGTTAAGGATCATATCACCTCCACCTTACCTTGAGAGGCTAGTTAAGGATCATATCACCTCCACCTTACCTAGTTAAGGATCATATCACCTCCACCTTACCTAGTTAAGGATCATATCACCTCCCCCTTACCTTGAGAGGCTAGTTAAGGATCATATCACCTCCACCTTACCTAGTTAAGGATCATATCACCTCCACCTTACCTTGAGAGGCTAGTTAAGGATCATATCACCTCCACCTTACCTAGTTAAGGATCATATCACCTCCACCTTACCTAGTTAAGGATCATATCACCTCCCCCTTACCTAGTTAAGGATCATATCACCTCCACCTTACCTTGAGAGGCTAGTTAAGGATCATATCACCTCCACCTTACCTAGTTAAGGATCATATCACCTCCACCTTACCTTGAGAGGCTAGTTAAGGATCATATCACCTCCACCTTACCTAGTTAAGGATCATATCACCTCCACCTTACCTAGTTAAGGATCATATCACCTCCCCCTTACCTTGAGAGGCTAGTTAAGGATCATATCACCTCCACCTTACCTAGTTAAGGATCATATCACCTCCCCCTTACCTAGTTAAGGATCATATCACCTCCACCTTACCTTGAGAGGCTAGTTAAGGATCATATCACCCCCACCTTACCTAGTTAAGGATCATATCACCCCCACCTTACCTAGTTAAGGATCATATCACCTCCACCTTACCTAGTTAAGGATCATATCACCTCCACCTTACCTTGAGAGGCTAGTTAAGGATCATATCACCTCCACCTTACCTGACACCCTAGACACCCTAGACACCCTAGACACCCTAGACCCACTTCAATTTGCTTACCGACCAAATAGATCAACAGACGATGCAATGGCCATCAAACTGCACACTGCCCTATCCCATCTGGACAAGAGGAATACCTATGTAAGAATGCTGTTCATTGACTATAGCTCAGCCTTCAACACCATAGTACCCTCCAAGCTCATCATTAAGCTCGGGCCCTGGGTCTGAACCCCGCCCTGTGCAACTGGGTCCTGGACTTCCTGACGGGCTGCCCCCAGATGGTGAAGGTAGGAAACAACACCTACACTTTGCTGATCCTCAACACAGGGGCCCCACAAGAGTGTGTGCTCAACCCCCTCCTGTACTCCCTGTTCACCCATGACTGCGTGGCCACGCACGCCTGCAACTCAATCATCAAGTTTGCAGATGACACAACGGTAGAAGGCCTGATTACCAACAATGACGAGACAGCCTACAGGGAGGAGGTGAGGCCCTGGAGGAGTGGTGCCAGGACAATAACCTCTCACTCAATGTCAACAAAACAAAGGAGCTGATCGTGGACTTCAGGAGACAGCAGAGGTAGCACGCCCCCATCCACATCGACAGGGATCATAGTGGAGAAGGTGGAAAGCTTAAAGTTCCTCAGCGTACACATCACTGATAATCTGAAATGGTCCACCCACACAGACAGTTTGGTGAAGAAGGTGCAACAGCGCCTCTTCAACCTCAGGAGGCTGAAGGAATTCGGCTTGTATTTGTATTTGTATTTACAATGGATCCCCATTAGCTGCTGCCAAGCCTTAGATGGCTTATTCATCACAAAACCATTTGATGTTGCCAAATATTTTAATGATTACTTCATTGGAATATCGGAATTCGTATTCATGCATAAAAAAAACAAATAATGAAAGAAAAGCATTGCAAGTTAGAATTTTGTAAAGTTAGTGTGGGAGATGTGGGAAAATCATTGTTATCGATCAATAATGACAAACCTCCTGGCATTGACAACTTAGATGGAAAGCTACTGAGGATGGTAGCTGACTCTATAGCCACTCCTATCTGTCATATCTTTAATCTGAGCCTAGAGGAAAGTCTTTGTCCTCAGGCCTGGAGGGAAGCCAAAGTCGTTCCATTACCCAAGAGTGGTAAAGCAGCCTTTACTGGTTCTAACATCAGACCTATCAGCTTGCTGCCAGCTCTTAGCAAACTGGTGGAAAAAATGGTGTTTGACCAAATACAATGCTACTTCTCTGTAAACAAATTGAGAACAGACTTTCAGCATGTTTATAGAGAAGGGCACTCAACATGTCCTGCACTGACACAAATTACTGATGATTGGTTGAAAGAAATTAATAATAAGAAGATTGGTGGAGTTGTACTGTTAGATTTCAGTGCAGCCTTTGATATTATTGACCATAACCTGTGGTTGAGAAAACGTATGGGTTATGGCTTTTCAACCTCGTGGATTCAGAGCTATCTATCAAATAGAACTCAAAGGGTTTTCTTTAATGGAAGTTTCTCTAGTTTCTCTACCCTGCCTTCATGTACATATCTACCTCAAATACCTTATTATTATCTATCCTGATGCCTAGTCACTTTACCCTGCCTTCAGGTACATATCTACCTCAAATACCTTATTATTATCTATCCTGATGACTAGTCACTTTACCCTGCCTTCATGTACATATCTACCTCAAATACCTTATTATTATCTATCCGGATGACTAGTCACTTTACCCTGGCTTCATGTACATATCAACCTCAAGTACCTCGTACCTCAGCACGTTGATCTGGTACTGGTACTCCCTGTATATAGCTCCATTCTTGTGTATTTTATTCCATGTTACTTACTATTATTATTTTTATTTTTTTACTCTGCATTGTTGGGAAATGTTCGGCAAGCATTTCAATGTAAAGTCTACACCAGTTGTATTCGGCGCATGTGATAAATAAAATTAGATTTGATTTGAAATAAATGTTTCTATCCTGCAAGGATCTTCGTCAGGTAGTGTGTAGGGGCCACTTACCTCTAAGCCCTTCAGTGAGGGCCCCATCAGCACCACAGGCCGCATGGTAGGAACCACATCATAGGCTGCCACCTGCTCCCCCTACACCAATCACAACACAGAAAACAGTAAGTAACCAACCAGAAACAGGAAGAGGAAACCAATGTAACCTCAGAATTGGCCCATGATTTGGTGCCATCACAGAGATGCAAACTTGTGAGTTTAAAACTTAGTAATTTAAAGAAGTACAACATTTGTTTAGCACAATTTTATATGCTGGCAATGTTTGTAAGTGAGAATGTTGTCAAGTACAGTACTTAAAAAAAAAAAAAAACTATGTTTTATGTAGGCATTGTTCTGAAGCGGAAAAATAAAGGAAATTCAGGAGCACCACAATGCCTACTTCACCCATGCTCTACCAAGGTTTTCCAGCATCTTTTACCTACTACAGTAATTAATGTACGCCAATCTATTGTGCTTCAAACAATGTGTAAGAAGGTTGCTTAGGTTTTCAAACCTTCTCAAACTGCCTGATTCATACTCTTACAGGAGGTGTGCCCATAATAATGGGATTTGTACCACATACAAAGACATGTAGTGATGCAGTCAATCTCTCCTTTAGTTTGAGCCAGAAGAGATTGACATGCATAAGACAGCCTGTATGGAGGAGGTCAGAGACCTGGAAGTGTGGTGCCAGGACAACAACCTCTCCCTCATTGTGATCAAGACAAAGGAGATGATCATGGACTACAGGAAAAGGAGGGCCGAGCACGCCCCCATTCTCATCGACGGGGCTGTAGTGGAGCAGATTGAGAGCTTCAAGTTCCTTGGTGTCCACATCATAATCAAACTATCATGGTCCAAATCAATCAATCAATTTTATTTTATATAGCCCTTCATACATTAGCTAATATCTCGAAGTGCTGTACAGACACCCAGCCTAAAACCCCAAACAGCTAGTAATGCAGGTGTAGAAGCACGGTGGCTAGGAAAAACTCCCTAGAAAGGCCAAAACCTAGGAAGAAACCTAGAGAGGAACCAGGCTATGAGGTGTGGCCAGTCCTCTTCTGGCTGTGCCGGGTGGAGATTATAACAGAACCATGCCAAGATGTTCAAAAATGTTCATAAGTGACAAGCATGGTCAAATAATAATCAGGAATAAATCTCAGTTGGCTTTTCATAGCCGATCATTAAGAGTTGAAAACAGCAGGTCTGGGACAGGTAGGGGTTCCATAACCGCAGGCAGAACAGTTAAAACTGGAATAGCAGCAAGGCCAGGCGGACTGGGGACAGCAAGGAGTCACCACGGCCGGTGGTCCCGACGTATGGTCCTAGGGCTCAGGTCTCTCAGTTGGCTTTTCATAGCCGATCATTAAGAGTTGAAAACAGCAGGTCTGGGACAGGTAGGGGTTTCGTAACCGCAGGCAGAACAGTTGAAACTGGAATAGCAGCAAGGCCAGGCGGACTGGGGACAGCAAGGTGTCAGCATGCCCGGTAGTCCTGACGTATGGTCCTAGGGCTCAGGTTCTCAGAGAGAAAGAGAGAACGAGAGAATTAGAGAGAGCATACTTAAATTCACACAGGACACTGGATAAGACAGGAGAAGTACTCCAGGTATAACCAACTAACCCCAGCCCCCCGACACATAAACTACTGCAGCATAAATACTGGAGGCTGAGACAGGAGCGGTCCTGGAGACACTGTGGCCCCATCCGAAGACTCCTGGGCCAGACTACACTCAATCATATGACCTACTGAAGAGATAAGTCTTCAGTAAAGACTTAAAGGTTGAGACCGAGTCTGCGTCTCTCACATGGGTAGGCAAACTGTTCCATAAAAATGGAGATCTATAGGAGAAAGCCCTGCCTCCCGCTGTTTGCTTAGAAATTCTAGGGACAATTAGGAGGCCTGCGTCTTGTGACCGTAGCGTACGTATTGGTATGTACGGCAGGACCAACTCGGAAAGATAGGTAGGAGCAAGCCCATGTAACGCTTTATAGGTTAACAGTAAAACCTTGAAATCAGCCCTTGCCTTAACAGGAAGCCAGTGTAGGGAAGCTAGCACTGGAGTAATATGATAAAATTTCTTGGTTCTAGTCAGGATTCTAGCAGCCGTATTTAGCACTAACTGAAGTTTATTTAGTGCTTTATCCGGGTAGCCGGAAAGTAGAGCATTGCAGTAGTCTAACCTAGAAGTAACAAATGCATGGATTAATTTTTCTGCATCATTTCTGGACAGAAAATTTCTGATTTTTGCAATGTTACGTAGATGGAAAAAAGCTGTCCTTGAAACAGTCTTGATATGTTCGTCAAAAGAGAGATCAGGGTCAAGAGTAACGCCGAGGTCCTTCACAGTTTTATTTGAGACGACTTTACAACCATCAAGATGAATTGTCAGATTTAACAGAAGATCTCTTTGTTTCTTGGGACCTAGAACAAGCATCTCTGTTTTGTCCGAGTTTAAAAGTAGAAAGTTTTCAGCCATCCACTTCCTTATGTCTGAAACACAGGCTTCTAGCGAGGGCAATTTTGGGGCTTCACCATGTTTCATTGAAATGTACAGCTGTGTGTCATCCGCATAGCAGTGAAAGTTAACATTATGTTTTTGAATAACATCCCCAAGAGGTAAAATATATAGTGAAAACAATAGTGGTCCTAAAACGGAACCTTGAGGAACACCGAAATGTACAGTTGATTTGTCGGAGGACAGACCATTCACAGAGACAAACTGATATCTTTCCGACAGGTAAGATCTAAACCAGGCCAGAACTTGTCCGTGTAGACCAATTTGGGTTTCCAGTCTCTCCAAAAGAATGTGGTGATCGATGGTGTCAAAGGCAGCACTAAGGTCTAGTAGCACGAGGACAGATGCAGAGCCTCGGTCTGACGCCATTAAAAGGTCATTTACCACCTTCACAAGTGCAGTCTCAGTGCTATGATGGGGTCTAAAACCAGACTGAAGCATTTCGTATACATTGTTTGTCTTCAGAAAGGCAGTGAGTTGCTGCGCAACAGCTTTTTCTAAAATTTTTGAGAGGAATGGAAGATTCGATATAGGCCGATAGTTTTATATATTTTCCGGGTCAAGGTTTGGCTTTTTCAAGAGAGGCTTTATCACTGCCACTTTTAGTGAGTTTGGTACACATCCGGTGGATAGAGAGCTGTTTATTATGTTCAACATAGGAGGGCCAAGCACAGGAAGCAGCTCCTTCAGCAGTTTAGTAGGAATAGGATCCAGTATGCAGCTTGAAGGTTTAGAGGCCATGATTATTTTCATCATTGTGTCAAGAGATATAGTATTAAAACACTTAAGTGTCTCTCCTGATCCCAGGCCCTCGCAGAGCTGTGCAGATCCAGGACAGCTAAGCCCTGGATTCAAAGAGGAGTCCGTAATTTGCTTTCTAATGGTCATGATCTTTTCCTCAAAGAAGTTCATGAATTTATTACTGCTGAAGTGAAAGCCATCCTCTCTTGGGGAATGCTGCTTTTTAGTTAGCTTTGCAACAGTATCAAAAAGAAATTTTGGATTGTTCTTATTTTCCTCGATTAAGTTGGAAAAGTAGGATGATCGAGCAGCAGTGAGGGCTCTTCGGTACTGCACGGTACTGTCTTTCCAAGCTAGTCGGAAGACTTCCTGTTTGGTGTGGCGCCATTTCCGTTCCAATTTCCTGGAAGCTTGCTTCAAAGCTCGGGTATTTTCTGTATACCAGGGAGCTAGTTTCTTATGACAAACGTTTTTCGTTTTTAGGGGTGCAACTGCATCTAGGGTATTGCGCAAGGTTAAATTGAGTTCCTCAGTTAAGTGGTTAACTGATTTTTGTCCTCTGACGTCCTTGGGTAGGCAGAAGGAGTCTGGAAGGGCATCAAGGAATTTTTGTGTTGTCTGAGAATTTATAGCACGACTTTTGATGCTCCTTGGTTGGGGTCTGAGCAGATTATTTGTTGCGATTGCAAACGTAATAAAATGGTGGTCCGATAGTCCAGGATTTTGTGGAAAAACATTAAGATCTACAACATTTATTCCATGGGACAAAACTAGGTCCAGAGTATGACTGTGGCAGTGAGTAGGTCCAGAGACATGTTGGACAAAACCCACTGAGTCGATAATGGCTCCGAAAGACTTTTGGAGTGGGTCTGTGGACTTCTCCATGTGAATATTAAAATCACCAAAAATTAGAATATGATCTGCTATGACTACAAGGTCTGATAGGAATTCAGGAAACTCAGAGAGGAACGCTGTATATGGCCCAGGAGGCCTGTAAACAGTAGCTATAAAAAGTGATTGAGTAGGCTGCATAGATTTCATGACTAGAAGCTCAAAAGACGAAAACGCCATTTATTTTTTTGTAAATTGAAATTTGCTATCGTAAATGTTAGCAACACCTCCGCCTTTGCGGGATGCACGGGGAATATGGTCACTAGTGTAACCAGGAGGTGAGGCCTCATTTAACACAGCAAATTCATCAGGCTTAAGCCATGTTTCAGTCAGGCCAATCACATCAAGATTATGATCAGTGATTAGTTCATTGACTATGACTGCCTTTGAAGTGAGGGATCTAACATTAAGTAACCCTATTTTGAGATGTGAGGTGTCACGATCTCTTTCAATAATGGCAGGAATGGAGGAGGTCTTTATCCTAATAAGATTGCTAAGGCGAACACCGCCATGTTTAGTTTTGCCCAACCTAGGTCGAGGCACAGACACAGTCTCAATGGGTATGGCTGAGCTGACTACACTGACTGTGCTATTGGCAGACTCCACTAAGCTGGCAGGTTGGCTAACAGCCTGCTGCCTGGCCTGCACCCTATTTCACTGTGGGGCTAGAGGAGTTAGAGCCCTATCTATGTTGGTAGATAAGATGAGAGCACCCCTCCAGCTAGGATGGAGTCCGTCACTCCTTAGCAGGTCAGGCTTGGTCCTGTTTGTGGGTGAGTCCCAGAAAGAGGGCCAATTATCAACAAATTCTATCTTTTGGGAGGGGCAGAATACAGTTTTCAACCAGCGATTGAGTGCTGAGACTCTGCTGTAGAGCTCGTCACTCCCCCTAACTGGGAGGGGGCCAGAGACAATTACTCGATGCCGACACATCTTTCTAGCTGATTTACACGCTGAAGCTATGTTGCACTTGGTGACCTCTGACTGTTTCATCCTAACATCGTTGGTGCCGACGTGGATAACAATATCTCTATACTCTCTACACTCGCCAGTTTTAGCTTTAGCCAGCACCATCTTTAGATTAGCCTTAACGTCGGTAGCCCTGCCCCCTGGTAAACAGTGTATGATCGCTGGGTGATTCGTTTTAAGTCTAATACTGCGGGTAATGGAGTCGCCAATGACTAGGGTTTTCAATTTGTCAGAGCTAATGGTGGGAGCCTTCGGCGTCTCAGACCCCGTAACGGGAGGAGTAGAGACAAGAGAAGACTCAGACTCAGACTCCGACTCGCTACATAATGGGGAAAACCGGTTGAAAGTTTTTGTCGGCTGAATGAGCGACACCGGTTGAGCATTCCAACGGTATTTCCCTCCAGAAGCCATGAGAAAGTTGTCCGGCTGCGGGGACTGTGCGGGGGGATTTATACTAACGTTACTATCTGTACTTACTGGTGGCACAGACGCTGTTTCTTCCTTTCCTACACTGAAATTACCCTTGCCTAACGATTGCGTCTGAAGCTGGGCTTGTAGCACAGCTATTCTCGCCGTAAGGCGATCGTTCTCCTGTATATTATGAGTACAGCGACTGCAATTAGAAGACATCATGTTAATGTTACTACTTAACTTCGGCTGTTGAAGATGTTGACGAACCATGTCCAGATAAAGCGTCCGGAGTGAAAAAGTTGAATGAGGGAAAAAAGTTGCGATGGAAAAAAGGAAAATAAAGTAAAATTGGCAGCAAAAAACGAAAAAGTTTAACGAAAAAAGATGAGTGAGGACAAAACTAAAAAGTTGGTAAATTTGTTGAACACAGAGATTGATTAAACGTTTATTAAAAGTAAAACGTGAATAGTTTGGCAGGTAGCCAAGTAGCAACAAATAGCACAGCAGCACGGAGACAATGGGAAAGAGCACAAACCAATACATTTGTGAAGAGGGCACGACAACGCCTATTCCCCCTCAGGAGACTGAAAAAATGTGGCATTGGTCCTCAGATCCTCAAAAAGATATACAGCTGCACCATCGAGAGCATCCTGACCGGTTGCATCAACGCCTGGTACGGCAACTGCTCGGCCTCCGACCGCAAGGCGCTACAGATGGTAGTGCGTACGACCCATTACGTCACTGCGGCCAAGTTTCCTGTCATCCTGGACCTCTATACCAGGCGGTGTCAGAGGAAGGCCCTAAAAATTGCCAAAGACTCCAGCCACCCTAGTCATAGACTGTTCTCTCTGCTACTGCACGGCAAGCAGTACAAGTCTAGGTCCAAAATGCTTCTTAACAGCTTTTACCCCCAAGCCATGAGACTGCTGAAGAGCTAATCAAATGGTTACCCAGACTATTTGCATTGACCCCCCCCCCCCCCCATTTTTTTGACACTGCTGCTACTCGCTGCTTATTATCTATTATCTATCCATAGTCACTTTAACTCTACCTACATGTACATATTACCTCAATTACCTTGACTAACCTGTACCCACGCACATTGACTTGGTACCGGTAACCCGTGTATATAGCCTCTCTACTGTATATAGCCTCGTTATTGTTATATATATTTTTTATTTTAATTTTTTTGTGGGGGGGATGGATCAGCTTAATATTGCAGATAGATTGTATCTTCTATCAATGTATTGTCTGCATCACTTCCAATCCCCCATATTTTTTATATATATACTCCCCTTTATTACTTTTCAACCCCGCCATCATTTCCCTACTTGGAGTAAATTAGTGAACAATAACTGTGTCCATAATAAGTATATAGGTTGTATGTTGGGAGCTTTTGGGAAAGAGCACAGTTAGAAAGATATGGCATATAGAAGCAAACCGGATGGACATCATGAAAATGATCGGAGAGGTTGAGAGTAGAAGAAGTTCAGGAGCAATTTTTAAAAATATATATATATTATATTATTATATTATAATTTGCAATTAAATTCATTAAAAATCCTACAATATGATTTTCTGGAATTTCTTTCGTCAATTTGTCTGTCATAGTTGACGTGTACCTATGATGAAAATTACAGGCCTCTCTCATCTTTTTAAGTGGGAGAACTTGCACAATTGGTGGCTGACTAAATACTTTTTTCCCCCACTGTAGTCCGTTTGTCATCAGCAGTAATTTTCCAGTCAAGTTGTCAGACCCAGGTAGCTTATCATTGTTGAATTATTTCACCTCTTTCACACTCACTTTCATAATTTGGCCAGTTATGCATGGATGTGTAAATTCCGAATTTGTTGTTGGCATGTCATAACCAAGTTTGCTAATCTTGCCAATGAAAAAAACATTAAAGTAGTTGGCAATATCAGTGGCTTTTGTGTTGAATCAAATCGCTGATTCAATTCAACTCGATATTAGGACGTTCTTCCTAATGTTTGGTACTCAGTGTATATATAAATAATTTTAATAGCAGGACACTGTAAAGTCCATTATCCCTCTGAAGAGTATGAATTAGGCTGTTTGAGAGGGTTTGAATTCTAAGCATCCTGCCTACACACTGTTTGAAGTACAATAGGTATAGCTACAGTAGTAGGTCAAAGCTGTGTGCTGGAAAACCTTGGTGGAGCATGGGTGGAATAGGCACTGTGGTGCTCATGTGAATGTCCTTTTTTTTCCAGCTTCAGACCAATACCTACTTCTCACTTAAAACATAATTGTTTTTCACACCGGAAAGTGATTTTCTGTTAAAGGAGCATTATACAGCATTTCCACATGCAAGGCCGGATTTAGTTGAGCAACCAAAAGGCTGTCATTGGCAGTTCTATTGTAACCTGTAATTCGGCTTCTGACTAAAGGTCTGGACTTTACTGGCACAGGCGGTGTGCTTGCATAACTGCAAGGGTTGATAGTTTAAACCCTGGTCTGCTGGCTGTTGCCTCTTTAATTGCAAAAAATCAGTTTGAACTAACTAATAAAGTTCTGTCAAATGTAAATTAATAGCCCAGGCATTTATTTGTTTAAATCACCGGACACAACAAGCGGTATTAGAGAGGCTTCTATTTGAGCCAGGTTTCTACTTCCTTAACACTAGAACCACCTGGCCTTTCAACATATCAGCACCCGCTAGAGAACATTGTACAGTATTTGTTTAGATAGAGTCAATGATATGTTTTGTATAATTCTACAAAGTCCTAGAAAAAAAGTAGGCCTATTGCCTATTTTCGTTTCCCTGACAATAAAAACATTACAGTGTAATCCATTTGATCAACTGTATTTGTAGATTCGATTAGTAATTTAGTTAATTAATAAAGTCCAATTACAGCTTCTTTTAACAAAGTAGAAATAAAAAATATGCTAATAACAATAATATAACCCGCCAGCTGCACAGGTGAAAGTATTTGCTGTATTCCTAAAGAAAAGCACCAGTGCATGAACAATTGTAAAGGATTAATTGCATAAATAAATATTTGTGGAAATATATTCATGACAAGATATAAAAACAGTCATTTGGTGATTATATCAGACACTGTATTGTGCCCTTATATCCGAGCCTTTACACATTAATTAGTCTCGTCTTCTCTTTATGCTTCGGGTCCACAGTCAGCACACAGATTCAGGGCTTTGTGTGAGCAAGCCCCACAAACAAATTGGTTGCACTGCACACAGTTTTCATGGGCCTTGTTTCGTGTGCACCTGCTGCCTTGACATTGGGTCTTCTGTTCCCCAGTGGGAGCTGTGGTGCTTGGGGAGGAGGGAGAGCAGGACCTACTGCCTTGACATTGGGTCTTCTGTTCCCCAGTGGGAGCTGTGGTGCTTGGGGACGAGGGAGAGCAGGACCTGCTGCCTTGACATTGGGTCTTCTGTTCCCCAGTGGGAGCTGTGGTGCTTGGGGAGGAGGGAGAGCAGGACCTGCTGCCTTGACATTGGGTCTTCTGTTCCCCAGTGGGAGCTGTGGTGCTTGGGGAGGAGGGAGAGCAGGACCTACAGCCTTGACATTGGGTCTTCTGTTCCCCAGTGGGAGCTGTGGTGCTTGGGGAGGAGGGAGAGCAGGACCTAATGCCTTGACATTGGGTCTTCTGTTCCCCAGTGGGAGCTGTGGTGCTTGGGGAAGAGGGAGAGCAGGACCTACTAACTTGACATTGGGTCTTCTGTTCCCCAGTGGGAGCTGTGGTGCTTGGGGAAGAGGGAGAGCAGGACCTACTGCCTTGACATTGGGTCTTCTGTTCCCCAGTGGCAGCTGTGGTGCTTGGTGAAGAGAAAGAGCAGTACCTGCTGCCTTGACATTGGGTCTTCTGTTCCCCAGTGGGAGCTGTGGTGCTTGGGGAAGAGGGAGAGCAGTACCTGCTGCCTTGACATTGGGTCTTCTGTTCCCCAGTGGGAGCTGCGGTGCTTGGGGAAGAGGGAGAGCAGGACCTACTGCCTTGACATTGGGTCTTCTGTTCCCCAGTGGCAGCTGTGGTGCTTGGGGAAGAGGGAGAGCAGGACCTACTGCCTTGACATTGGGTCTTCTGTTCCCCAGTGGGAGCTGTGGTGCTTGGGGAAGAGGGAGAGCAGGACCTACTGCCTTGACATTGGGTCTTCTGTTCCCCAGTGGGAGCTGTGGTGCTTGGGGAGGAGGGAGAGCAGGACCTGCTGCCTTGACATTGGGTATTCTGTTCCCCAGTGGCAGCTGTGGTGCTTGGGGAAGAGGGAGAGCAGGATCTGCTGCCTTGACATTGGGTCTTCTGTTCCCCAGTGGGAGCTGTGGTGCTTGGGGAGGAGGGAGAGCAGGACCTACTGCCTTGACATTGGGTCTTCTGTTCCCCAGTGGCAGCTGTGGTGCTTGGGGAAGAGGGAGAGCAGGACCTACAGCCTTGACATTGGGTCTTCTGTTCCCCAGTGGCAGCTGTGGTGCTTGGGGAGGAGGGAGAGCAGGACCTACTGCCTTGACATTGGGTCTTCTGTTCCCCAGTGGGAGCTGTGGTGCTTGGGGAGGAGGGAGAGCAGGACCTACTGCCTTGACATTGGGTCTTCTGTTCCCCAGTGGGAGCTGTGGTGCTTGGGGAGGAGGGAGAGCA
Organism: Coregonus ussuriensis; assembly: GCA_031479575.1. Lineage (NCBI taxonomy): Eukaryota > Metazoa > Chordata > Actinopteri > Salmoniformes > Salmonidae > Coregonus > Coregonus ussuriensis. The sequence goes on from CM062486.1 coordinate 53,030,406, forward strand.
GGACCTACTGCCTTGACATTGGGTCTTCTGTTCCCCAGTGGGAGCTGTGGTGCTTGGGGAGGAGGGAGAGCAGGACCTGCTGCCTTAACATTGGGTCTTCTGTTCCCCAGTGGGAGCTGTGGTGCTTGGGGAAGAGGGAGAGCAGGACCTACTGCCTTGACATTGGGTCTTCTGTTCCACAGTGGGAGCTGTGGTGCTTGGGGAGGAGGGAGAGCAGGACCTACTGCCTTGACATTGGGTCTTCTGTTCCCCAGTGGGAGCTGTGGTGCTTGGGGAGGAGGGAGAGCAGGACCTACAGCCTTGACATTGGGTCTTCTGTTCCCCAGTGGGAGCTGTGGTGCTTGGGGAGGTGGGAGAGCAGGACCTACTGCCTTGACATTGGGTCTTCTGTTCCCCAGTGGGAGCTGTGGTGCTTGGGGAAGAGGGAGAGCAGGACCTACTGCCTTGACATTGATTCTTCTGTTCCACAGTGGGAGCTGTGGTGCTTGGGGAGGAGGGAGAGCAGGACCTGCTGCCTTGACATTGGGTCTTCTGTTCCCCAGTGGGAGCTGTGGTGCTTGGGGAAGAGGGAGAGCAGGACCTACTGCCTTGACATTGGGTCTTCTGTTCCCCAGTGGCAGCTGTGGTGCTTGGGGAAGAGGGAGAGCAGGATCTGCTGCCTTGACATTGGGTCTTCTGTTCCCCAGTGGGAGCTGTGGTGCTTGGGGAAGAGGGAGAGCAGTACCTGCTGCCTTGACATTCGGTCTTCTGTTCCCCAGTGGGAACTGTGGTGCTTGGGGAAGAGGGAGAGCAGGACCTACTGCCTTGACATTGGGTTTTCTGTTCCCCAGTGGGAGCTGTGGTGCTTGGGGAAGAGGGAGAGCAGGACCTACTGCCTTGACATTGGGTCTTCTGTTCCCCAGTGGGAGCTGTGGTGCATGGGGAAGAGGGAGAGCAGGACCTACTGCCTTGACATTGATCTTCTGTTCCCCAGTGGGAGCTGTGGTGCTTGGTGAAGAGGGAGAGCAGGACCTGCTGCCTTGACATTGGGTCTTCTGTTCCCCAGTGGCAGCTGTGGTGCTTGGGGAAGAGGGAGAGCACGACCTACTGCCTTGACATTGGGTCTTCTGTTCCCCAGTGGGAGCTGTGGTGCTTGGGGAGGAGGGAGAGCAGGACCTACTGCCTTGACATTGGGTCTTCTGTTCCCCAGTGGCAGCTGTGGTGCTTGGGGAAGAGGGAGAGCAGGACCTACTGCCTTGACATTGGGTCTTCTGTTCCCCAGTGGGAGCTGTGGTGCTTGGTGAAGAGGGAGAGCAGGACCTGCTGCCTTGACATTGGGTCTTCTGTTCCCCAGTGGCAGCTGTGGTGCTTGGGGAAGAGGGAGACCAGGATCTGCTGCCTTGACATTGGGTCTTCTGTTCCCCAGTGGGAGCTGTGGTGCTTGGGGAGGAGGGAGAGCAGGACCTACTGCCTTGACATTGGGTCTTCTGTTCCCCAGTGGCAGCTGTGGTGCTTGGGGAAGAGGGAGAGCAGGACCTACAGCCTTGACATTGGGTCTTCTGTTCCCCAGTGGCAGCTGTGGTGCTTGGGGAGGAGGGAGAGCAGGACCTACTGCCTTGACATTGGGTCTTCTGTTCCCCAGTGGGAGCTGTGGTGCTTGGGGAGGAGGGAGAGCAGGACCTACTGCCTTGACATTGGGTCTTCTGTTCCCCAGTGGGAGCTGTGGTGCTTGGGGAGGAGGGAGAGCAGGACCTACTGCCTTGACATTGGGTCTTCTGTTCCCCAGTGGGAGCTGTGGTGCTTGGGGAGGAGGGAGAGCAGGACCTACTGCCTTGACATTGGGTCTTCTGTTCCCCAGTGGCAGCTGTGGTGCTTGGGGAGGTGGGAGAGCAGGACCTACTGCCTTGACATTGGGTCTTCTGTTCCCCAGTGGGAGCTGTGGTGCTTGGGGAAGAGGGAGAGCAGGACCTACTGCCTTGACATTGATTCTTCTGTTCCACAGTGGGAGCTGTGGTGCTTGGGGAGGAGGGAGAGCAGGACCTGCTGCCTTGACATTGGGTCTTCTGTTCCCCAGTGGGAGCTGTGGTGCTTGGGGAAGAGGGAGAGCAGGACCTGCTGCCTTGACATTCGGTCTTCTGTTCCCCAGTGGGAACTGTGGTGCTTGGGGAAGAGGGAGAGCAGGACCTACTGCCTTGACATTGGGTCTTCTGTTCCCCAGTGGGAGCTGTGGTGCTTGGGGAAGAGGGAGAGCAGGACCTACTGCCTTGACATTGGGTCATCTGTTCCCCAGTGGGAGCTGTGGTGCATGGGGAAGAGGGAGAGCAGGACCTACTGCCTTGACATTGGGTCTTCTGTTCCCCAGTGGGAGCTGTGGTGCTTGGTGAAGAGGGAGAGCAGGACCTGCTGCCTTGACATTGGGTCTTCTGTTCCCCAGTGGCAGCTGTGGTGCTTGGGGAAGAGGGAGAGCACGACCTACTGCCTTGACATTGGGTCTTCTGTTCCCCAGTGGCAGCTGTGGTGCTTGGGGAAGAGGGAGAGCGGGACCTACTGCCTTGACATTGGGTCTTCTGTTCCCCAGTGGCAGCTGTGGTGCTTGGGGAAGAGGGAGAGCAGGACCTACTGCCTTGACATAGGGTCTTCTGTTCCCCAGTGGGAGCTGTGGTGCTTGGGGAAGAGGGAGAGCAGGACCTGCTGCCTTGACATTGGGTCTTCTGTTCCCCAGTGGGAGCTGTGGTGCTTGGGGAAGAGGGAGAGCGGGACCTGCTGCCTTGACATTGGGTCTTCTGTTCCCCAGTGGCAGCTGTGGTGCTTGGGGAAGAGGGAGAGCGGGACCTACTGCCTTGACATTGGGTCTTCTGTTCCCCAGTGGGAGCTGTGGTGCTTGGGGAGGAGGGATAGCAGGACCTACTGCCTTGACATTGGGTCTTCTGTTCCCCAGTGGGAGCTGTGGTGCTTGGGGAGGAGGGAGAGCAGGACCTACTGCCTTGACATTGGGTCTTCTGTTCCCCAGTGGGAGCTGTGGTGCTTGGGGAAGAGGGAGAGCAGGACCTACTGCCTTGACATTGGGTCTTCTGTTCCCCAGTGGGAGCTGTGGTGCTTGGGGAAGAGGGAGAGCAGGACCTGCTGCCTTGACATTGGGTCTTCTGTTCCCCAGTGGCAGCTGTGGTGTTTGGGGAGGAGGGAGAGCAGGACCTGCTGCCTTGACATTGGGTCTTCTGTTCCCCAGTGGGAGCTGTGGTGCTTGGGGAAGAGGGAGAGCAGGACCTGCTGCCTTGACATTGGGTCTTCTGTTCCCCAGTGGGAGCTGTGGTGCTTGGGAAGGAGGGAGAGCAGGACCTACTGCCTTGACATTGGGTCTTCTGTTCCCCAGTGGGAGCTGTGGTGCTTGGGGAAGAGGGAGAGCAGGACCTGCTGCCTTGACATTGGGTCTTCTGTTCCCCAGTGGGAGCTGTGGTGCTTGGGGAAGAGGGAGAGCAGGACCTGCTGCCTTGACATTGGGTCTTCTGTTCCCCAGTGGGAGCTGTGGTGCTTGGGGAAGAGGGAGAGCAGGACCTGCTGCCTTGACATTGGGTCTTCTGTTCCCCAGTGGCAGCTGTGGTGCTTGGGGAAGAGGGAGAGCAGGACCTGCTGCCTTGACATTGGGTATTCTGTTCCCCAGTGGGAGCTGTGGTGCTGGGGAGGAGGGAGAGCAGGACCTACTGCCTTGACATTGGGTCTTCTGTTCCCCAATGGGAGCTGTGGTGCTTGGGGAAGAGGGAGAGCAGGACCTGCTGCCTTGACATTGGGTCTTCTGTTCCCCAGTGGCAGCTGTGGTGCTTGGGGAAGAGGGAGAGCAGGACCTACTGCCTTGACATTGGGTCTTCTGTTCCCCAATGGGAGCTGTGGTGCTTGGGGAAGAGGGAGAGCAGGACCTGCTGCCTTGACATTGGGTCTTCTGTTCCCCAGTGGCAGCTGTGGTGCTTGGGGAAGAGGGAGAGCAGGACCTACTGCCTTGACATTGGGTCTTCTGTTCCCCAGTGGGAGCTGTGGTGCTTGGGGAAGAGGGAGAGCAGGACCTGCTGCCTTGACATTGGGTATTCTGTTCCCCAGTGGGAGCTGTGGTGCTTGGGGAAGAGGGAGAGCAGGACCTGCTGCCTTGACATTGGGTCTTCTGTTCCCCAGTGGGAGCTGTGGTGCTTGGGGAAGAGGGAGAGCAGGACCTGCTGCCTTGACATTGGGTCTTCTGTTCCCCAGTGGGAGCTGTGGTGCTTGGGGAAGAGGGAGAGCAGGACCTGCTGCCTTGACATTGGGTCTTCTGTTCCCCAGTGGGAGCTGTGGTGCTTGGGGAAGAGGGAGAGCAGGACCTGCTGCCTTGACATTGGGTATTCTGTTCCCCAGTGGGAGCTGTGGTGCTTGGGGAGGAGGGAGAGCAGGACCTGCTGCCTTGACATTGGGTCTTCTGTTCCCCAGTGGGAGCTGTGGTGCTTGGGGAAGAGGGAGAGCAGGACCTGCTGCCTTGACATTGGGTATTCTGTTCCCCAGTGGGATCTGTGGTGCTTGGGGAGGAGGGAGAGCAGGACCTACTGCCTTGACATTGGGTATTCTGTTCCCCAGTGGGAGCTGTGGTGCTTGGGGAGGAGGGAGAGTAGGACCTGCTGCCTTGACATTGGGTCTTCTGTTCCTCAGTGGGAGCTGTGGTGCTTGGTGTGTGTATGTTTTGTCTTGTTTATTACACACACCTGGTTCATATCATATCATCAGTACCTGTATAACTGTTCCCTCTGCCCCCTTGTCTTTGTGTGTGATTGTTTATTGTGGAGGTTACTATAGCTCGGTGGAGCTATATTGTATTTTGTATCTCCAGGATATTCACCCGTGTGCCTTGTTTTCTCCAGTGTGCCGTAATACCGCACTGGAGTGTTTTACGCGTTGCTGCCTACCGCTGTCTTACGGAATAAACCATTTATTCTGTGATTTACCCTCCTGCGCCTCCGTCCAAATCACCTGCCACATAGACCAGAAAGACCAGAAAGCGTGGAGACGGTAGTCCACACGTTTGAAATGGTTAGAACTTTGAATCTCAACACAAGGTGAAGAAGATAAACTCACTAGACCAGAACATTGCCAGTCTGCAGCTGTGCGCGTAAAGTGATCTAGAACTGGTGGGATGGAGAAAATCCCATCTCAGACAGTCACCAAGTATCTGCTCTGAGCAGTGGTGGAAAAAGTACTCAATTGTCATACTTGAGTAAAAGTAAAGATACCTTAATAGAAAATGTCTCAAGTAAAAGTGAAAGTCAAATACTACTTGAGTAAAAGTATACAAGTATCAAAAGTAAATGGAATTGCTAAAATGTACTTAAGTATCAAAAGTAAAAGTATAAATAATTTCAAATTCCTTATATTAAGCAAACCAGACGACACAATTGTCTTGTTTTTTTTAATTGACGGATAGCCAGGGGCACACTCCAACACTCAGACATAATTGACAAACAAAGCATTTGTGTTTAGTGAGTCCGCCAGATCAGAGGCAGTAGGGATGACCAGGGATGTTCTCTTGATAAGTGGGGGAATTGTACCATTTTGGGTGTCAGGTAAAATGTATGGAGTAAAAAGTATATCATTTTCCTTAGGAATGTAGTGAAGTAAAAGAAAAATTGCCAAAAATATAAATAGTAAACTAAAGTACAGATACCCCAAAAAACTTTAAAGTATTTGTACTTAAATACTTTACACCACTGGCTCTGAGTACAATCCACTACAAGCCAGAACAAAGAAGAAGGGCATTGTGACCTCTGGTGGACAATCAGAGCCTTACAAGTGAGCTGTGCGAAGACCCAGCCAAAACCTCCTTTCCAAGAGGGCCTGGGTCAACAGAGATAGACGAGACGAGCGGCAAAACGTAAATACATTCATTGGTTTCTTACTCCAAAACGGGCGGTAGTTCGTGAGCAAGGTATGATGATTACTTTGAGGGTAGTTTCCAAATGTATCAAAATAAGTTGGACTCTCTCTTTGTCTCTCCCTCTACTCCTCCCTCTTTTGGTAACCAAGCAGTCATGCTGTTGTTAGTCCGCTAGGGACTTTTTCTCATGTATTAACATTTACATTTTAGTCATTTAGCAGACACTCTTATCCAGAGCGACTTACAGTTAGTGCATACATTATTTTTTATTTTCATACTGGCCCCCCGTGGGAATCGAACCCACAACCCTGGCGTTGCAAACGCCATGCTCTACCAACTGAGCAACATCCCTGCCGGCCACAGCGATGCATTGGCTTAGACCACTGTCACACACGGAAGACCTAATTATGTATGTATTCTATGTTATTATTTAGTTAGCTAGTAAATAAATAATTAAGGCAATTTGTGTAGTGCTGAATCATAAATAAGGCTGGGGTTCTTGCGGATCCAAGAATTCTGCGACCATTCAGAATGACGACTGATAAGAGGCAATGATTGATACATTGACTGTTTTATACATATTGCTAGGTAAACACCTTTTAGAGTTTAATTCGGGACATGGTAACTCTATAACAACTTCCTCCGTGGTGCCCCAAATCCTAATGAGTTAATTGTTACTTGATTAATTTAATCGAGTAACAATAAAACATAGTTAGTTGATTCGATATGTAACAGTCATCATATTAATGAAAGTCACGTCACAACAACCTCTTCACCCTCTTCATTGAGTTAGGCCTAATTTAAATGACATTATGAAGTAACTTGCACAATTATCACCCATTCCATCCATTTGTCATTCATTCAGTGGGCTGGTATCATTTGGTTCAATGGATAGAGTCAAGGATTTGCCTACCATTGTTACACTGACTGGCATAAAAATAACACACACTAACATGCAAACACACTTACCGACTTCTTTTGCGCTTGTGCAACTGGGGGAAGAAAGAGGACAGAAGTGAAAACATGCATTCCATCATGCTCACACAATATTACACATAACCCTAACAGCCACAATAGTACACCTAGCCCTAACAGCCACAATACTACACCTAGCCCTAACAGCCACAATACTACACCAAGCCCTAACAGCCACAATACTACACCAAGCCCTAACAGCCAAAATACTACACCAAGCCCTAACAGCCACAATAGTACATCTAGCCCTAACAGCCACAATAGTACATCTAGCCCTAACAGCCACAATAGTACATCTAGCCCTAACAGCCACAATACTACACCTAGCCCTAACAGCCAAAATAATACATCATTCAATGAAATTAAGCAGAATAAATACAATAACTCACCAGTTGAAGGAGGGGTGTACTTCTTATTCGTGTCTTGAGAAACTGCTGCTTTACTAGAAGAAAAGTGAGAACCAATCATTATAGTAGTCTTCTTTATTACAGCAGTAATGGTAGTAGTGATAATGGTGGTAGTAGTAACAGTAGTAACAGTAGTAGTAGTAGTAGTAGTAGTAGTAGTAATAACAGTATTAGTAGTAATAGTAGTAGTAGTAGTAGTAGTAGTAGTAGTAGTAGTAGCAGTAGTAGTAGTAGTAGTAGTAATAACAGTATTAGTAGTAATAGTAGTAGTAGTAGTAGTAGTAGTAGTAGTAGTAGTAGTAGTAGCAGTAGTAGTAGTAGTAGTAGTAATACCAGTATTAGTAGTGATAGTAGTAGTAGTAGTAGTAGTAGTAGTAGCAGTAGTAGTAGTAGTAGTAGTAATAACAGTATTAGTAGTAATAGTAGTAGTAGTAGTAGTAGTAGTAGTAGTAGTAGTAGTAGTAGTAGTAGCAGTAGTAGTAGTAGTAGTAGTAATAACAGTATTAGTAGTGATAGTAGTAGTAGTAGTAGTAGTAGTAGTAGTAGTAATAGTAGTAGTAGTAGTAGTAGTAGTAGTAGTAGTAGTAGTAGTAGTAGTAGTAGTAGTAGGAATAATAGTAATAGTAGAAGTAGTAGTGATAGTAGAAGTCGTAATAACAGTAGTAATAGTAGAAGTCATAATAACAGTAGTAATAGTAGAAGTCGTTATAACAGTAGTAATAGTAGAAGTCATAATAACAGTAGTAATAGTATAAGTCGAAATAATAGTAGTAATAGTAGAAGTCGTAATAACAGTAGTAATAGTAGAAGTCGTAATAACAGTAGTGATAGTAGAAGTCGTAATAACAGTAGTAATAGTAGAAGTCGTAATAACAGTAGTAATAGTAGAAGTCGTAATAACAGTAGGAATAGTAAAAGTTGTAATAACAGTAGGAATAGTAGAAGTCGTAATAACAGTAGTAATAGTAGAAGTCGTAATAACAGTAGTAATAGTATAAGTTGTAATAACAGTAGTAATAGTAGAAGTTGTAATAACAGTAGTGATAGTAGAAGTTGTAATAACAGTAGTAATAGTAGAAGTCGTAATAACAGTAGTAATAGTAGAAGTCGTAATAACAGTAGTAATAGTAGAAGTCGTAATAACAGTAGTAATAGTAGAAGTTGTAATAACAGTAGTATTAGTAGAAGTCGTAATAACAGTAGTAATAGTAGAAGTCGTAATAACAGTAGTAATAGTAGAAGTCGTAATAACAGTAGTAGTAGTAGTAGAAGTCGTAATAACAGTAGTAGTAGTAGAAGTCGTAATAACAGTAGTAGTAGTAGAAGTCGTAATAACAGTAGTAGTAGTAGTAGAAGTCGTAATAACAGTAGTAATAGTAGAAGTCGTAATAACAGTAGTAGTAGTAGAAGTCGTAATAACAGTAGTAGTAGAAGAAGTCGTAATAACAGTAGTAATAGTAGAAGTTGTAATAACAGTAGTAATAGTAGAAGTCGTAATAACAGTAGTAATAGTAGGAGTTGTAATAACAGTAGTAATAGTAGAAGTCATAATAACAGTAGTAATAGTAGAAGTCATAATAACAGTAGTAATAGTAGAAGTCGTAATAACAGTTGTAATAGTAGAAGTCGTAATAACAGTAGTAATAGTAGAAGTCGTAATAACAGTAGTAATAGTAGAAGTCGTAATAACAGTAGTAATAGTAGAAGTCGTAATAACAGTAGTAATAGTAGAAGTCGTAATAACAGTAGTATTAGTAGAAGTCGTAATAACAGTAGTAATAGTAGAAGTCGTAATAACAGTAGTAATAGTAGAAGTCGTAATAACAGTAGTAGTAGTAGAAGTCGTAATAACAGTAGTAGTAGTAGAAGTCGTAATAACAGTAGTAGTAGTAGAAGTCGTAATAACAGTAGTAGTAGTAGTAGAAGTCGTAATAACAGTAGTAATAGTAGAAGTCGTAATAACAGTAGTAGTAGTAGAAGTCGTAATAACAGTAGTAGTAGTAGAAGTCGTAATAACAGTAGTGATAGTAGAAGTCGTAATAACAGTAGTAATAGTAGAAGTTGTAATAACAGTAGTAATAGTAGAAGTCGTAATAACAGTAGTAATAGTAGGAGTTGTAATAACAGTAGTAATAGTAGAAGTCGTAATAACAGTAGTAATAGTAGAAGTCATAATGACAGTAGTAATAGTAGAAGTCGTAATAACAGTAGTAATAGTAGAAGTCGTAATAACAGTAGTAATAGTAGAAGTCGTAATAACAGTAGTAATAGTAGAAGTCGTAATAACAGTAGTAATAGTAGAAGTCGTAATAACAGTAGTAATAGTAGAAGTTGTAATAACAGTAGTATTAGTAGAAGTCGTAATAACAGTAGTAATAGTAGAAGTCGTAATAACAGTAGTAATAGTAGAAGTCGTAATAACAGTAGTAATAGTAGGAGTTGTAATAACAGTAGTAATAGTAGAAGTCATAATAACAGTAGTAATAGTAGAAGTCGTAATAACAGTAGTAATAGTAGAAGTCGTAATAACAGTAGTAATAGTAGAAGTCGTAATAACAGTAGTAATAGTAGAAGTCGTAATAACAGTAGTAATAGTAGGAGTTGTAATAACAGTAGTAATAGTAGAAGTCATAATAACAGTAGTAATAGTAGAAGTCATAATAACAGTAGTAATAGTAGAAGTCGTAATAACAGTAGTAATAGTAGAAGTCGTAATAACAGTAGTAATAGTAGAAGTCGTAATAACAGTAGTAATAGTAGAAGTCGTAATAACAGTAGTAATAGTAGAAGTCGTAATAACAGTAGTAATAGTAGAAGTTGTAATAACAGTAGTATTAGTAGAAGTCGTAATAACAGTAGTAGTAGTAGAAGTCGTAATAACAGTAGTAATAGTAGAAGTCGTAATAACAGTAGTAGTAGTAGAAGTCGTAATAACAGTAGTAGTAGTAGAAGTCGTAATAACAGTAGTAGTAGTAGAAGTCGTAATAACAGTAGTAGTAGTAGAAGTCGTAATAACAGTAGTAGTAGTAGAAGTCGTAATAACAGTAGTAGTAGTAGTAGAAGTCGTAATAACAGTAGTAATAGTAGAAGTCGTAATAACAGTAGTAGTAGTAGTAGAAGTCGTAATAACAGTAGTAGTAGTAGAAGTCGTAATAACAGTAGTGATAGTAGAAGTCGTAATAACAGTAGTAATAGTAGAAGTTGTAATAACAGTAGTAATAGTAGAAGTCGTAATAACAGTAGTAATAGTAGGAGTTGTAATAACAGTAGTAATAGTAGAAGTCGTAATAACAGTAGTAATAGTAGAAGTCATAATAACAGTAGTAATAGTAGAAGTCGTAATAACAGTAGTAATAGTAGAAGTCGTAATAACAGTAGTAATAGTAGAAGTCGTAATAACAGTAGTAATAGTAGAAGTCGTAATAACAGTAGTAATAGTAGAAGTCGTAATAACAGTAGTAATAGTAGAAGTTGTAATAACAGTAGTATTAGTAGAAGTCGTAATAACAGTAGTAATAGTAGAAGTCGTAATAACAGTAGTAATAGTAGAAGTCGTAATAACAGTAGTAGTAGTAGAAGTCGTAATAACAGTAGTAGTAGTAGAAGTCGTAATAACAGTAGTAATAGTAGAAGTCGTAATAACAGTAGTAATAGTAGGAGTTGTAATAACAGTAGTAATAGTAGAAGTCATAATAACAGTAGTAATAGTAGAAGTCATAATAACAGTAGTAATAGTAGAAGTCGTAATAACAGTAGTAATAGTAGAAGTCGTAATAACAGTAGTAATAGTAGAAGTCGTAATAACAGTAGTAATAGTAGAAGTCGTAATAACAGTAGTAATAGTAGAAGTTGTAATAACAGTAGTAATAGTAGAAGTCGTAATAACAGTAGTAATAGTAGGAGTCGTAATAACAGTAGTAATAGCAGAAGTCGTAATAACAGTAGTAATAGTAGAAGTCGTAATAACAGTAGTAATAGTAGAAGTCGTAATAACAGTAGTAATAGTAGAAGTCGTAATAACAGTAGTAATAGTAGAAGTCGTAATAACAGTAGTAATAGTAGAAGTCGTAATAACAGTAGTAATAGCAGGAGTCGTAATAACAGTAGTAATAGCAGAAGTCGTAATAACAGTAGTAATAGTAGAAGTCGTAATAACAGTAGTAGTAGTAGAAGTCGTAATAACAGTAGTAGTAGCATCAGCAGCAGAGATGTGTGTCCGTCATCACGCAACAGACGTCATCAAAGCGCGCAACAGAACAGTGTACCATATACACTCGGTTTGTTGTTTTTATGAAATTGTTTTCATTAAATTGTTTTTAATCATAGCTAAAGTTTGTATTGCTACGGATTCCGCGACGCAGTCAGCCTTTATGGCTGGGACCGCAAGTTTGTGTCCCGGATTCCTGTTAAGTAGCAGTTAGCTGCTAGCCATCATGAAAACGGAGCAGGCTAACGCTAGCAGTGCTAGCCCACCGGTGTTTTTATCCAAGGCTGGGCACAAATTATTCTGGTGTGAGATGATTTCCACACTGTCACAAGATGAAGATAAGGTGTAACTGGAAAATGAACAGGGATTTTTCTGCCCTAAATTCACCACCATCAAGCAGCTCAGAGAAGAGATCCTCCGGCTGTTAGCTCGGCTGTGACAAAAGGATAACCTGCTTTCTAAGTACACCGACCTTGCTGTAACCCAGGCAAACCTCATCTCAATTTTAAATGCCTGCTAAAGCAAAGCTGTCTGAGTCGGGCTGCATTGTTCTTTGCCAATCCAATGGAAAGATGCTAAGCTCAACTCCGCGGTCCATGGGAGACTGGACACTCACAAGGCGTAGTAGATCGGGGAGGTCCATGGGAGACTGGACACTCACAAGGCGTAGTAGATCGGGGAGGTCCATGGGAGACTGGACACTCACAAGGCGTAGTAGATCGGGGAGGTCCATGGGAGACTGGACACTCACAAGGCGTAGTAGATCGGGGAGGTCCATGGGAGACTGGACACTCACAAGGCGTAGGAGATCGGGGAGGTCCATGGGAGACTGGACACTCACAAGGCGTAGTAGATCAGGGAGGTCCATGGGAGACTGGACACTCACAAGGCGTAGTAGATCAGGGAGGTCCATGGGAGACTGGACACTCACAAGGCGTAGTAGATCAGGGAGGTCCATGGGAGACTGGACACTCACAAGGCGTAGTAGATCAGGGAGGTCCATGGGAGACTGGACACTCACAAGGCGTAGTAGATCAGGGAGGTCCATGGGAGACTGGACACTCACAAGGCGTAGGAGATCGGGGAGGTCCATGGGAGACTGGACACTCACAAGGCGTAGTAGATCAGGGAGGTCCATGGGAGACTGGACACTCACAAGGCGTAGTAGATCAGGGAGGTCCATGGGAGACTGGACACTCACAAGGCGTAGTAGATCAGGGAGGTCCATGGGAGACTGGACACTCACAAGGCGTAGGAGATCGGGGAGGTCCATGGGAGACTGGACACTCACAAGGCGTAGTAGATCGGGGAGGTCCATGGGAGACTGGACACTCACAAGGCGTAGTAGATCGGGGAGGTCCATGGGAGACTGGACACTCACAAGGCGTAGTAGATCGGGGAGGTCCATGGGAGACTGGACACTCACAAGGCGTAGTAGATCGGGGAGGTCCATGGGAGACTGGACACTCACAAGGCGTAGTAGATCAGGGAGGTCCATGGGAGACTGGACACTCACAAGGCGTAGTAGATCAGGGAGGTCCATGGGAGACTGGACACTCACAAGGCGTAGGAGATCGGGGAGGCCCATGGGAGACTGGACACTCACAAGGTGTAGGAGATCGGGGAGGTCCATGGGAGACTGGACACTCACAAGGCGTAGTAGATCAGGGAGGTCCATGGGAGACTGGACACTCACAAGGCGTAGTAGATCGGGGAGGTCCATGGGAGACTGGACACTCACAAGGCGTAGTAGATCAGGGAGGCCCATGGGAGACTGGACACTCACAAGGCGTAGTAGATCAGGGAGGCCCATGGGAGACTGGACACTCACAAGGCGTAGTAGATCAGGGAGGTCCATGGGAGACTGGACACTCACAAGGCGTAGTAGATCAGGGAGGTCCATGGGAGACTGGACACTCACAAGGCGTAGTAGATCGGGGAGGTCCATGGGAGACTGGACACTCACAAGGCGTAGTAGATCAGGGAGGCCCATGGGAGACCGGACACTCACAAGGCGTAGTAGATCAGGGAGGCCCATGGGAGACTGGACACTCACAAGGCGTAGGAGATCAGGGAGGTCCATGGGAGACTGGACACTCACAAGGCGTAGTAGATCGGGGAGGTCCATGGGAGACTGGACACTCACAAGGCGTAGGAGATAGGGGAGGCAGTCTGGACACCCTTCCTCTATCCAATCCAACTATCAAACAGCTTTGCCCCACTTGAGACGGACCTACCAGCCTCGGGAGTCAGTCTTTTGAGCATCATGCTATACTGTTTAAATGTCAGCCACCAGTGCTGGTCAGAACCCTGTAAAGGCCACCAAAGCACTGCCCCTCTGGACCTGGTTATTACCAAGGGGCTTTCTATTGACATATCCTCTATTGTTGATGTTGCTTTATCTGATCACCACTGTGGATGTTTTACTACCTTGTTGCCCATAGTACAGGGTAATACAGAACACATTAAGAAACGCTATCTGACCTCTGAAGTTGCTACAGATTTTATTGAGTGTATGAACAATACTCCACCACCTATTCTGCCTTCCTCTTGTGGTGATTTAGTTGATAACTTTAATAGCAAATTAAGGGCTTTAATAGCAAATTGATGCCATAGCTCCAGTAAAGCTGAAAAAGGCCACATCCAGACAGAGAGCCCTTTGGATGAGTGAGGAAACTAATCAATTAAAGAGAAATTGCAGAAAGGCAGAGCAGAAGTGGAGAAAGTCAAAGTTGCAGGTCCATTATGATATTCTGAGAGAGATACTTGGCATATATAACAAGGCAATTAGAAATGCCAGACGGCCAGATTTTACTAACTTGATCTCTATTAATTAGAATAATTTGAGAGTGCTCGTCTCGACCATTTATGGCCTGATAAATCCTACCCCCGCAAATGTGATGAGTTTGCGGCATATTTCAGATATAAGATAACCATCATTAGGCTGGGTATCAGTCAAGCAAGACCTGCTGAGAAGTTTGATATGTACCCTAGCCTACCACACAAAGGCACTATGGATTTATTTCCCTGGTTGACAGACATGCTGAGGAAAGTAATATCACAATTTAAGCCTTCTACCTGCCTTCTCGATCCTATCCCCACCACCTTCTTAAAAACTGTTTTTAATTGAATATCTGAAGTGCAAGCTATTGTTAATCACTCCCTGTTCACAGGCACTTTCCCCACTGCACTAAAAACAGCTATGGTGAAACCCCTTCTGAAGAAAAGTCATCTGGATTCTTCAGCTATTAACAATTTTCGGCCAATCTCCAACCTTCCATTCTTAAGCAAAATTCTGGAGAAATTAGTGTTCAAACAGCTAAATGATATTTTTAAAATTCAAATCTGGTTCTCATGACTACCACAGCACAGAGACAGCCTTAGTTAAAGTGATACATGATATTAGTGCCAACACAGATGCCAAACAGCTCTCTGTCCTTGTACTGTTGGATTTAAGTGCTGCATTCGAAACTGTTGACCATAATGTCCTTTTGGACACACTGGAGAGGTCGGTTGGCCTCTCCGGTCCAGGCGAAGGTGAATCACACTGTAATGAATACTCAGGGAGAAAAAGGTGTAGATTCACGTGCAGAGCATGGCAGGTGTTTATTTAGCCTTCGCAAAAAGCAGGAATCGTGGTCACAGGCAGGCAATGGTCATACACAGGTAGGCAAACAGGCAGGAGAATCAAAAACTAGGACTGAAGGCTATAACTGGTTCTCACAAACGAGCTAGGAAAAGGCTCAGTAGAGTCAAAATGAACAATACCTCACAAGGCACAAACAGAACGAACTGAACTAAATAAGGAGCTGATGAGACCAGGTGAGTAACTAACACAGGTGAAATCAATGAACAAAAATGAAAGACAGGCCTACGTTCAAGAACAAAAAGAAACAGGGCTACGTTCAAGAACCCAAGGAGCCCAAGGGAGGCTCCTGACGACCCAACGGCACCGGAGGGTGGAGCGGGTGGGGGAGCAGAGGCGGCCGCCTACGTCGAGGGCGAGGTCCGGCAGGCTGGTTCGACAAGGTCATGGACTGACCCGATGTTCTGCGTCGAGGCTGATGTCAAGTGGGTCTGTTCGGGGGTCGACCCCGAGGTCAGGGAGCGGGATGATCCGAACGGTTACGGTGGATTGCCTGAATCATCTCTGGATCGAGGATGTCCTGGTTGGGAACCCAGGACCGGTCTTCAGGCCCATAACCTTTCCAGTCCACTAGATAGTGGATGCCACCTCTCAGGCGTTTGGAATCAAGGATGGCCTGAATGGCGTAGGCAGGTTCCCCTCCGACGTCCAACGGTGGGGGTGCACTGTGGATTGAGACTGGAGGATGAAGAGGAATGTAGGTGACCGGTTTTAACAGAGACACATGGAAGGACGAGGAGATTTTATACTGACGGGGTAACTGGAGGCAGTACGTGACAGGGTTGATGCGATGGGTTATCTTGAAGGGACCAATCGCGAGGACAGAACTTTTTGCAGGGGAGGCGGAGCCGGATGTCTCTGATAGAGAGCCACACACGCTGTCCGGGGTGAAAGAGTGGCGTAGATCGGTGGCATCTGTCGGAAAAAGCGTTTCTGGGTATTAGAGGCTTCCTGCAGATGCCGGTGAGCGGTCTCCCATACCCGCTCACTCTGCCGAAACCAGTCGTCGACAGCTGGGACAGTACCAGGCTCTGCCTCCCAGGGAAACATGGGGGTTGGTAACCAAGTACACACCGAAACAGAGTAAGGCGAAGGGATGAATGCATGAGTGAGTTCTGAGCGTATTTGGCCAGGCCATATACAGACTCGTGTGGAGAGGCAGAACATTGTTGGTGGAGGTTCTTCCCTATTTCTTGGTTCAGGCGTTCCGTCTGCCCGTTGGTCTGGGGATGGTACCCGGAGGGGAGGCTGAGGGCGACCCTCAGTCGGTCACAGAAGACTCGCCACACCCGGGAGACAAACTGGGGCCCACGGTCAGAGACTAGGTCCTCCGGAATCCCATACAGACGGAACACCTGTTGGAACATACACTCAGCAAATTCCATGGTGTTAGGTAAATGAGGACGAGGAACCAGACGACACATTTTTGAAAAACGGTATACTATGACAAGGATGGTGGTGTTACCAGAGGATTCTGTGATGAAGTCAACAGCTATGTGGGACCAGGGTCTGTGAGGGATTGGCAAAGGTTGAAGCTTACCGGAAGGGAGATGATGAGTACGTAATGCCTTGCGTCGGATGCCAGTAAGGACCACCAGAACTTACGGGCTAGAAGTTTGGTGGTTTGTGTAATGCCCGGATGTCCTGACCCCAAGGACGTGTGACACCATTGCATCAGTTGGGGTCTAACAGCTGCTGGTACGTAACTCTTCCCAGCTGGTGTCTCAGGAGGAGAAAGATCTGAGGTTAGGGCTTCTTGTATAGCAGAGTGAACCTCCTTCTGTACCGGTCCCAGAATGCAAGAGGAAGGAAGAACGGGTGTAGGGTCTGAGTTACTGGTCGGAAACTCAAACTGGCGGGAGAGAGCATCAGCTTTTAAATTTTTCTTTCCAGGGATGTAAGTAACATGAAAATGGAAGCGTGTGAAGAAGAGAGCCCAGCGGGCTTGTCTGGAGTTTTACCTCTTGGCCCCTCTGATATATTCCAGATTACGATGATCTGTCAGGACGAGAAAGGGATGTTGTGCGCCCTCCAACCAGTGGCGCCACTCCTCGAGGGCCAGCTTGATGGTGAGGAGTTCTCTGTTCCCCACATCAGGGATGTGATTTGGGAGGTGTTCCCACCCGCTGAAAGAGTATGGCTCCTACTCCTACTTCGGAGGCATCCACCCCCAGGGTGAAAGGAAGGGTCGGATTAGGTTGGCGAAGGACAGGAGCAGAGATGAAGAGGCGTTTCAAGTTGTTGAAAGCAGTCAGGGCGGTATCAGTCCATTGAAGGGTCCGGGTATTTTGGCTGGTAAGGGCAGTGAGGGGAACATACAGAATGCAGCAGCACAGGTACTGACCAAGACCAGACGGAGAGCACACATTACACCGGTTTTAAGGTCTCTGCACTGGTTGCAGTGAATTTTATAATTAATTTTAAGGTTCTTCTATTGGTTTTTAAATCAATCCACAATTGTGCACCCAAATACCTGTCAGACATGCTTTTAAATTATGTCCCCAGTAGGTCCCTTAGGTCCTCTGGTCCTGGCCTTGTAACTATCCCAAAGCCTAGGACCAAGAGGCATGGAGAGGCAGCCTTTAGTTACTATGCCCTCAGCCTCTGGAATAGCCTGCCAGAGAACCTGAGGGGGGACGAAACTGTGGATATATTTAAAAGAGATCTTAAAATACATATTTTTAGCTTTGATTTTCTTTAGGGTGCTTTTTAGTTGTTCAGTTTATCATTCTTTAGTTTTTTAGCTTATGTTTGTTGTGTAGTAAATATTTCAGCATTTATTTGTATTGTTTTTCTATTTGTTTTTTCCTGTAAAGCACATTGCGTTGCATTTCATGTCTGAAATGTGGTGTATAAATAAAGCTTGATTTGATTTAGTAGTGGCAGCCACAGTAGTAGTATTTGTATCTGTAGTAGTAGCAGCAAAATAATTAGTAACAATAGTATTAGTATCCGTAGTAGTAGCAGCAGCAGTAGAAGTATAAGTATTATTATTAGTAGTTGCAGCAGATTAGATGTAGTAGCAGCAGTAGTAGTAGTAGTACTAGCAGCAGTAGTAGTAGTAGTAGTAGCAGCAGTAGTAGTAGTAGTAGTAGTAGTAGTAGTAGTAGTAGTAGTAGTAGCAGCAGTAGTAGTATATGTAGTAGCAGCAGGAGTAGTAGCTGCAGTACTAGTAGATGTAGTAGTAGATGTAGCAGTAGATGTAGCAGCAGTAATAGTAGTAGATGCAGTACTAGTAGATGTAGTAGTAGTAGCTACCAGCAGGGTTAGGGTGTCAAGGATCAGGCTTATGGCTGTGTACCTGGCCAGAGCTTTGGCAGCTTTCCTGGCCTGGACATCTCTCCTGATCAGGATGGTCTCCAGGTTGGTTGGACTGGGTATGAACCCCACAACTCCATCCTCTTTCACCGGACGCCCAAGCCACCAGTCACTATTAAACTTCTGTTCAGACATGGTGCAGACAAGGCAGGGCATTGGGGTTAATCATAATAATAAATGGGGCTTTTCAACCCAAATCTGCTTTACAATTGTAAAAAGAAACAGGAGACAAAACATCAGACTAAACAAAAACATGAATAAAGAGAGGGGTGGGCTCAAAGAAGGGAAGGAGTGTGATGCACCCCCACCCCCATCCCCATAACCATCATCACTATCATAGAGTTAGGGGTTAAGGGTTACACTCTGACCTCTTTGACATGTAGAAAGTCTCTGGCCTCAAAGGTGACAGCCTGGCCTGGTACTGGGATGTTGTCATCGTCAGCCGGTATGTAATAGAAGTTACACCGCACAGCAAACGCAACAGGCTTGTACTGGTAAAACAGAGAAGACAACAGACGCACTGGTAACAGGGAAGACAACTGACTTGTACTGGTAACAGAGAAGACAACCGACTTGTACTGTTAACAGAGAAGACAACCGACTTGTACTGGTAAGACAAAGACAACAGACTTGCACTGGTAACAGAAGACCACAGACTTGTACTGGTAACAGAAGACCACAGACTTGTACTGGTAACAGGGAAGACAACGGACTTGTACTGGTAACAGAGACGACAACAGACTTGTACTGGTAACATGGAAGACAACAGACTTGTACTGGTAACAGGGAAGACAACAGACTTGTACTGGTAACAGAAGACAACAGACTTGTACTGGTAACAGGGAAGACAACAGACTTGTACTGGTAACAGAAGACAACAGACTTGTACTGGTAACAGAAGACAACAGACTTGTACTGGTAACAGAGAAGACAACAGACTTGTACTGGTAACAGAGAAGACAACCAACTTGTACTGGTAACAGAGAAGACAACCGACTTGTACTGGTAAGACAGAGAAGACAACAGACTTGTACTGGTAAGACAAAGACAACAGACTTGCACTGGTAACAGAAGACCACAGACTTGAACTGGTAACAGAAGACCACAGACTTGTACTGGTAACATGGAAGACAACAGACTTGTACTGGTAACAGAGAAGACAACAGACTTGTACTGGTAACAGGGAAGACAACATACTTGTACTGGTAACAGGGAAGACAACAGACTTGTACTGGTAACAGAAGACAACAGACTTGTACTGGTAACAGAAGACAACAGACTTGTACTGGTAACATAGAAGAGAGAACATGGGAAGGCAGCCTGGTCTCTGGGTAGACGTAACATAGTAAAGGTAAATCAGGTACATTCAAATTAGTATGATATGTTACGTTTGATATGGTTACATAAGATATAACTTTACTTAAGGAAAAGTGAAAAAAGGTGGTTGGTTGGGGTGGATGGGTGGGCGTATAAGGTGAACATCTAGCAACCCAAAGGTTGCGTGTTCAATCTCATCATGGACAACTTTAGCATTTTCGCTAATTTAGCTAATAACTTTTCAACTACTTACACATTTTTAGCTACTTTCCAAGTACTTAGCATGTTAGCTAACCCTTCCCCTAACCTTAACCCTTTTAGCTAACCCTTCTCCTAACCTTAACCCTTTTAGCTAACCCTTCCCCTAACCTTAACCCTTTAACCTAACTCCTAAACTTAACCCTAACTCCTAGCCTAGCTAATGTTAGCCAGATAACTAACATTAGCCACCTAGCAAATGTTAGACTAAACAAATTGGAATTCGAAACATATCATACATTTTGCAAATACGTAACATATTGTAGATTTTACAATTCGTAATATATCATACGAAATGGATGATGGACATCCACAAATTAATAAATAGGATACCAAATGTAACATTTCATTCTAAATTGAGTGACTCAGATTTACGTACAGAATAATACGAAATGCTCCGAGACCAAGTAAGGAAGGAGATCGGAAGCAAGGGATAGAGGTAGTTAGATTGGGGCCTACCTTGGCCTTCTCCAACTGGACCTGGGCATTCCTCTCCTCATGACCATCTAAGTCCCTCAGGGTCTGGAGAGAGAGAGAGAGAGAGAGAGAGAGAGAGCGAGAGGGAGTCAGAGTTATACTTAGACTTGGGATGTTTTAGTTTGTTATTTGTATTTATTATGGATCCCCATTAGCTGCTGCCAGGGCAGCGGCTACTCTTCCTGGGGTTTATTATGGATCCCCATGAGTTCCTGCCAAGGCAGCAGCTACTCTTCCTGGGGTTTATTATGGATCCCCATGAGTTCCTGCCAGGGCAGCAGCTACTCTTCCTGGGGTTTATTATGGATCCCCATGAGTTCCTGCCAGGGCAGCAGCTACTCTTCCTGGGGTTTATTATGGATCCCCATTAGTTCCTGCCAGGGCAGCGGCTGCTCTTCCTGGGGTTTATTATGGATCCCCATTAGTTCCTGCCAGGGCAGCGGCTGCTCTTCCTGGGGTTTATTATGGATCCCCATGAGTTCCTGCCAGGGCAGCAGCTACTCTTCCTGGGGTTTATTATGGATCCCCATTAGTTCCTGCCAGGGCAGCGGCTGCTCTTCCTGGGGTTTATTATGGATCCCCATTAGTTCCTGCCAGGGCAGCGGCTACTCTTCCTGGGGTTTATTATGGATCCCCATTAGTTCCTGCCAGGGCAGCGGCTGCTCTTCCTGGGGTTTATTATGGATCCCCATTAGTTCCTGCCAGGGCAGCGGCTGCTCTTCCTGGGGTTTATTATGGATCCCCATGAGTTCCTGCCAGGGCAGCAGCTACTCTTCCTGGGGTTTATTATGGATCCCCATGAGTTCCTGCCAGGGCAGCAGCTACTCTTCCTGGGGTTTATTATGGATCCCCATGAGTTCCTGCCAGGGCAGCAGCTACTCTTCCTGGGGTTTATTATGGATCCCCATGAGTTCCTGCCAGGGCAGCGGCTGCTCTTCCTGGGGTTTATTATGGATCCCCATTAAAAATCCCCATTGAAAAACATTACAATATATTCATAACAGACTTCACAACATATGAAGGCCTCCACTGATCTTAAGTAATTAATTTGCATTTTATTGCATGACATACAGTGGGGGAAAAAAGTATTTAGTCAAATCAAATCAAATCAAATCAAATTTTATTGGTCACATGCGCCGAATACAACAGGTGCAGACATTACAGTGAAATGCTTACTTACAGCCCTTAACCAACAGTGCATTTATTTTAAACAAAAAAAGTAAGAATAAAACAACAACAAAAAAGTGTTGAGAAAAAAAGAGCAGAAGTAAAATAAAGTGACATAAAGTGACAGTAGGGAGGCTATATATACAGTAAAATAAAGTGACAGTAGGGAGGCTATATATACAGGGGGGTACCGTTGCAGAGTCAATGTGCGGGGGCACCGGCTAGTTGAGGTAGTTGAGGTAATATGTACATGTGGGTAGAGTTAAAGTGACTATGCATAAATACTTAACAGAGTAGCAGCAGCGTAAAAAGGATGGGGTGGGGGGGCAGTGCAAATAGTCCGGGTAGCCATGATTAGCTGTTCAGGAGTCTTATGGCTTGGGGGTAGAAGCTGTTGAGAAGCCTTTTGGACCTAGACTTGGCACTCCGGTACCGCTTGCCGTGCGGTAGCAGAGAGAACAGTCTATGACTAGGGTGGCTGGAGTCTTTGACAATTTTGAGGGCCTTCCTCTGACACCGCCTGGTATAGAGGTCCTGGATGGCAGGGAGCTTTGCCCCAGTGATGTACTGGGCCGTACGCACTACCCTCTGTAGTGCCTTGCGGTCAGAGGCCAAGCAGTTGCCATACCAGGCGGTGATGCAACCAGTCAGGATGCTCTCGATGGTGCAGCTGTAGAATTTTTTGAGGATCTGAGGACCCATGCCAAATCTTTTTAGTCTCCTGAGGGGGAATAGGCTTTGTCGTGCCCTCTTCACGACTGTCTTGGTGTGTTTGGACCATGATAGTTCGTTGGTGATGTGGACACCAAGGAACTTGAAGCTCTCAACCTGTTCCACTACAGCCCCGTCGATGAGAATGGGGGCGTGCTCAGTCCTCTTTTTTTTCCTGTAGTCCACAATCATCTCCTTTGTCTTGGTCACGTTGAGGGAGAGGTTGTTGTCCTGGCACCACACGGCCAGATCTCTGACCTCCTCCCTATAGGCTGTCTCATCGTTGTCGGTGATCAGGCCTACCACTGTTGTGTCGTCGGCAAACTTAATCAATCAATCAATCAATCAATCAATCAATTTTATTTTATATAGCCCTTCTTACATCAGCTAATATCTCGAAGTGCTGTACAGAAACCCAGCCTAAAACCCCAAACAGCTAGTAATGCAGGTGTAGAAGCACGGTGGCTAGGAAAAACTCCCTAGAAAGGCGAAAACCTAGGAAGAAACCTAGAGAGGAACCAGGCTATGAGGGGTGGCCAGTCCTCTTCTGGCTGTGCCGGGTGAAGATTATAACAGAACCATGCCAAGATGTTCAAAAATGTTCATAAGTGACAAGCATGGTCAAATAATAATCAGGAATAAATCTCAGTTGGCTTTTCATAGCCGATCATTAAGAGTTGAAAACAGCAGGTCTGGGACAGGTAGGGGTTCCATAACCGCAGGCAGAACAGTTGAAACTGGAATAGCAGCAAGGCCAGGCGGACTGGGGACAGCAAGGAGTCACCACGGCCGGTAGTCCCGACGTATGGTCCTAGGGCTCAGGTCTCTCAGTTGGCTTTTCATAGCCGATCATTAAGAGTTGAAAACAGCAGGTCTGGGACAGGTAGGGGTTTCGTAACCGCAGGCAGAACAGTTGAAACTGGAATAGCAGCAAGGCCAGGCGGACTGGGGACAGCAAGGTGTCATCATGCCCGGTAGTCCTGACGTATGGTCCTAGGGCTCAGGTTCTCAGAGAGAAAGAGAGAACGAGAGAATTAGAGAGAGCATACTTAAATTCACACAGGACACTGGATAAGACAGGAGAAGTACTCCAGGTATAACCAACTAACCCCAGCCCCCCGACACATAAACTACTGCAGCATAAATACTGGAGGCTGAGACAGGAGCAGTCCGGAGACACTGTGGCCCCATCCGAAGAAACCCCCGGACAGGGCCAAACAGGAAGGATATAACCCCACCCACTCTGCCAAAGCACAGCCCCCGCACCACTAGAGGGATATCCTCAACCACCAACTTACAATCCTGAGACAAGGCCGAGTATAGCCCACAGAGGTCTCCACCACAGCACAAACCAAGGGGGGGCGCCAACCCAGACAGGAAGATCACGTCAGTAACTCAACCCACTCAAGTGACGCACCCCTCCCAGGGACGGCATGAAAGAGCACCAGCAAGCCAGTGACTCAGCCCCTGCAACAGGGTTAGAGGCAGAGAACCCCAGTGGAGAGGGGAACCGGCCTGGCAGAGACAGCAAGGGCTGTTCGTTGCTCCAGAGCCTTTCCGTTCACCTTCACACTCCTGGGCCAGACTACACTCAATCATATGACCTACTGAAGAGATAAGACTTCAGTAAAGACTTAAAGGTTGAGACCGAGTCTGCGTCTCTCACATGGGTAGGCAGACTGTTCCATAAAAATGGAGATCTATAGGAGAAAGCCCTGCCTCCCGCTGTTTGCTTAGAAATTCTAGGGACAATTAGGAGGCCTGCGTCTTGTGACCGTAGCGTACGTATTGGTATGTACGGCAGGACCAACTCGGAAAGATAGGTAGGAGCAAGCCCATGTAACGCTTTATAGGTTAACAGTAAAACCTTGAAATCAGCCCTTGCCTTAACAGGAAGCCAGTGTAGGGAAGCTAGCACTGGAGTAATATGATCAAATTTCTTGGTTCTAGTCAGGATTCTAGCAGCCGTATTTAGCACTAACTGAAGTTTATTTAGTGCTTTATCCGGGTAGCCGGAAAATAGAGCATTGCAGTAGTCTAACCTAGAAGTAACAAATGCATGGATTAATTTTTCTGCATCATTTTTGGACAGAAAATGTCTGATTTTTGCAATGTTACGTAGATGGAAAAAAGCTGTCCTTGAAACAGTCTTGATATGTTCGTCAAAAGAGAGATCAGGGTCAAGAGTAACGCCGAGGTCCTTCACAGTTTTATTTGAGACGACTTTACAACCATCAAGATGAATTGTCAGATTTAACAGAAGATCTCTTTGTTTCTTGGGACCTAGAACAAGCATCTCTGTTTTGTCCGAGTTTAAAAGTAAAAAGTTTTCAGCCATCCACTTCCTTATGTCTGAAACACAGGCTTCTAGCGAGGGCAATTTTGGGGCTTCACCATGTTTCATTGAAATGTACAGCTGTGTGTCATCCGCATAGCAGTGAAAGTTAACATTATGTTTTCGAATAACATCCCCAAGAGGTAAAATATATAGTGAAAACAATAGTGGTCCTAAAACGGAACCTTGAGGAACACCGAAATGTACAGTTGATTTGTCGGAGGACAGACCATTCACAGAGACAAACTGATATCTTTCCGACAGGTAAGATCTAAACCAGGCCAGAACTTGTCCGTGTAGACCAATTTGGGTTTCCAGTCTCTCCAAAAGAATGTGGTGATCGATGGTGTCAAAGGCAGCACTAAGGTCTAGTAGCACGAGGACAGATGCAGAGCCTCGGTCTGACGCCATTAAAAGGTCATTTACCACCTTCACAAGTGCAGTCTCAGTGCTATGATGGGGTCTAAAACCAGACTGAAGCATTTCGTATACATTGTTTGTCTTCAGAAAGGCAGTGAGTTGCTGCGCAACAGCTTTTTCTAAAATTTTTGAGAGGAATGGAAGATTCGATATAGGCCGATAGTTTTTTATATTTTCCGGGTCAAGGTTTGGCTTTTTCAAGAGAGGCTTTATCACTGCCACTTTTAGTGAGTTTGGTACACATCCGGTGGATAGAGAGCTGTTTATTATGTTCAACATAGGAGGGCCAAGCACAGGAAGCAGCTCCTTCAGCAGTTTAGTAGGAATAGGATCCAGTATGCAGCTTGAAGGTTTAGAGGCCATGATTATTTTCATCATTGTGTCAAGAGATATAGTACTAAAACACTTAAGTGTCTCTCCCGATCCCAGGCCCTCGCAGAGCTGTGCAGATCCAGGACAGCTAAGCCCTGGAGGAATACGCAGATTCAAAGAGGAGTCCGTAATTTGCTTTCTAATGGTCATGATCTTTTCCTCAAAGAAGTTCATGAATTTATTACTGCTGAAGTGAAAGCCATCCTCTCTTGGGGAATGCTGCTTTTTAGTTAGCTTTGCAACAGTATCAAAAAGAAATTTTGGATTATTCTTATTTTCCTCGATTAAGTTGGAAAAGTAGGATGATCGAGCAGCAGTGAGGGCTCTTCGGTACTGCACGGTACTGTCTTTCCAAGCTAGTCGGAAGACTTCCAGTTTGGTGTGGCGCCATTTCCGTTCCAATTTCCTGGAAGCTTGCTTCAAAGCTCGGGTATTTTCTGTATACCAGGGAGCTAGTTTCTTATGACAAATGTTTTTCGTTTTTAGGGGTGCAACTGCATCTAGGGTATTGCGCAAGGTTAAATTGAGTTCCTCAGTTAAGTGGTTAACTGATTTTTGTCCTCTGACGTCCTTGGGTAGGCAGAAGGAGTCTGGAAGGGCATCAAGGAATTTTTGTGTTGTCTGAGAATTTATAGCACGACTTTTGATGCTCCTTGGTTGGGGTCTGAGCAGATTATTTGTTGCGATTGCAAACGTAATAAAATGGTGGTCCGATAGTCCAGGATTTTGTGGAAAAACATTAAGATCTACAACATTTATTCCATGGGACAAAACTAGGTCCAGAGTATGACTGTGGCAGTGAGTAGGTCCAGAGACATGTTGGACAAAACCCACTGAGTCGATGATGGCTCCGAAAGACTTTTGGAGTGGGTCTGTGGACTGCTCCATGTGAATATTAAAATCACCAAAAATTAGAATATGATCTGCTATGACTACAAGGTCTGATAGGAATTCAGGAAACTCAGAGAGGAACGCTGTATATGGCCCAGGAGGCCTGTAAACAGTAGCTATAAAAAGTGATTGAGTAGGCTGCATAGATTTCATGACTAGAAGCTCAAAAGATGAAAACGCCATTTTTTTTTTTGTAAATTGAAATTTGCTATCGTAAATGTTAGCAACACCTCCGCCCTTGCGGGATGCACGGGGAATATGGTCACTAGTGTAACCAGGAGGTGAGGCCTCATTTAACACAGCAAATTCATCAGGCTTAAGCCATGTTTCAGTCAGGCCAATCACATCAAGATTATGATCAGTGATTAGTTCATTGACTATGACTGCCTTTGAAGTGAGGGATCTAACATTAAGTAACCCTATTTTGAGATGTGAGGTATCACGATCTCTTTCAATAATGGCAGGAATGGAGGAGGTCTTTATCCTAATAAGATTGCTAGGGTGAACACCGCCATGTTTGGTTTTGCCCAACCTAGGTCGAGGCACAGACACAGTCTCAATGGGTATGGCTGAGCTGACTACACTGACTATGCTATTGGCAGACTCCACTAAGCTGGCAGGTTGGCTAACAGCCTGCTGCCTGGCCTGCACCCTATTTCACTGTGGGGCTAGAGGAGTTAGAGCCCTATCTATGTTGGTAGATAAGAGGAGAGCACCCCTCCAGCTAGGATGGAGTCCGTCACTCCTCAGCAGGTCAGGCTTGGTCCTGTTTGTGGGTGAGTCCCAGAAAGAGGGCCAATTATCCACAAATGTTATCTTTTGGGAGGGGCAGAAAACAGTTTTCAACCAGCGATTGAGTGCTGAGACTCTGCTGTAGAGCTCGTCACTTCCCCTAACTGGGAGGGGGCCAGAGACAATTACTCGATGCCGACACATCTTTCTAGCTGATTTACACGCTGAAGCTATGTTGCACTTGGTGACCTCTGACTGTTTCATCCTAACATTGTTGGTGCCGACGTGGATAACAATATCTCTATACTCTCTACACTCGCCAGTTTTAGCTTTAGCCAGCACCATCTTTAGATTAGCCTTAACGTCGGTAGCCCTGACCCCTGGTAAACAGTGTATGATCGCTGGGTGATTCGTTTTAAGTCTAATACTGCGGGTAATGGAGTCGCCAATGACTAGGGTTTTCAATTTGTCAGAGCTAATGGTGGGAGCCTTCGGCGTCTCAGACCCCGTAACGGGAGGAGTAGAGACAAGAGAAGACTCAGACTCAGACTCCGACTCGCTACATAATGGGGAAAACCGGTTGAAGGTTTCTGTCAGCTGAATGAGCGACAACGGTTGAGCATTCCAACAGTATTTCCCTCCAGAAGGCATGAGAAAGTTGTCCGGCTGCGGGGACTGTGCGGGGGGATTTATACTAACGTTACTGTCTGTACTTACTGGTGGCACAGACGCTGTTTCTTCCTTTCCTACACTGAAATTACCCTTGCCTAACGATTGCGTCTGAAGCTGGGCTTGTAGCACAGCTATTCTCGCCGTAAGGCGATCGTTCTCCTGTATATTATGAGTACAGCGACTGCAATTAGAAGACATCATGTTAATGTTACTACTTAGCTTCGGCTGTTGAAGATGTTGACGAACCATGTCCAGATAAAGCGTCCAGAGTGAAAAAGTTGAATAAGGGAAAAAAGTTGCGATGGAAAAATGGAAAATAAAGTAAAGTTGGCAGCTAAAACGCACAGGAAAATGACTCTTCTGTCTCGGGATAAAACGTCCGGGGTGAAAAAGTTTAACGAAAAAAGATGAGTGAGGACAAAACTAAAAAGTTGGTAAATTTGTTGAACACAGAGATTGATTAAACGTTTATTAAAAGTAAAACGTGAATAGTTTGGCAGGTAGCCAAGTAGCAACAAACAGCACAGCAGCACGGAGACAATGCGGAAGCGAGACGGAAGTCACGTAGTAATCACACAGTCAATGGGTGTTGGAGTCGTGCCTGGCCATGCAGTCATGGGTGAACAGAGAGTACAGGAGGGGACTGAGCACGCACCCCTGAGGGGCCCCCGTGTTGAGGATCAGTGTGGCAGATGTGTTGTTACCTACCCTTACCACCTGGGGGCGGCCCGTCAGGAAGTCCAGGATCCAGTTGCAGAGGGAGGTGTTTAGTCCCAGGATCCTTAGCTTAGTGATGAGCTTAGAGGGCACTATGGTGTTGAATGCTGAGCTGTAGTCAATGAATAGCATTCTCACGTAGGTGTTCCTCTTGTCCAGGTGGGAAAGGGCAGTGTGGAGTGCGATAGAGATTGCATCATCTGTGGATCTGTTGGTGCGGTATGCAAATTGGAGTGGGTCTAGGGTTTCTGGGATTATGCTGTTGATGTGAGCCATGACCAGTCTTTCAAAGCACTTCATGGCTACAGACGTCAGTGCTACGGGTCGGTAGTCATTTAGGCAGGTTATCTTAGAGTCCTTGGGCACGGGGACTATGGTGGTCTGCTTGAAACATGTTGGTATTACAGACTCAGTCAGGGACATGTTGAAAATGTCAGTGAAGACACTTGCCAGTTGGTCAGCACATGCTCGGAGTACACGTCCTGGTAATCCGTCTGGCCCTGCGGCCTTGTGAATGTTGACCTGCTTAAAAGTCTTACTCACATCGGCTACGGAGAGCGTGATCACATAGTCGTCCGGAACAGCTGGTGCTCTCGTGCATGCTTCAGTGTTGCTTGCCTCGAAGCGAGCATAGAAGTGGTTTAGCTCGTCTGGTAGGCTTGTGTCACTGGGCAGCTCGCGGCTGTGCTTCCCTTTGTAGTCTGTAATAGTTTTCAAGCCCTGCCACATCCGACGAGCGTCAGAGCCAGTGTAGTATGATTCAATCTTAGACCTGCATTGACTCTTTGCCTGTTTGATGGTTCGTCGGAGGTCATAGCGGGATTTCTTATAAGCGTCCGGGTTAGAGTCCCGTTCCTTGAAAGCGGCAGCTCTACCCTTTAGCTCAGTGCGGATGTTTCCTGTAATCCATGGCTTCTGGTTGGGGTATGTACGTACGGTCACTGTGGGGACGACATCATCGATGCACTTATTGATGAAGCCAGTGACTGATGTGGTGTACTCCTCAATGCTGTCTGAAGAATCCCGGAACATGTTCCAGTCTGTGCTAGCAAAACAGTCCTGTAGCTTAGCATCTGCGTCATCTGACCACTTTTTTATTAACCGAATCACTGGTGCTTCCTGCTTCAGTTTTTGCTTATAAGCAGGAATCAGGAGGATAGAGTTATGGTCAGATTTGCCAAATGGAGGGCGAGGGAGAGCTTTGTATGCGTCTCTGTGTGTGGAGTAAAGGTGGTCTTGTCAGCGTCCTGCCTCCTGTTTGTCTCCGGGCCTCTAGAGGTCATCTGTGTTCCCCTCTGCCTTAGTTCTTCCTCGTGTGTCCTTATTAGCTTTATCCAGGTCACCTGTGCCTTGTTTCCCCTAGAGTATTTTAGCTGTGTTTTTTCCCCTTGTTCCTCACTTGGTCTTTGAGTCCTGGCTATGTGTCTCCTGCTGTGTCCCACAGAGTCTTTCCGAGTAAGCTTTTCTAAGTTATCTTTATTTTGTTTTTCTCCCCTCGTGGAGTTATTTTGTTTTGTCCTCCTGTTTTGTTTACTGTACCTCTGTTAGTATTCCTCTTTCTGAGAAGAACTTTTGTTGGATTATTTTTGAAGTGCAAAGAAATACCTTTTTTTATATTAAATCTACTTTGCCTGGAGTATTGCCTTGAGTGTTTCGTTTGGGTCCTACTATACCTCCTCTGTGGCTTAGGGGTAGAACACCCAACTCTCCACATCTGAGACCTGAGTTCAAGCCCAGCTTGTGACAGAAAGACCAAGTCAATCATGGACTCAGAAACACTCAGTTCCAAGGACCTGTTGGCGGTGATCGCTCGACATGAGGCATCTTTCCAGCGCCATGAAGCCGTTCTCAGCCGACAGGAGGAGCTGATGGCTAGTCATTCTCAACTCCTGGCCGAGATGAGCTCTTTGAACGCCTCCCTGGTCCTTCCCCTTACTCCAGGTCACCCCCCAGTGACGACAGGCCTTCTCCATTGGCGGAGCCCCGACTACCACCTCCCAAGCCCTTTTCTGGGGATCCAAGCTCTTGCCAGGGTTTCCTCACCCAATGCTCCCTCACCTTCGAGCTCCAACCCTCAAGTTTTCCCACAGACCGTTCCAAGATTGCCTACATCATTACCCTTCTTTCAGACAAGGCGCTCTCCTGGGCCTCTGCGGTGTGGCAGTCCCAGGAGGCCTGTTGTGACTCCTACGCTGCATTTGTAGAAGAGTTCAAGCGGGTGTTCGATCATCCTGTCAGTGGGCGGGAAGCTTCCAAGCGCCTACTGTCTCTCCGTCAGGGTCCCCAAAGCACGGCAGATTTTGCCATTGAATTCCGGACCATAGCAGCAAGGAGCGGATGGAATGATGAAGCACTGAGGGTCTGTTTTCAGGGAGGGTTATCTGAGCCCCTTCAGGATGAGTTAGCTACCCGAGAACCAGCTGGGGATCTCGAGTCCCTCATAGCCTTGGCCATCCGCCTGGACAATCGTCTAAGAGAGCGGAGAACGGCTCGCCGCCAGGTGTCTCAGTCCCAAGTTCCTCTGAGCAGCTCTGTTTCTCCTGTTTGGGCTCCGTCATTCAGAGCTTCCCCGGCTCCTGAACTGCTCCAGGATTCCCCGGAGAACATGCAGTTAGGCCGTTCCAGGCTTTCTCCCAACGAAAGGGAACGTCGCATGAGGGAGCGTCGGTGCCTCTACTGCGGGGTTGTCGGCCACTTCCGCTCCACTTGCCCCGAGCTTTCGGGAAACGCCTGTCCCCGCCTAGCTACAGGAGGGCTGTGATGGGGAAAATTAGAGCTCCTCCTACTAACTCTGTCTTAGCTATTCCAGCCACTCTGTCCTGGAAGGGCCACCAGCATCGGGTCCAGGCTATGATCGATTCCGGTGCCGCAGGTGATTTCCTGGATTTAACCTTGGCTAAGGAACTTAAGATCCCTACCCAACTACTTCCTCAACCCCAGGCAGTTACAGCCTTAGATGGCAGACCTCTGGAACCAGGAAAGTTTACAGAGGCGACTCAGTCCCTGCGACTTACCATCTTTCAACACCAGCAGGAGGAGACCTTCTATCTCATTGACTCCCCCGAGTATCCTATTATCCTGGGTCACCCTTGGCTATGCAGACATAATCCCCAGATCGACTGGCCTACTGGCACCATTCTAAGTTGGGGTCCCACTTGCCAACTCACCTGCATGCTTCAGAGTCCCTCAGCCCCTAGTACCCAGTTTCAAGAGTCTGTTGACGTCTCCCGAGTCCCCAGTGTTTACCATCGGTTCAAGGCAGTGTTCAGCAAGTCCCGGGCTACTTCCTTACCGCCTCACCGCACGTATGACTGTGCCATTGATCTACTCCCTGGTTGCTGCCCTCCTAGAGGTCGGATCTTTTCCTTATCCTCCCTCGAGCACTCAGCTATGGACACCTACATTAAGGAGTCCTTGGCAGCCGGCCTCATCTGTGCCTCTACTTCCCCGGCTGGGGCGGGCTTCTTTTTTGTTGAAAAGAAAGACGGGGGTCTTAGGCCTTGTATTGATTACCGGGGACTCAACAAGATCACGGTTCGGAATCGATACCCCCTTCCTCTCATGGCCACTGCTTTTGAGCTGCTTCAAGGGGCTTCCATTTTTACTAAACTGGATCTCCGCAATGCTTACCATCTCGTGCGGATCCGGCCAGGTGACGAATGGAAGACGGCATTCAACACGCCCACGGGGCACTATAATAATAATAATATGCCATTTAGCAGACGCTTTTATCCAAAGCGACTTACAGTCATGCGTGCATACATTTTTGTGTATGGGTGGTCCCGGGGATCGAACCCACTACCTTGGCGTTACAAGCGCCGTGCTCTACCAGCTGAGCTACAGAGGACCACTATGAATATCGGGTGATGCCGTTCGGGCTCACCAATGCCCCCGCAGTATTCCAAGCCCTGATTAATGATGTTCTCCGGGATATGCTTAATCTGTTCGTCTTCGTGTACCTGGACGATATCCTCATCTTCTCGAGGTCACTGAAGGAGCATGAGGGGCATGTTAGCAGGGTTCTCCAGAGGCTCCTTGACAATCACCTCTACGTTAAACCTGAGAAGTGTGAATTTCATGTTTCCCAGACCCAGTTTCTCGGGTTTATTGTCACTCCCGGCCACCTAGAGATGGATCCCAAGAAGGTCAAAGCGGTCCACAGCTGGCCCACACCTGCCACGGTCAAGGAGGTTCAACGGTTCATTGGCTTTTCTAACTTCTATCGGAAGTTCATTAAGAATTTCAGCTCTGTGGTAGCCCCCTTGACGACGCTTACCAAGGGAGGAGGGACCAAGATTCACTGGGGTCCGGAAGCAGCAGGGGCCTTCGAGGATCTCAAGCGCCGCTTCACTTCTGCTCCAATTCTGGTGATCCCTGACCCAGAGAGACCTTTCGTGGTGGAGGTGGACGCCTCAGAGGTGGGGGTGGGAGCCGTCCTGTCACAGAGGGGTGAGGATGGGAGATTACACCCTTGTGCCTTCATGTCTCGCCGCCTGTCTGAGGCCGAGCGCAACTACCACGTGGGGGATCGAGAGTTGCTTGCGGTAAAACTGGCCTTGGAAGAGTGGCGCCATTGGCTTGAGGGGGCTCAGCATCCTTTCCAGGTTCTCACAGACCACAAGAACCTGGAGTATCTCCAACAGGCAAAGCGGATGAACCCTCGGCAAACACGATGGTCCCTTTTCTTTAATCGATTCCAGTTTCTCCTGTCTTACAGACCTGGCACCAAGAACGTCAAGCCGGATGCCCTGTCTCGAGCCTATTCTCCCGAGATACAAGAGAAGCCCTTGGCATCGATTATTCCGAGGTCTAGGATCGTCGCACCTCTTCAGTGGGAACTAGAAAGAGGGGTACGAGAGGCCCTTGTCCATGAGCCCGATCCAGGCGGTGGTCCTGCCGGAAGCCTGTACGTTCCTCTCTCTGTTCGGGCCCGCGTCTTGCAGTGGGGTCATGAGTCGCCCTTGACATGCCATCCGGGTAGTGCTCGCACACTGGAATTCCTCCAGCGGCGGTTTTGGTGGCCGTCCATCAAGAAGGACGTGCAGGTCTATGTTGAGGCCTGCCCTGTGTGCAACCAGGGAAAGTCGACACGTCAGCGACCCCAGGGACTGCTCCATCCCTTACCTGTTCCTCGCAGGCCATGGTCACACCTTTCTCTGGACTTTGTTGCGGGACTTCCTCCATCCCAGGGCAACACAGTCGTCCTAGTGGTTGTTGACCGGTTCTCTAAGGCTGCCCGGTTTATTCCCCTGCCCAAGCTGCCCTCGGCCAAGGAGACTGCTGAGCTCCTCATGAACCATGTCTTCCGGATATTTGGAATTCCCCTGGACGTTGTCTCCGACCGAGGTCCCCAATTCTCGTCCCGGTTTTGGGGGGCCTTCTGCAGGCTTATTGGGGCCACAGCCAGCCTATCGTCTGGGTTCCATCCAGAGTCTAATGGCCAAACGGAACGGATTAATCAGGATCTGGAGACCACCCTGCGGTGTATGGCGGCCAGTAATCCCACGTCTTGGGCCACCTATATCATTTGGGCGGAATATGCCCACAACACCCTCCAGTCCTCAGCCACCGGATTGTCCCCCTTCGAATGCCAGTTCGGATACACCCCTCCATTATTTCCAGAGGAAGAGGCGCAAGTTGGTGTTCCCTCGGCCCAGCGCTTTGTCCAACGCTGTAGGCGGACCTGGAAGAAGGCCAGGCGTACCCTCCTTCGGACCTCCCAGAGATACCAAAGTCAGGCTAATCGCCGCCGCCGGACGGCCCCTAGTTTCCGAGCTGGTCAGAGAGTTTGGTTGGCCACCAAGAACCTGCCCCTCTGGGTCGAATCCAAGAAGCTTTCCCAGAAATACATCGGCCCTTTCCGCATAGCAAGGAAAGTTAACCCTGTTTCTTATCGTTTGGTTCTCCCTCGCTCCCTTAGAATTAACCCCATTTTCCATGTTTCACTACTAAAACCTGTCTTGTCTTCTCCCTTTGCCCCCCCACGCAGACCCCCGCCACCTCCCAGGATCATTGACGGCCAGCCAGCCTACACAGTGCGCCGGATACTGGACTCCCGGAGGGTCCAGAACACTCTGCAGTATCTGGTGGACTGGGAGGGCTACGGGCCAGAGGAGCGCTCCTGGGTTCCAGCCAAGGACATCCTGGACCCAGGTTTGATCCGAGAGTTTCGCACCCTGAGGCCAGGGTGTTCTGGAAGGAACGTCAGGAGTCGTTCCTAGAGGAGGGGGTCCTGTCAGCGTCCTGCCTCCTGTTTGTCTCCGGGCCTCTAGAGGTCATCTGTGTTCCCCTCTGCCTTAGTTCTTCCTCGTGTGTCCTTATTAGCTTTATCCAGGTCACCTGTGCCTTGTTTCCCCTAGAGTATTTTAGCTGTGTTTTTTCCCCTTGTTCCTCACTTGGTCTTTGAGTCCTGGCTATGTGTCTCCTGCTGTGTCCCACAGAGTCTTTCCGAGTAAGCTTTTCTAAGTTATCTTTATTTTGTTTTTCTCCCCTCGTGGAGTTATTTTGTTTTGTCCTCCTGTTTTGTTTACTGTACCTCTGTTAGTATTCCTCTTTCTGAGAAGAACTTTTGTTGGATTATTTTTGAAGTGCAAAGAAATACCTTTTTTTATATTAAATCTACTTTGCCTGGAGTATTGCCTTGAGTGTTTCGTTTGGGTCCTACTATACCTCCTCTGTGGCTTAGGGGTAGAACACCCAACTCTCCACATCTGAGACCTGAGTTCAAGCCCAGCTTGTGACAGGTCTAGAGTTTTTTCCCCTCTGGTTGCACATTTAACATGCTGGTAGAAATTAGGTAGAACAGATTTAAGTTTCCCTGCATTAAAGTCCCCGGCTACTAGGAGCGCTGCATCTGGATGAGCGTTTTCCTGTTGATTAATGGCCTTGTACAACTCATTCAGTGCAATCTTAATGCCAGCATTGGTTTGTGGTGGTAAATAGACAGCTATGAAAAATATAGATGAAAACTCTCTTGGTAAATAGTGTGGTCTACAGCTTATCATAAGATACTCTACCTCAGGCGAGCAAAACCTCGAGACTTCCTTAGTATTTGATTTTGTGCACCAGCTGTTGTTTACAAATATACACAGACCGCCGCCCCTTGTCTTACCAGAGTCAGACGTTCTGTCCTGCCGATGTAGCGTATAGCCTGCTAGCTGAATGTTGTCATTGTTGTCGTTCAGCCACGACTCCGTGAAACATAAGATATTACAGTTTTTAATGTCCCGTTGGTAGGATAACCGTAATCTTAAATCGTCAATTTTATTCTCAAAAGATTGAACGTTGGCTAATAGGATTGATGGGAGAGGCAGTTTACTCGTTCGCCGTCGGATCCTTACAAGGCACCCGGATCTGCGTCCACGATATCTCCGTCTCTTCCTCACGCGAATGACGGGGATCTGGGCCTTGTTGGGTGTCTGTAGAATATCCTTCGCGAACGCCTCGTTGAAGAAAAAGTCTTCGTCCAATGCGAGGTGAGTAATCGCTGTCCTGATATCCAGAAGCTCTCTTTGGTTATAAGAGACGATGGCAGAAACATTATGTACAAAATAAATTACAAATAACGCGGAAAAACACACATAATAGTACAATTGGTTAGAGGGCTGTAAAACGGCAGCCATCTTCTTCCGGCGCTGTTCTTCTTCCAGCCACCAATTGTGCAAGTTCTCCCACTTAAAAAGATGAGAGAGGCCTGTAATTTTCATCATAGGTACACGTCAACTATGACAGACAAATTGAGAAAAAAAAATCAAGAAAATCACATTGTAGGATTTTTTATGAATTTATTTGCAAATGATGGTGGAAAATAATATTTGGTCACCTACAAACAAGCAAGATTTCTGGCTCTCACAGACCTG
Organism: Coregonus ussuriensis; assembly: GCA_031479575.1. NCBI lineage: Eukaryota > Metazoa > Chordata > Actinopteri > Salmoniformes > Salmonidae > Coregonus > Coregonus ussuriensis. The sequence continues at coordinate 53,066,750 of CM062486.1, forward strand.
TAACTTCTTCTTTAAGAGGCTCCTCTGTCCTCCACTCGTTACCTGTATTAATGGCACCTGTTTGAACTTGTTATCAGTATAAAAGACACCTGTCCACAACCTCAAACAGTCACACTCCAAACTCCACTATGGCCAAGACCAAAGACCTGTCAAAGGACACCAGAAACAAAATTGTAGACCTGCACCAGGCTGGGAAGACTGAATCTGCAATAGGTAAGCAGCTTGGTTTGAAGAAATCAACTGTGGGAGCAATTATTAGGAAATGGAAGACATACAAGACCACTGATAATCTCCCTCGATCTGGGGATCCACGCAAGATCTCACCCCGTGGGGTCAAAATGATCACAAGAACAGTGAGCAAAAATCCCAGAACCACACGGGGGGACCTAGTGAATGACCTGCAGAGAGCTGGGACCAAAGTAACAAAGCCTACCATCAGTAACACACTACGCCGCCAGGGACTCAAATCCTGCAGTGCCAGACGTGTCCCCCTGCTTAAGCCAGTACATGTCCAGGCCCGTCTGAAGTTTGCTAGAGTGCATTTGGATGATCCAGAAGAGGATTGGGAAAATGTCATATGGTCAGATGAAACCAAAATAGAACTTTTTGGTAAAAACTCAACTCGTCGTGTTTGAAGGACAAAGAATGCTGAGTTGCATCCAAAGAACACCATACCTACTGTAAAGTATGGGGGTGGAAACATCATGCTTTGGGGCTGTTTTTCTGCAAAGGGATCAGGACGACTGATCCGTGTAAAGGAAAGAATGAATGGGGCCATGTATCGTGAGATTTTGAGTGAAAACCTCCTTCTATCAGCAAGGGCATTGAAGATGAAACGTGGCTGGGTCTTTCAGCATGACAATTATCCCAAACACACCGCCCGGGCAACGAAGGAATGGCTTCGTAAGAAGCATTTCAAGGTCCTGGAGTGGCCTAGCCAGTCTCCAGATCTCAACCCCATAGAAAATCTTTGGAGGGAGTTGAAAGTCTGTGTTGCCCAGCGACAGCCCCAAAACATCACTGCTCTAGAGGAGATCTGCATGGAGGAATGGGCCAAAATACCAGCAACAGTGTGTGAAAACCTTGTGAAGACTTACAGAAAACATTTGACCTGTGTCATTGCCAACAAAGGGTATATAACAAAGTATTGAGAAACTTTTGTTATTGACCAAATACTTATTTTCCACCATAATTTGCAAATTAATTAATTAAAAATCCTACAATGTGATTTTCTGGAGAAAAAAAATCTCATTTTGTCTGTCATAGTTGACGTGTACCTATGATGAAAATTACAGGCCTCTCTCATCTTTTTAAGTGGGAGAACTTGCACAATTGGTGGCTGACTAAATACTTTTTTTCCCCACTGTAAGTATTTGATCACCTACCAACCAGTAAGAATTCCAGCTCTCACAGACCTGTTAGTTTTTCTTTAAGAAGCCCTCCTGTTCTCCACTCATTACCTGTATTAACTGCACCTGTTTGAACTCGTTACCTGTATAAAAGACACCTGTCCACACACTCAATCAAACAGACTCCAACCTCTCCACAATGGCCAAGACCAGAGAGCTGTGTAAGAACATCAGGGATAAAATTGTAAACCTGCACAAGGCTGGGGTGGGCTACAGGACAATAGGCAAGCAGCTTGGTGAGAAGGCAACAACTGCTGGCGCAATTATTAGAAAATGGAAGAAGTTCAAGATGACGGTCAATCACCCTTGGTCTGGGGCTCCATGCAAGATCTCACCTCGTGGGGCATCAATGATCATGAGGAAGGTGAGGGATCAGCCCAGAACTACACGGCAGGACCTGGTCAATGACCTGAAGAGAGCTGGGACCACAGTCTCAAAGAAAACCATTAGTAACACACTATGCCGTCATGGATTAAAATCCTGCAGCGCACATAAGGTCCCCCTGCTCAAGCCAGAGCATGTCCAGACCCGTCTGAAGTTTGCCAATGACCATCTGGATGATCCAGAGGAGGAATGGGAGAAGGTCATGTGGTCTAAACTCCACTCACCGTGTTTGGGGGAAGAAGAAGGATGAGTACAACCCCAAGAACACCATCCCAACCGTGAAGCATGGAGGTGGAAACATCATTCTTTGGGGATACTTTTGTGCAAAGGGGACAGGACGACTGCACCATATTGAGGGGAGGATGGATGGGCCATGTATCTCGAGATCTTGGCCAACAACCTCCTTCCCTCAGTAAGAGCATTGAAGATGGGTCGTGGCTGGGTCTTCCAGCATGACAACGACCCGAAACACACAGCCGGGGAAACTAAGGAGTGGCTCCGTAAGAAGGATCTCAAGGTCCTGGAGTGGCCTAGCCAGTCTCCAGACCGGAACCCAATAGAAAATCTTCGGAGGGAGCTGAAAGTCCGTATTGCCCAGCGACAGCCGCGAAACCTGAAGGATCTGGAGAAGGTCTGTATGGAGGGGTGGGCCAAAATCCCTGCTGCAGTGTGTGCAAACCTGGTCAAGACCTACAGGAAACGTATGATATCTGTAATTGCAAACAAAGGTTTCTGTACCAAATATTAAGTTCTGCTTTTCTGATGTATCAAATACTTATGTCATGCAATAAAATGCAAATTAATTACTTAAAAATCATATAATGTGATTTTCTGGATTTTTGTTTTAGATTCCGTCTCTCACAGTTGAAGTGTACCTATGATATAAATTACAAACCTCTACATGCTTTGTAAGTAGGAAAACCTGCAAAATCGGCAGTGTATCAAATACTTGTTCTCCCCACGGTATCTATAACACAAAATCCATGTGGACATGTGTGTATAGTGCGTATGTTATCGTGTGTTTGTATGCATGTGTCTATGTTTGTGTTGCTTCACAGTCCCCGCTGTTCCATAAGGTGGATATTTTTATCTGTTTTTTAAATCTGATTCTACTGCTGGCATGAGTTACTTGATGTAGAATAGAGTTACATGTAGTCATGGCTCTATGTAGTACTGTGCGCCTCCCATAGTCTGTTATTGACTTGGGGACTGTGAAGCGACTTGGGGACCGTGGTCTTGGGGACCGTGGTCCTCTGTAGCTCAGCTGGTAGAGCACGGCGCTTATAACGCCAAGGTAGTGGGTTCGATCCCCGGGACCACCCATACACAAAAAAAATATATGCACGCATGACTGTAAGTCGCTTTGGATAAAAGCGTCTGCTAAATGGCATATTATTATTATTATTAAGAGACCTCCGGTGGCATAACTTGTGGGGTATGCATGGGTGTCTGAGCTGTGTGCTAGTAGTTTAAACAGACAGCTCTGTGCATTCAACATGTCAATACCTCTCACAAACACAAGTAGTGATGAAGTCAATCTCTCCTCCACTTTGAGCCAGGAGAGATTTGCATGCATATTATTGGTATTAGATCTCTGTGTACATCCAAGGGCCAGCCGTGCTGCCCTGTTCTGAGCCAATTGCAATTTTCCCTCTTTGTGGTACCTCACCACACGACTGAACAGCAATCCTGGTGCGACAACACTAGGGCCTGTAGGACCTGCCATGTTGATAGTGCTGTTAAGAAGGTAGAGCAGCACTTTATTATGGACAGACTTCTCCCCATCCTAGCTACTGTTGTATCAATATATTTTGACCATGACAGTTTACAATCCAGGGTTATTCCAAGCAATTTAGTCTCCTCAACTTGCTCAATTTCCACATTATTCATTACAATATTTGTTTGAGGTTTAGGGTTTAGTAAATGATTTGTCCTAAATAAAATGCTTTTAGTTTTTGAAATATTTAGGACTAACTTATTCCTTGCCATCCATTCTGAAACTAACTGCAGCTGTTTGTTAAATGTTGCTGTCATTTCAGTCGCTGTGGTAGCTGACGTATATAGTGTTGAGTTTTTATTTTTTATTTTTTTTATTTAACCTTTATTTAACCAGGTAAGCCAGTTGAGAACAAGTTCTCATTTACAACTGCGACCTGGCCAAGATAAAGCAAAGCAGTGCGATAAAAACAACAACACAGAGTTACATATGGGGTAAACATAAAAAATACAACAGAAAATATACACTGCTCAAAAAATAAAGGGAACACTAAAATAACACATCCTAGATCTGAATGAATGAAATAATCTTATGAAATACTTTTTTCTTTACATAGTTGAATGTGCTGACAACAAAATCACACAAAGATTATCAATGGAAATCAAATGTATCAACCCATGGAGGTCTGGATTTGGAGTCACCCTCAAAATTAAAGTGGAAAACCACACTACAGGCTGATCCAACTTTGATGTAATGTCCTTAAAACAAGTCAAAATGAGGCTCAGTAGTGTGTGTGGCCTCCACGTGCCTGTATGACCTCCCTACAACGCCTGGGCATGCTCCTGATGAGGTGGCGGATGGTCTCCTGAGGGATCTCCTCCTAGACCTGGACTAAAGCATCCGCCAACTCCTGGACAGTCTGTGGTGCAACGTGGTGTTGGTGGATGGAGGGAGACATGATGTCCCAGATGTGCTCAATTGGATTCAGGTCTGGGGAACGGGCGGGCCAGTCCATAGCATCAATGCCTTCCTCTTGCAGGAACTGCTGACACACTCCAGCCACATGAGGTCTAGCATTGTCTTGCATTAGGAGGAACCCAGGGCCAACCGCTCCAGCATATGGTCTCACAAGGGGTCTGAGGATCTCATCTCGGTACCTAATGGCAGTCAGGCTACCTCTGGCGAGCACATGGAGGGCTGTGCGGCCCCCCAAAGAAATGCCACCCCACACCATGACTGACCCACCGCCAAACCGGTCATGCTGGATGATGTTGCAGGCAGCAGAACGTTCTCCACGGTGTCTCCAGACTCCAGACAGAATATGCCAATCTTGGTGTTCTCTGGCAAATGCCAAACGTCCTGCACGGTGTTGGGCTGTAAGCACAACCCCCACCTGTGGACGTCGGGCCCTAATACCACCCTCATGGAGTCTGTTTCTGACCGTTTGAGCAGACACATGCACATTTGTGGCCTGCTGGAGGTCATTTTGCAGGGCTCTGGCAGTGCTCCTCCTGCTCCTCCTTGCACAAAGGCGGAGGTAGCAGTCCTGCTGCTGGGTTGTTGCCCTCCTACGGCCCCCTCCACGTCTCCTGATGTACTGGCCTCTCTCCTGGTAGCGCCTCCATGCTCTGGACAGTACGCTGACAGACACAGCAAACCTTCTTGCCACAGCTCGCATTGATGTGCCATCCTGGATGAGCTGCACTACCTGAGCCACTTGTGTGGGTTGTAGACTCTGTCTCATGTTACCACTAGAGTGCATCAAAAGTGGCCAAAACATCAGCCAGGAAGCATAGGAACTGAGAAGTGGTCTGTGGTCACCACCTGCAAAACCAGTCCTTTATTGGGGGTGTCTTGCTAATTGCCTATAATTTCCACCTGTTGTCTATTCCATTTGCACAACAGCATGTGAAATGTATTGTCAATCAGTGTTGCTTCCTAAGTGGACAGTTTGATTTCACAGAAGTGTGATTGACTTGGAGTTACATTGTGTTGTTTAAGTGTTCCCTTTATTTTTTTGAGCAGTGTATATACAGTGTGTGCAAATGTAGCAAGTTATGGAGGTAAGGCAATAAATAGGCCATAGTGCAAAATAATTACAATTAGTATTAACACTGGAATGATAGATGTGCAAGAGATGATGTGCAAATAGAGATACTCGGGTGCAAATGAGCAAAATAAATAACAATATGGGGATGAGGTAGTTGGGTGGGCTAAATTCAGATGGGCTGTGTACAGGTGCAGTGATCGGTAAGGTGCTCTGACAACTGATGCTTAAAGTTAGTGAGGGAGATAAGAGTCTCCAGCTTTAGAGATTTTTGCAGTTCGTTCCAGTCATTGGCAGCAGAGAACTGGAAGGAATGGCGACTAAAGGAGGTGTTGGCTTTGGGGATGACCAGTGAGATATACCTGCTGGGACGCATACTACGGGTGGGTGTTGGTATGGTGACCAATGAGCTAAGATAAGGCGGGGATTTGCCTAGCAGTGATTTATAGATGGCCTGGAGCCAGTGGGTTTGGCGACGAATATGTAGTGAGGACCAGCCAACAAGAGCATACATGTCACAGTGGTGGGTTGTATATGGGGCTTTGGTGACAAAATGGATGGCACTGTGATAGACTACATCCAATTTGCTGAGTAGAGTGTCGGAGGCTATTTTGTAAATGACATCACCGGAAGTCAAGGATTGGTAGGATAGTCAGTTTTACGAGGGCATGTTTGGCAGCATGAGTGAAGGAGGCTTTGTTGCGAAATAGGAAGCCGATTCTAGATTTAACTTTGGATTGGAGATGCTTAATGTGAGTCTGGAAGGAGAGTTTACGGTCTAACCAGACACCTAGGTATTTGTAGTTGTCCACATACTCTAGGTCAGACCCGCCGAGAGTAGTGATTCTAGTCGGGTGGGCAGGTACCAGCAGCGTTCGATTGAAGAGCATGCATTTAGTTTTACTAGTGTTTAAGAGCAGTTGGAGGCAACGGAAGGAGTGTTGAATGGCATTGAAGCTCGTTTGGAGGTTTTTTAACACAGTGTCCAATGAAGGGCCAGATGTATACAAAATGGTGTTGTCTGCGTTGAGGTGGATCTGAGAGTCACCAGCAGCAAGAGCGACATCATTGATATACACGGAGAAAAGTGTCATCCCAAGAATTGAACCCTGTGGCACCCCCATAGAGACTGCCATAGGTCCAGACAACAGGCCCTCCGATTTGACACATTGAACTCTATCTGAGAAGTAGTTGGTGAACCAGGCGAGGCAGTCATTTGAGAAACCAAGGCTATTTAGTCTGCCAATAAGAATGCGGTGGTTGACAGAGTCGAAAGCCTTGGCCAGGTTGATGAAGACGGCTGCACAGTACTGTCTATTATCAATCGCGGTTATAATATCATTTAGGACCTTGAGCGTGGCTGAGGTGCACCCATGACCAGCTCGGAAACCGGATTGCATAGCGGAGAAGGTACGGTGTGAATCGAAATGGTCGTTAATCTGTTTGTTAACTTGGCTTTCAAAAACTTTCGAAAGGCAGGGCAGGATGAATATAGGTCTGTAACAGTTTGGATCTAGAGTGTCACCCCCTTTGAAGAGGGGGATGACCGCGGCAGCTTTCCAATCTCTGGGGATCTCAGACATTACGAAAGAGAGGATGAATAGGCTAGTATTAGGGGTTGCGACAATTTCGGCAGCTAATTTTAGAAAGAAAGGGTCCAGATTGTCTAGCCCAGATGATTTGTAGGGGTTCAGATTTTGCAGCTCTTTCAGAACATCAGCTGTCTGAATTTGTGTGAAGGAGAAGCTGGGGGGGCATGGGCAAGTTGCAGCGGAGGGTGCAGAGTTGGTGGCCGGGGTAGTGGTAGCCAGGTGGAAAGCATGGCCAGCCGTAGCAAAATGCTTGTTGAAATTCTCGACTTGGGCCTCTTTAGTTTGTAATGATGATGTGATGTAGAATTACACTTGGGCCTCTTTAGTTTGTCATTGTGATGTATATTTCGAATTGGGCCTCTTTAGTTTGTAATGATGATGCATTTTAGACTTGGGCCTCTTTAGTTTGTAATGGTGATGTAGAATTAGACTTGAGGCCCTTTAATTTGCAATGATGTGATATAGAATTAGACTTGGTTTGCTTTAGTTTGGAATGATGATGTGATTTAGTTTTAGACTGGCCCTCTTTAGTTTACAGTGATGATTCAATGTAGATTTAGACTTGGGGCACTTCATTTATAATGATGATGTGATGCAGAATTAGACTTGGGCCACTTTAGTTTGAAATTATGATGTATTGTAGAATTAGACTTGGGGCACTTTAATTTATAATGATGATGTGATGCAGAATTAGACTTGGGCCACTTTAGTTTAAAATTATGATGTATTGTAGAATTAGACCTGGGGCACTTTAATTTATAATGATGATGTGATGTAGTGTTAGACTTGGTTAGCTTTAGTTTGTAATTGTGATGTGATTTAGACTTGGGGCGCTTCATTTGGTAATGATGATGTGATGTTGAATTAGACTTGGGGCGCATTAGTTTGCAATGATGTAGAATTAGCCTTCGGCCGCTTTAGTTTGTAATGATGATTTAGAAATAGACTTGGGACTTTTTATTTTGTAATGGTGATTTAGAAATAGACGGTTTAGTTTGTAATGATGTGATGTAGAATTAGTCTTGGGCCTCTTAATTTGTAATGGTGATGTATATTTCGAATTGGGCCTCTTTAGTTTGTAATGATGCTGTATATTTAGACTTGGGCCTCTTTAGTTTGTAATGATGATGTATAGTTAGACTTGGGCCTCTTTAGTTTGTAATGATGCTGTATATTTAGACTTGGGCCTCTTTAGTTTGTATTGATGATGTGATGTATAGTTAGACTTGGGCCTCTTTAGTTTGTAATGATGCTGTATAGTTAGACTTGGGCCTCTTTAGTTTGTAATGATGCTGTATAGTTAGACTTGGGCCTCTTTAGTTTGTAATGATGATGTATATTTAGACTTGGGCCTCTTTAGTTTGTAATGGTGATGTATATTTAGACTTGGGCCTCTTTAGTTTGTAATGATGATGTATATTTAGACTTGGGCCTCTTTAGTTTGTAATGATGATGTATAGTTAGACTTGGGCCTCTTTAGTTTGTAATGATGATGTATAGTTAGACTTGGGCCTCTTTAGTTTGTAATGATGATGTATAGTTAGACTTGGGCCTCTTTAGTTTGTATTGATGATGTGATGTATATTTAGACTTGGGCCTCTTTAGTTTGTAATGATGATGTATATTTAGACTTGGGCCTCTTTAGTTTGTAATGATGATGTATAGTTAGACTTGGGCCTCTTTAGTTTGTATTGATGATGTGATGTATAGTTAGACTTGGGCCTCTTTAGTTTGTAATGATGATGTATAGTTAGACTTGGGCCTCTTTAGTTTGTATTGATGATGTGATGTATAGTTAGACTTGGGCCTCTTTAGTTTGTATTGATGATGTGATGTATATTTAGACTTGGGCCTCTTTAGTTTGTAATGATGATGTATAGTTAGACTTGGGCCTCTTTAGTTTGTAATGATGATGTATAGTTAGACTTGGGCCTCTTTAGTTTGTATTGATGATGTATAGTTAGACTTGGGCCTCTTTAGTTTGTATTGATGATGTGATGTATAGTTAGACTTGGGCCTCTTTAGTTTGTATTGATGATGTGATGTATAGTTAGACTTGGGCCTCTTTAGTTTGTAATGATGATGTATAGTTAGACTTGGGCCTCTTTAGTTTGTATTGATGATGTGATGTATATTTAGACTTGGGCCTCTTTAGTTTGTAATGATGATGTATAGTTAGACTTGGGCCTCTTTAGTTTGTAATGATGATGTATAGTTAGACTTGGGCCTCTTTAGTTTGTAATGATGATGTGATGTATATTTAGACTTGGGCCTCTTTAGTTTGTAATGATGATGTATAGTTAGACTTGGGCCTCTTTAGTTTGTATTGATGATGTGATGTATAGTTAGACTTGGGCCTCTTTAGTTTGTATTGATGATGTGATGTATATTTAGACTTGGGCCTCTTTAGTTTGTAATGATGATGTATAGTTAGACTTGGGCCTCTTTAGTTTGTAATGATGATGTATAGTTAGACTTGGGCCTCTTTAGTTTGTAATGATGATGTGATGTATATTTAGACTTGGGCCTCTTTAGTTTGTAATGATGATGTATAGTTAGACTTGGGCCTCTTTAGTTTGTAATGATGATGTATAGTTAGACTCTGGCCTCTTTAGTTTGTAATGATGATGTATATTTAGACTTGGGCCTCTTTAGTTTGTAATGGTGATGTATATTTAGACTTGGGCCTCTTTAGTTTGTAATGATGATGTATATTTAGACTTGGACAGTGAAGGTTTTATAGGCAATGTTACCACTTTTAGACAATGCAGGCTTTAAAGGCAATGTTACCACTTTTAGACACTGCAAGCTTTAAAGGCAATGTTAGCGCGTTCGTGAAGATCGCATTCAGTGTAAATGCTGCAGATGTCGACTTAATTGGAAATAACTTTTAATTGTCAAACGCTATATAACGCAAATCTGTCAGTCTGTTCAAATTCACTCATTCATCATAGCTCAATGTCAATCCGACAGTTATAATTGTTCTCATTATTGTTGCCTCTGCTTCCACAGTTATAACGGTTCTTCACTTCCTTGTCTTTCCTTTCTTCTGCTAGAATGTTCTAGATACCTTGCTCCATTTCTCCTAGAAGAGAGGAGTCATCTCTGTCTAAAGCCCAGTCAACCCTAACCGCTAAGAGGATTGCCCTATTCAGGTTAAGAGAATTAACCTGTCGACTGCAATAGAACACAGTAGACTGGCCTGTAGACTGCAATAGAACACAGTAGACTGGCCTGTAGACTGCAATACAACACAGTAGACTGGCCTGTCGACTGCAATAGAACACAATAGACTGGCCTGTAGACTGCAATAGAACACAGTAGACTGTAGACTGCAATACAACACAGTAGACTGGCCTGTAGACTGCAATAGAACACAGTAGACTGTAGACTGCAATACAACACAATAGACTGGCCTGTAGACTGCAATACAACACAGTAGACTGTAGACTGCAATAAAACACAGTAGACTGTAGACTGCAATAAAACACAATAGACTGGCCTGTAGACTGCAATACAACACAATAGACTGGCCTGTAGACTGCAATAGAACACAGTAGACTGTAGACTGCAATACAACACAGTAGACTGGCCTGTAGACTGCAATACAACACAGTAGACTGGCCTGTAGACTGCAATACAACACAGTAGACTGGCCTGTAGACTGCAATAGAACACAGTAGACTGTAGACTGCAATACAACACAATAGACTGTAGACTGCAATAGAACACAGTAGACTGTAGACTGCAATACAACACAATAGACTGGCCTGTAGACTGCAATAGAACACAGTAGACTGGCCTGTAGACTGCAATACAACACAGTAGACTGGCCTGTAGACTGCAATACAACACAGTAGACTGTAGACTGCAATACAACACAATAGACTGTAGACTGCAATAGAACACAGTAGACTGTAGACTGCAATACAACACAATAGACTGGCCTGTAGACTGCAATAGAACACAGTAGACTGTAGACTGCAATAGAACACAGTAGACTGTAGACTGCAATACAACACAATAGACTGGCCTGTAGACTGCAATAGAACACAGTAGACTGTAGACTGCAATACAACACAATAGACTGTAGACTGCAATAGAACACAGTAGACTGTAGACTGCAATACAACACAATAGACTGGCCTGTAGACTGCAATACAACACAGTAGACTGGCCTGTAGACTGCAATACAACACAGTAGACTGGCCTGTAGACTGCAATAGAACACAGTAGACTGGCCTGTAGACTGCAATACAACACAATAGACTGGCCTGTAGACTGCAATAGAACACAGTAGACTGTAGACTGCAATACAACACAATAGACTGGCCTGTAGACTGCAATAGAACACAGTAGACTGTAGACTGCAATACAACACAGTAGACTGGCCTGTAGACTGCAATACAACACAATAGACTGGCCTGTAGACTGCAATAGAACACAGTAGACTGTAGACTGCAATACAACACAATAGACTGGCCTGTAGACTGCAATAGAACACAGTAGACTGTAGACTGCAATACAACACAATAGACTGTAGACTGCAATAGAACACAGTAGACTGTAGACTGCAATACAACACAATAGACTGGCCTGTAGACTGCAATAGAACACAGTAGACTGTAGACTGCAATACAACACAATAGACTGTAGACTGCAATAGAACACAGTAGACTGTAGACTGCAATACAACACAATAGACTGGCCTGTAGACTGCAATACAACACAGTAGACTGGCCTGTAGACTGCAATACAACACAGTAGACTGGCCTGTAGACTGCAATACAACACAGTAGACTGGCCTGTAGACTGCAATAGAACACAGTAGACTGTAGACTGCAATACAACACAGTAGACTGGCCTGTAGACTGCAATACAACACAGTAGACTGGCCTGTAGACTGCAATAGAACACAGTAGACTGGCCTGTAGACTGCAATAGAACACAGTAGACTGGCCTGTAGACTGCAATACAACACAATAGACTGGCCTGTAGACTGCAATAGAACACAGTAGACTGTAGACTGCAATACAACACAATAGACTGGCCTGTAGACTGCAATAGAACACAGTAGACTGTAGACTGCAATACAACACAGTAGACTGGCCTGTAGACTGCAATACAACACAATAGACTGGCCTGTAGACTGCAATACAACACAGTAGACTGTAGACTGCAATACAACACAATAGACTGGCCTGTAGACTGCAATAGAACACGTAGACTGGCCTGTAGACTGCAATACAACACAGTAGACTGGCCTGTAGACTGCAATACAACACAGTAGACTGGACTATATACTGTAATACAACACAGTAGACTGGCCTGTAGATTCAATACAACACAGTAGACTGTAGACTGCAATACAATAGACCCAGTCCTCCTCCCAGTAACTCTAACCCCTAACCCTGTGTGTTTCAGATTGACCCAGTCCTCCTCCCAGTAACTCTAACCCCTAACCCTGTGTTTCAGATTGACCCAGTCCTCCTCCCAGTAACTCTAACCCCTAACCCTGTGTGTTTCAGATTGACCCAGTCCTCCTCCCAGTAACTCTAACCCCTAACCCTGTGTTTCAGATTGACCCAGTCCTCCTCCCAGTAACTCTAACCCCTAACCCTGTGTGTTTCAGATTGACCCAGTCCTCCTCCCAGTAACTCTAACCCCTAACCCTGTGTGTTTCAGATTGACCCAGTCCTCCTCCCAGTAACTCTAACCCCTAACCCTGTGTTTCAGATTGACCCAGTCCTCCTCCCAGTAACTCTAACCCCTAACCCTGTGTGTTTCAGATTGACCCAGTCCTCCTCCCAGTAACTCTAACCCCTAACCCTGTGTGTTTCAGATTGACCCAGTCCTCCTCCCAGTAACTCTAACCCCTAACCCTGTGTTTCAGATTGACCCAGTCCTCCTCCCAGTAACTCTAACCCTGTGTGTTTCAGATTGACCCAGTCCTCCTCCCAGTAACTCTAACCCCTAACCCTGTGTTTCAGATTGACCCAGTCCTCCTCCCAGTAACTCTAACCCCTAAACCTGTGTTTCAGATTGACCCAGTCCTCCTCCCAGTAACTCTAACCCTGTGTGTTTCAGATTGACCCAGTCCTCCTCCCAGTAACTCTAACCCCTAACCCTGTGTGTTTCAGATTGACCCAGTCCTCCTCCCAGTAACTCTAACCCCTAACCCTGTGTTTCAGATTGACCCAGTCCTCCTCCCAGTAACTCTAACCCCTAACCCTGTGTGTTTCAGATTGACCCAGTCCTCCTCCCAGTAACTCTAACCCTGTGTGTTTCAGATTGACCCAGTCCTCCTCCCAGTGCAGCCATGCAGAAAGGCCTCACACAGAGATGCAGGCAAGTCAACAGATGGTACATTCTACTACACACTAAACACTAAACACTAAACACTTTACCTTTTTCTTTGGTGGCATGTTAGTCTGTTGTAGGTGAAGTTAAATATTTGTTGGTTTCCCTGACAGCTTTAGTCCAGACAAGGACCCATATATCACAAAACAAACTTCTTTACAAAACCACTGTTGCGCAATGTATCCAAAGAGAGTATAACATTCAGAACAGATTCCTGAGAGAAGAGCCCCGGTGCAGCATATATGAGGACAGAGCTGAGTGGTGTGAATGGTTACAACAAGCCTCTTTCTCAGCTAGCCTGTATTAAAAGACAGTGTAGTCACTCCTCCAGAGCCCTGGAGGAATTAAAGGCTTAGTCCTCAGAGAGACATCTGTTGCTTCTTCTGCAGAGCACACTGTTCTATGGAGCTGGGGTATAGGACTGGGATATAGGGCTGGAGCTAGGGTATAGGGCTGGGGCTGGGGTATAGGACTGGGATATAGGGCTGGAGCTGGGGTATAGGACTGGGGCTGGGGTATAGGACTGGGATATAGGGCTGGAGCTGGGGTACAGGACTGGGGTATAGGGCTGGGGTATAGGAGCTGCGAGCTCCTGAGTGGCGCAGTGGTCTAAGGCACTGCATCGCAGTGCAAAACTGTGCCACTAGATCCTGGTTCGAATCCAGGCTCTGTCGCAGCCGGCCGCGACCGGGAGACTCATGGGCGGCGCACAATTGGCCCAGCGTCGTCCAGGGTAGGGGAGGGAATGGCCGGCAGGGATGTAGCTCAGTTGATAGAGCATGGTGTTTGCAACGCCAGGGTTGTGGGTTCGATTCCCACAGGGGGCCAGTATAAAAAAATAATAATATGTAAGTCGCTCTGGATAAGAGCGTCTGCTAAATGACTAAAAATGTAAAATGTAAATGTAAATAGGGCTGGAGCTGAGGTATAGGGCTGGGATATAGTACTGGAGCTAGGGTATAGGGCTGGGGCTGGGGTATAGGACTGGGATATAGGGCTGGGGCTGGGGTACAGGACTGGGATATAGGTCTGGAGCTGGGGTATAGGACTAGGATATAGGACTAGAGCTGAGGTATGGGAGATAGGGTATAGGACCGCGGCTGGGATCTGGGGCTGGGGTATAGGGCTGGTATATAGGGCTGGGGCTGGGGTATAGGGCTGGGGCTGGGGTATAGGGCTGGGGCTGGGGTATAGGGCTTGAGCTGGGGTATAGTGCTGGGGCTGGGGTATAGGGCTGGCATATAGGACTAGAGCTGAGGTATAGGGCTGGGATATAGGACTAGAGCTGAGGTATGGGAGATAGGGTATAGGACCACGGCTGGGATATAGTATTGGTGCTGGTTTATAGGGCTAGAGCTGGGTTATAGGGCTGAAGCCAGGGTACAGGATTGGAGGTGGGTTACAGGGCTGGAGCATAGGGTTGGAGCATACGGCTGGGGGTATAGGGCTTGAGCTGGGGTACAGGACTGGGGTATAGGGCTGGAGCTGGGGTATAGGGCTTGAGCTGGGGTATAGGGCTGGAGCATAGGGCTGGAGCTGGGGTATAGGGCTGGAGCTGGGTTATAGAACTGAAGCCAGGGTATAGGGCTGGAGCATAGGGCTGGAGTAATGGGCTGGAGGTGGTGTATAGGGCTGGAGCTGGGTTATAGGGCTGGAGCTGGGTTATAGGACTGAAGCCAGGGTATAGGGCTTGAGCTGGGGTATAGGGCTGGAGCATAGGGCTGGTGTTGGGGTATAGGGCTGGAGCTGGGTTGTAGGGCTGGAGCTGTGGTACAGGACTGGAGCTGGGTTATAGGGCTGGAGCTGGGTTATAGGGCTGGAGCTGGGTTATAGGGCTGGAGCTGGGTTATAGGACTGGAGCTGAGTTATAGGGCTGGAGCTGGGTTATAGGGCTGGAGCTGGGTTATAGGGCTGGAGCTGGGTTATAGGGCTGGAGCTGGGTTATAGGGCTGGAGCTGGGTTATAGGGCTGGAGCTGGGTTATAGGGCTGGAGCTGGGTTGTAGGGCTGGAGCTGTGGTACAGGACTGGAGCTGGGTTATAGGGCTGGAGCTGGGTTATAGGACTGGGATATAGGGCTGGAGCTGGGGTATAGGACTGGGATATAGGGCTGGAGCTAGGGTATAGGGCTGGGGCTGGGGTATAGGACTGGGATATAGGGCTGGAGCTGGGGTATAGGACTGGGGCTGGGGTATAGGACTGGGATATAGTACTGGAGCTAGGGTATAGGGCTGGGACTGGGGTATAGGACTGGGATATAGGGCTGGAGCTGGGGTACAGGACTGGGGTATAGGGCTGGAGCTGGGGTATAGGACTGGGATATAGTACTGGAGCTAGGGTATAGGGCTCGGGCTGGGGTATAGGACTGGGATATAGGGCTGGGGCTGGGACATAGGGCTGGGATATAGGGCTGGAGCTGGGGTATAGGACTGGGATATAGGGCTGGGGCTGGGACATAGGGCTGGGATATAGGGCTGGAGCTGGGGTATAGGACTGGGGCTGGGTTATAGGACTGGGGCTGGGGTATAGGACTAGGATATAGTACTGGAGCTAGGGTATAGGGCTGGGGTATAGGACTGGGATATAGGGCTGGAGCTGGGGTACAGGACTGGGGTATAGGGCTGGAGCTGGGGTATAGGACTGGGGCTGGGGTATAGGACTGGGATATAGGGCTGGAGCTGGGGTATAGGGCTGGGGCTGGGGTATAGGACTGGGATATAGGGCTGGAGCTGGTGTATAGGACTGGGAAATAGTACTGGAGCTAGGGTATAGGGCTGGGGCTGGGGTATAGGACTGGGATATAGGGCTGGAGCTGGGGTATAGGACTGGGGCTGGGGTATAGGACTGGGATATAGTACTGGAGCTAGGGTATAGGGCTGGGACTGGGGTATAGGACTGGGATATAGGGCTGGAGCTGGGGTACAGGACTGGGGTATAGGGCTGGGGCTGGGGTATAGGACTGGGATATAGTACTGGAGCTGGGGTATAGGGCTGGGGCTGGGACATAGGGCTGGGATATAGGGCTGGAGCTGGGGTATAGGGCTGGGGCTGGGGTACAGGACTGGGGTATAGTACTGGATTTAGGGAATAGGGCTGGGATATAGGGCTGGAGCTGGGGTACAGGACTGGGGTATAGGGCTGGGGCTGGGGTATAGGACTGGGATATAGGGCTGGGGCTGGGACATAGGGCTGGGATATAGGGCTGGAGCTGGGGTATAGGGCTGGGGCTGGGGTATAGGACTGGGATATAGTACTGGAGCTAGGGTATAGGGCTGGGGTATAGGACTGGGATATAGGGCTGGAGCTGGGGTACAGGATTGGGGTATAGGGCTGGAGCTGGGGTATAGGACTGGGGCTGGGGTATAGGGCTGGGATATATGGCTGGAGCTGGGGTATAGGACTGAGGCTGGGTTATAGGACTGCGGCTGGGGTATAGGACTAGGATATAGTACTGGAGCTAGGGTATAGGGATGGGGTATAGGACTGGGATATAGGGCTGGAGCTGGGGTACAGGACTGGGGTATAGGGCTGGAGCTGGGGTATAGGACTGGGGCTGGGTTATAGGACTGGGGCTGGGGTATAGGACTAGGATATAGTACTGGAGTATAGGGTATAGGGATGGGGTATAGGACTGGGATATAGGGCTGGAGCTGGGGTACAGGACTGGGGTATAGGGCTGGAGCTGGGGTATAGGACTGGGGCTGGGGTATAGGACTGGGATATAGGACTGGGGCTGGGTATAGGACTGGAGCTGGGGTACAGGACTGGGGTATAGGGCTGGAGCTGGGGTATAGGACTGTGGCTGGGGTATAGGACTGGGGCTGGGGTATAGGACTAGGATATAGGACTAGAGCTGAGGTATGGGAGATAGGGTATAGGACCGCGGCTGGGATCTGGGGCTGGGGTATAGGGCTGGGATATAGGGCTGGGGCTGGGGTATAGGGCTGGGGCTGGGGTATAGGACTGGCATATAGGACTAGAGCTGAGGTATAGGGCTGGGATATAGGACTAGAGCTGAGGTATGGGAGATAGGGTATAGGGTATAGGACCGCGGCTGGGATATAGGATTGGTGCTGGTTTATAGGGCTAGAGCTGGGTTATAGGGCTGAAGCCAGGGTACAGGATTGGAGGTGGGTTACAGGGCTGGAGCATAGGGTTGGAGCATACGGCTGGGGGTATAGGGCTTGAGCTGGGGTACAGGACTGGGGTATAGGGCTGGAGCTGGGGTATAGGGCTTGAGCTGGGGTATAGGGCTGGAGCATAGGGCTGGAGCTGGGGTATAGGGCTGGAGCTGGGTTATAGAACTGAAGCCAGGGTATAGGGCTGGAGCATAGGGCTGGAGTAATGGGCTGGAGCTGGGGTATATGGCTGGAGCTGGGGTATAGGAGCTGGGATATAGGACTGAAGCCAGGGTATAGGGCTTGAGCTGGGGTATAGGGCTGGAGCATAGGGCTGGTGTTGGGGTATAGGGCTGGAGCTGGGTTGTAGGGTTGGAGCTGTGGTACAGGACTGGAGCTGGGTTATAGGGCTGGAGCTGGGTTATAGGGCTGGAGCTGGGTTATAGGGCTGGAGCTGGGTTATAGGGCTTGAGCATAGGGCTGGTGTTGGGGTATAGGGCTGGAGCTGGGTTATAGGGCTGGAGCTGGGTTATAGGGCTGGAGCTGGGTTATAGGGCTGGAGCTGGGTTATAGGGCTGGAGCATAGGGCTGGTGTTGGGGTATAGGGCTGGAGCTGGGTTGTAGGGCTGGAGCTGTGGTACAGGACTGGAGCTGGGTTATAGGGCTGGAGCTGGGTTATAGGGCTGGAGCTGGGTTATAGGGCTGGAGCTGGGTTATAGGGCTGGAGCTGGGTTATAGGGCTGGAGCTGGGTTATAGGGCTGGAGCTGGGTTACATTTACATTTACATTTTAGTCATTTAGCAGACGCTCTTATCCAGAGCGACTTACAGTTAGTGAATACATTTTTTTTTTTTTTTTTTTTTTTTATACTGGCCCCCCGTGGGAATCGAACCCGCAACCCTGGCGTTGCAAACGCCATGCTCTATCAACTGAGCTACATCCCTGCCGGCCATTCCCTCCCCTACCCTGGACGACGCTGGGCCAATTGTGCGCCGCCCATGAGTCTCCTGGTCGCGGCCGGCTGCGACAGAGCCTGGATTCGAACCAGGATCTCTAGTGACACAGTTAGCACTGCGATGCAGTGCCTTAGACCACTGCGCCACTCAGGAGTTGTTATAGGGCTGGAGCTGGGTTATAGGGCTGGAGCTGGGTTATAGGGCTGGAGCTGGGTTATAGGGCTCAAGCTGACATATAGGACCGAAGCTGGGGTAACGAACTGGAGTTTGGGTATATAGCTGGGGTATAGGACTAGAGCTGAGGAATGGGAGATAGGGTGCTGGGTTGGAGCTGGAATATAGGGCTGGAGCTGGGATATAGGACTGATGCCAGGGTATAGGGCTTGAGCTGGGGAATAGGGCTGGAGTTGGGGTACAGGGCTGGAGCTGGGGTATAGGACTGATGCCAGGGTATAGGGCTTGAGCTGGGGTACAGGACTGGGGTATAGTACTGGAGCTGGGGTATAGGGCTGGAGCTGGGGTATAGGACTGGGGTACAAGGCTGGAGCTGGGTATAGGACTGGGGCTGGGTATAGGACTGGGGCAGGGGTATAGGGCTGGAGCATAGGGCTGGAGCTGGGTTATAGGGCTGGAGCTGGGTTATAGGGATGGAGCTTGGTTATAGGGCTGGAGCTGGGTTATAGGGCTGGAGCATAGGGCTGGAGCTGGGGTACAGGACTGGGGTAAAGGGCTGGAGCTGGGGCTGGGTATAGGGCTGGGGCTGAGTATAGGGCTGGGGCTGGGTATAGGACTGGGGCTGGGGTATAGGGCTGGGGTCTAGGACTAGGGCTGGGGTATAGGACTGGGGTACAGGGCTGGAGCTGGGTATAGGACTGGGGCTGGGGTATAGGACTGGGGTACAGGGCTGGAGCTGGGTATAGGACTGGGGCTGGGGTACAGGGCTGGAGCTGGGTCTAGGACTGGGGCTGGGGTATAGGACTGGGGTACAGGGCTGGAGCTGGGTCTAGGACTGGGGCTGGGGTATAGGACTGGGGTACAGGGCTGGAGCTGGGTATAGGACTGGGGCTGGGGTACAGGGCTGGAGCTGGGTCTAGGACTGGGGCTGGGGTATAGGACTGGGGTACAGGGCTGGAGCTGGGTCTAGGACTGGGGCTGGGGTATAGGACTGGGGTACAGGGCTGGAGCTGGGTATAGGACTGGGGTACAGGGCTGGAGCTGGGTCTAGGACTGGGGCTGGGTATAGGACTGGGGTATAGGACTGGGGTATAGGACTGGGGGTGGGGTATAGGACTGGGGCTGGGTATAGGACTGGAGCTGGGTCTAGGACTGGGGTATAGGACTGGGGCTGGGTATAGGACTGGGGCTGGGTCTAGGACTGGAGCTGGGTCTAGGACTGGGGTATAGGACTGGGGCTGGGTATAGGACTGGGGCTGGGTATAGGACTGGAGCTGGGTCTAGGACTGGGGTATAGGACTGGGGTATAGGACTGGGGCTGGGTATAGGACTGGGGTATAGGACTGGGGCTGGGGTATAGGACTGGGGCTGGGTATAGGACTGGGGTATAGGACTGGGGCTGTGTATAGGGCTGGGGCTGGGTATAGGACTGGGGCTGGGTATAGGACTGGGGCTGGGGTATAGGACTGGGGCTGGGTATAGGGCTGGGGCTGGGGTATAGGGCTGGGGCTGGGGTATAGGTCTGGGGCTGGGGTATAGGGCTGGGGCTGGGGTATAGGACTGGGGTATATGACTGGGGTATAGGACTGGGGCTGGGTATAGGACTGGGGCTGGGTATAGGACTGGGGTATAGGACTGGGGTATAGGACTGGGGCTGGGGTATAGGACTGGGGTATAGGACTGGGGTATAGGACTGGGGTATAGGACTGGGGCTGGGTATAGGGCTGGGGCTGGGATATAGGACTGGGGTATAGGACTGGGGTATAGGACTAGGGCTGGGGTATAGGACTGGGGCTGGGTATAGGACTGGGGTATAGGACTGGGGCTGGGTATAGGACTGGGGTATAGGACTGGGGCTGGGGTATAGGGCTGGGGCTGGGGTATAGGACTGGGGCTGGGTATAGGACTGGGACTGGGGTATAGGACTGGGGCTGGGTATAGGACTGGGGCTGGGGTATAGGACTGGGGCTGGGTATAGGGCTGGGGCTGGGGTATAGGGCTGGGGCTGGGGTATAGGTCTGGGGCTGGGGTATAGGGCTGGGGCTGGGGTATAGGACTGGGGTATATGACTGGGGTATAGGACTGGGGCTGGGTATAGGACTGGGGCTGGGTATAGGACTGGGGTATAGGACTGGGGTATAGGACTGGGGCTGGGGTATAGGACTGGAGTATAGGACTGGGGTATAGGACTGGGGTATAGGACTGGGGCTGGGTATAGGGCTGGGGCTGGGATATAGGACTGGGGTATAGGACTGGGGTATAGGACTAGGGCTGGGGTATAGGACTGGGGCTGGGTATAGGACTGGGGTATAGGACTGGGGCTGGGTATAGGGCTGGGGTATAAGACAGGAGCTGGGGTATAGGGCTGGGGCTGGGGTATAAGACAGGAGCTGAGGTATAGGGCTGGGGCTGGGGTATAGGGCTGGGGCTGGGGTATAGGACTGGGGCTGGGGTATAGGACTGGGGCTGGGGTATAGGACTGGGGCCGGGGTATAGGGCTGGGGCTGGGTATAGGACTGGGGCTGGGGTATAGGGCTGGGGCTGGGGTATAGGACTGGGGCTGGGGTATAGGGCTGGGACTGGGGTATAGGACTGGGGCTGGGGTATAGGGCTGGGACTGGGGTATAGGACTGGGGCTGGGTATAGGACTGGGGCTGGGGTATAGGGCTGGGGCTGGGTATAGGACTGGGGCTGGGTATAGGACTGGGGCTGGGTATAGGACTGGGGTATAGGACTGGGGTATAGGACTGGGGTATAGGACTGGAGCTGGGTCTAGGACTGGAGCTGGGTCTAGGACTGGGGTATAGGACTGGTGCTGGGTATAGGCAAATCCCCGCCTTATCTTAGCTCATTGGTCACCATAGCAAAACCCACCCGTAGTATGCGCTCCAGCAGGTATATCTCACTGGTCATCCCCAAAGCCAACACCTCCTTTGGCCGCCATTCCTTCCATTTCTCTGCTGCCAATGACTGGAACAAATTGCAAAAATCTCTGAAGCTGAAGACTCTTATCTCCCTCACTAACTTTAAGCATCAGTTGTCAGAGCACCTTACCGATCACTGCACCTGTACACAGCCCATCTGAAATTAGCCGGCCCAACTACCTCATCCCTATATTGTTATTTATTTTGCTCATTTGTACCCCAGTATCTCTATTTGCACATCATCTCTTGCACATCTATCATTCCAGTATTAATACTAATTGTAATCATTTTGCACTATAGCCTATTTATTGCCTTACCTCCATAACTTGCTACATTTGCACACACTGTATATATAGGGCTGGGTTATAGGACTGGGGGTGGGGTATAGGGCTGGGTCTGGGTATAGGACTGGAGCTGGGTCTAGGACTGGGGTATAGGACTGGGGTATAGGACTGGGGCTGTGTATAGGACTGGGGCTGGGTCTAGGACTAGGGATGGGTATAGGACTGGGGCTGGGTATAGGGCTGGGGCTGGGGTATAGGGCTGGTGCTGGGGTATAGGGCTGGGGTATAGGACTGGGGCTGGGTATAGGACTGGGGTATAGGACTGGGGCTGGGGTATAGGGCTGGGGCTGGGTATAGGACTGGGGCTGGGGTATAGGACTGGGGCTGGGGTATAGGACTGGGGCTGGGTATAGGACTGGGGCTGGGTATAGGGCTGGGGCTGGGGTATAGGGCTGGGGCTGGGTATAGGGCTGGGTTATAGGACTGGGGTTGGGTATAGGACTGGAGCTGGGTCTAGGACTGGGGTATAGGACTGGGGTATAGGACTGGGGCTGGGTATAGCACTGGGGTATAGGACTGGGGCTGTGTATAGGACTGGGGCTGGGTATAGGACTGGGGTATAGGACTGGGGCTGGGTATAGGACTGGGGCTGGGTATAGGACTGGGGTATAGGACTGGGGCTGGGTATAGGACTGGGGTATAGGACTGGGGCTGGGTATAGGACTGGAGCTGGGTCTAGGACTGGGGTATAGGACTGGGGTATAGGACTGGGGCTGGGGTATAGGACTGGGGCTGGGTATAGGGCTGGGTTATAGGACTGGGGCTGGGGTATAGGGCTGGGGGTGGGGTATAGGGCTGGGGCTGGGGTATAGGGCTGGGGTATAGGGCTGGGGCTGGGGTATAGGGCTGGGGCTGGGGCTGGGGTATAGGACTGTGGGATAGGAATGGAGCTGGGTATAGGACTGGGGTATAGGACTGGGGCTGGGGTATAGGGCTGGGGCTGGGTATAGGACTGGGGCTGGGGTATAGGACTGGGGCTGGGGTATAGGACTGGGGCTGGGTATAGGACTGGGGCTGGGTATAGGGATGGGGCTGGGGTATAGGGCTGGGGCTGGGTATAGGGCTGGGTTATAGGACTGGGGCTGGGGTATAGGGCTGGGGCTGGGGTATGGGGCTGGGGCTGGGGTATAGGACTGGGGCTGGGTATAGGACTGGGGCTGGGTATAGGACTGGGGTATAGGACTGGGGCTGGGTATAGGACTGGAGCTGGGTCTAGGACTGGGGTATAGGACTGGGGTATAGGACTGGGGCTGGGTATAGGACTGGGGCTGGGTATAGGACTGGGGCTGGGGTATAGGACTGGGGCTGGGTATAGGGCTGGGGCTGGGGTATAGGGCTGGGGCTGGGTATAGGGCTGGGTTATAGGACTGGGGCTGGGGTATAGGGCTGGGGCTGGGGTATAGGGCCTGGGGCTGGGGTATAGGACTGGGGCTGGGTATAGTGCTGGGGCTGGGGTATAGGGCTGGGGGTGGGGTATAGGGCTGGGGCTGGGGTATAGGGCTGGGGTATAGGGCTGGGGCTGGGGTATAGGGCTGGGGCTGGGGCTGGGGTATAGGACTGTGGGATAGGAATGGAGCTGGGGTACAGTGAGGGAAAAAAGTATTTGATCCCCTGCTGATTTTGTACGTTTGCCCACTGACAAAGACATGATCAGTCTATAATTTTAATGGTAGGTTTATTTGAACAGTGAGAGACAGAATAACAACTAAAAAATCCAGAAAAACAAATGTCAAAAATGTTATAAATTGATTTGCCTTTTAATGAGGGAAATAAGTATTTGACCCCTCTGCAAAACATGACTTAGTACTTGGTGGCAAAACCCTTGTTGGCAATCACAGAGGTCAGACGTTTCTTGTAGTTGGCCACCAGGTTTGCACACATCTAAGGAGGGATTTTGTCCCACTCCTCTTTGCAGATCTTCTCCAAGTCATTAAGGTTTCGAGGCTGACGTTTGGCAACTCGAACCTTCAGCTCCCTCCACAGATTTTCTATGGGATTAAGGTCTGGAGACTGGCTAGGCCACTCCAGGACCTTAATGTGCTTCTTCTTGAGCCACTCCTTTGTTGCCTTGGCTGTGTGTTTTGGGTCATTGTCATGCTGGAATACCCATCCACGACCCATTTTCAATGCCCTGGCTGAAGGAAGGAGGTTCTCACCCAAGATTTGACGGTACATGGCCCCGTCCATCGTCCCTTTGATGCAGTGAAGTTGTCCTGTCCCCTTAGCAGAAAAACACCACCAATGCATAATGTTTCCACCTCCATGTTTGACGGTGGGGATGGTGTTCTTGGGGTCATAGGCAGCATTCCTCCTCCTCCAAACACGGCGAGTTGAGTTGATGCCAAAGAGCTCCATATAGGTCTACCAAACCTTTTTTGATATACTAAGAGGACCGTTATTAGCATGTTTTAACCACTCCTGTAGATTATCTGACACTCAAGAAGAAGATCTCATTATTACTGAAACAGGATACAAGTGGAAAATATAAAGATCCAGTCCATTTACAAAATTGGAGGCCCCTTACACTTCATTGTTGTGATGCAAAAATCCTAGCAAAATGTATAGCGCATAGAATTAAAAAGGTATTGTCGGATATTATTCATTCTAATCAGACAGGTTTTTTACATGGAAGATACATTGGAGATAATATAAGGCAAGTATTGGAAACAATAGAACACTATGGAAAATATGGGAAACCAGGCCTGGTTATTCATAGCAGACTTCGAAAAGGCATTTGATAAAGTTCGACTGGGGTTTATATATAAATGCCTGGAGCATTTCAATTTTGGAGAATCTCTTATAAAATGGGTCAAAATCATGTATAGTAACCCTAGGTGTAAAATAGTAAATAATGGCTATTTCTCAGAAAGTTTTAAACTGTCAAGAGGAGTGAAACAAGGTTGTCCACTATCGGCATATCTATTTATTGTGGCCATCGAGATGTTAGCTATT
This sequence comes from Coregonus ussuriensis, assembly GCA_031479575.1. NCBI lineage: Eukaryota > Metazoa > Chordata > Actinopteri > Salmoniformes > Salmonidae > Coregonus > Coregonus ussuriensis. The sequence goes on from CM062486.1 coordinate 53,091,725, forward strand.
AAAATCAGATCCAATAATAATATCAGAGGATTAGAAATACAGGGCTTAAAAACAAAGGTGTCATTGTGCGCTGATGATTCATGTTTTCTTTTAAATGCACAACTAGAATCTCTCCACAGCCTCATAGAGGATCTAGATACATTTTCTAACCTCTCTGGATTACAACCAAATTATGACAAATGTACTATATTACGTATTGGATCACTAAAAAATACAATTTTTACATTACCATGTAGTTTACCAATAAAATGGTCTGATGGTGATGTGGATATACTCGGAATACATATCCCAAAGGAAATAAATGATCTCACTTCAAAATATTTTAATAGAAAGTTAGCAAAAATAGATAAGATCTTACTACCATGGAAAGGAAAATACCTGTCAATTTGTGGAAAAATCACCCTGATTAACTCTTTAGCATTATCCCAGTTTACATATTTGCTTATGGTCTTGCCTACGCCTAGCGAACAGTTTTTTTAATTATATGAGAAAAAAATATTCAATTTTATTTGGAACGGCAAGCCAGACAAAATTAAAAGGGCATATTTATATAATGAATATGAATTCGGAGGACAGAAATTATTCAATATTAAAGCATTAGACCTATCACTAAAAGCTTCAGTCATACAAAAGTTATACTTAAATCCGAACTGGTTTTCAAGCAAATTAGTAAGATTGTCTCACCCAATGTTCAAGAAAGGCCTTTTTCCCTTTATTCAGATTAAAACCTCTCACTTTCAGTTATTTGAAAAGGAAATAATCTCCCAAATGTCACTATTTCTAAAACAAGCCATAGAAAGTTGGTTGCAATTTCAATTTAATCCTCCAGAAACGACAGAACAAATAATGCAACAAATATTGTGGTTAAATTCAAATATACTAATTGACAAAAAACCTTTATTTTTTGACAGAATGTTTAAAAAAGGTATAATCTTCGTAAATGATATCATCGGTAGGACTGGTGGAGTTATGTCGCACATGCAGCTAACAAAAACATATGGAAATGTCTGCTCTACCCAAAATTACAACCAAATAATTGCAGCCTTACCGCAAAAGTGGAAGAGGAAAGTGGAAGGGGGAGAAAGTAAGGAACTTGTCTGTCAGCCTTGCATTAAAGAACATAATTGGTTAAGGAAAAATGTGATAAATAAAAAAGTACATCAGTTTCACTTAAGGACCAAATGTTATGATTTAACTGGATAGAACCCAAATGCAGACAAGTACACCAAGCCAGAGAAGGTTTAACAGGTTTATTTACAATGTTCAATAGTCCAGGTTTCCAATAATAGGGGAAGAGCAAGTCCAGGTTACAGGGAGGGTAACAGATCCAGGTCAGGGCAGGTGTGGTACCGTAATGGCCTAGTGTCCGTGGTGTGTCCAAAAGAGAGGTCCGGTAGTGGAGAGCAGGATGGTGGTGGCAGGAGTGAAGCGGAGGCAGGAGTCAGGTTCCTAATATCTGTGGCACAGGAGAAAAAGTAAATAGAACAGACCAAAAACACAAAGAGCAAAAATAAACAGGTTGAGTCGGCAGCAAGACTAACATGGTCGTCTTGACTATGATCTGACGATGAGTGGTAAGTTTGACCGGGTCTTAAAGGCTGAGGTGATTATGGTGAATGAGCTGCAGCTGGAACCCTGACTCCCGCACACCAGACTTCACTCCTGCAATCAAGGACAGACAGAGGGGAGGGAGAGAGCAGAGAGAGAGCTACCTAGCAGCAGTAGGCCTAACACCAAAGGATTGACAGCCGTCCCATATAGATTGCAAAATAGTTGGGAAGAGATCTTTGACGTCCCGCTCCCATGGCATAGTGTTTATGAACTGACACGCAAAACGACACCGGATTCAAAAATTAGAATCTTTCAATTTAAATTAATATATAAAATTCTTGCTACCAATAGAATGTTATTTATATGGGGGATACAATCTTCCCAGCTCTGCAGATTTTGCTGTGAAGAGACAGAATCATTAGATCATTTGTTTTGGTTCTGTCCATTTGTAGCTTGTTTTTGGACAAAGGTCCAGGAATGGCTAAAGGATTGCAATATTTACCTGGAACTAACCTTGCAGATAGCATTACTGGGTGATCTGAAAAGTCATAGTCAATCAATCAATAATATAATAATACTTTTAGCAAAAATGTTTATTTTTAATTCACAATCTGTAGAAGCAATGAGAATAGAAAGGTTCAGAACTTTTGTAAAACATCACAGTACGGTTGAAATATATATGGCAAATAGAAATCCTATATGGATGGTGTTAAGAGATAGATGGGAGGTATTGAATAGAGTTGAAAGATGGGACTAATAACAAATAACAACAAATAATAACAAAGATAGCTAATAATGTAAGCATACTGTGTCCATAATAAGTATATAGGTTGTATGTTGGGAGCTTTTGGGAAAGAGCACAGTTAGAAAGATATGGCATATAGAAGCAAACCGGATGGACATCATGAAAATGATCGGAGAGGTTGAGAGTAGAAGAAGTTAAGGAGCAAAAAAAATAAAAAAAATAAAAAAAATGTATATATAATAGAATTATTGTAAAATTAACTCTGTCCATAAGGTGTAGATAGTAAGTATAGACCGGAAGTAGAGGCCTGGGCATTGTTGTTCACTAATTTACTCCAAGTAGGGAAAGGATGGTGGGGTTGAAAAGTAATAAAGGGGAGTATATATATATATATATATATATATATATATATATATATATATATATATATATATATATATATATATATAAAACATGGGGGATTGGAAGTGATGCAGACAATTACATTGATAGAAGATACAATCTATCTGCAATATTAAGCTGATCCATTCCCCCCAGAAAAAAAAAAGAAAAAAAAGCTCCTTTTTGCAGGTTTTCCTACTTACAAAGCATGTAGAGGTCTGTAATTTTTATCATAGGTACACTTCAAATGTGAGAGACGGAATCTAAAACAAAAATCCAGAAAATCACATTGTATGATATTGAAGTAATAATTTGCATTTTATTGCATGACATAAGTATTTGATACATCAGAAAAGCAGAACTTAATATTTGGTACAGAAACCTTTGTTTGCAATTACAGAGATCATACGTTTCCTGTAGGTCTTGACCAGGTTTGCACACACTGCAGCAGGGATTTTGGCCCACTCCTCCATACAGACCTTCTCCAGATGCTTCAGGTTTCGGGGCTGTCGCTGGGCAATACGGACTTTCAGCTCCTCCAAAGATTTTCTATTGGGTTCAGGTCTGGAGACTGGCTAGGCCACTCCAGGACCTTGAGATGCTTCTTACGGAGCCACTCCTTAGTTGCCCTGGCTGTGTGTTTCGGGTCGTTGTCATGCTGGAAGACCCAGCCACGACCCATCTTCAATGCTCTTACTGGGGGGAGGAGGTTGTTGGCCAAGATCTCGCGATACATGGCCCCATATTTCCTCCCCTCAATACGGTGCAGTCGTCCTGTCCCCTTTGCAGAAAAGCATCCCCAAAGAATGATGTTTCCACCTCCATGCTTCACGGTTGGGATGGTGTTCTTGGGGTTGTACTCATCCTTCTTCTTCCTCCAAACACGGCGAGTGGAGTTTAGACCAAAAATCTCTATTTTTGTCTCATCAGACCACATAACCTTCTCCCATTCCTCCTCTGGATCATCCAGATGGTCATTGGCAAACTTCAGACGGGCCTGGACATGCGCTGGCTTGAGCAGGGGGACCTTGCGTGCGCTGCAGGATTTTAATCCATGACGGCGTAGTGTGTTACTAATGGTTTTCTTTGAGACTGTGGTCCCAGCTCTCTTCAGGTCATTGACCAGGTCCTGCCGTGTAGTTCTGGGCTGATCCCTCACCTTCCTCATGATCATTGATAACCCACGAGGTGAGATCTTGCATGGAGCCCCAGACCGAGGGTGATTGACCGTCATCTTGAACTTCTTCCATTTTCTAATAATTGCGCCAACAGTTGTTGCCTTCTCACCAAGCTGCTTGCCTATTGTCCTGTAGCCCATCCCAGCCTTGTGCAGGTCAACAATTTTATCCCTGATGTCCTTACACAGCTCTCTGGTCTTGGCCATTGTGGAGGTTGGAGTCTGTTTGATTGAGTGTGTGGACAGGTGTCTTTTATACAGGTAACGAGTTCAAACAGGTGCAGTTACTACAGGTAATGAGTGGAGAACAGGAGGGCTTCTTAAAGAAAAACTAGCAGGTCTGTGAGAGCCGGAATTCTTACTGGTTGGTAGGTGATCAAATACTTATGTCATGCAATAAATTGCAAATTAATTACTTCAAAATCATACAATGTAATTTTCTGGATTTTTGTTTTAGATTCCGTCTCTCACAGTTGAAGTGTATCTATGATTAAAATTGCAGACCTCTACATGCTTTGTAAGTAGGAAAACCTGCAAAATCGGCAGTGTATCAAATACTTGTTCTCCCCACTGTATATGTGCTTTCTTGAGCAGGGGGACCATGCGGGCGCTGCAGGATTTCAGTCCTTCATGGCGTAGTGTGTTACCAATTGTTTTCTTGGTGACTATGGTTCCAGCTGCCTTGAGATCATTGACAAGAACCTCCCGTGTAGTTCTGGGCTGATTCCTCCCCATTCTCATGATCATTGCAACTCCACGAGGTGAGATCTTGCAAGGAGCCCCAGGCCGAGGGAGATTGACAGTTATTTTGTGTTTCTTCCATTTGCAAATAATCGCACCAACTGTTGTCACCTTCTCACCAAGCTGCTTGGCGATGGTCTTGTAGCCCATTCCAGCCTTGTGTAGGTCTACAATCTTGTCCCTGACATCCTTGGAGAGCTCTTTGGTCTTGGCCATGGTGGAGAGTTTGGAATCGGATTGATTAATTGCTTCTGTGGACAGGTGTCTTTTATACAGGTAACAAGCTGAGATTAGGAGCACTCCCTTTAAGAGTGTGCTCCTAATTTCAGCTCGTTACCTGTATAAAAGACACCTGGGAGCCAGAAATCTTTCTGATTGAGAGGGGGTCAAATACTTATTTCCCTCATTAAAATGCAAATAAATTTATAACATTTTTGAAATGCGTTTTTCTGGATTTTTTCAGATTTTTTTTTGGTGTCTCTCACTGTTCAAATAAACCTACCATTAATATCATAGACTGATCATTTCTTTGTCAGTGGGAAAACGTACAAAATCAGCAGGGGATTAAATACTTTTTTCCCTCACTGTATATCTCACTAGTCATCCCCAAAGCCAACACCTCCTTTGGCCGCCATTCCTTCCAGTTCTCTGCTGCCAATGACTGGAACGAACTGCAAAAATCTCTGAAGCTGGAAACGTATCTCCATCCCTAACTTTAAGCATCAGTTATCAGAGCACCTTACCGATCACTGCACCTGTACACAGCCCATCTGAAATTAGCCCACCCAACTACCTCATCCCCATATTGTTATTTATTTTGCTAATTTGCACCCCAGTATCTCTATTTGCACATCATCTCTTGCACATCTATCATTCCAGTGTTAATACTAAATTTTAATTATTATGCACTATGGCCTATTTATTGCCTTACCTCCATAACTTGCTACATTTGCACACACTGTATATAGATTTTCTATTGTGTTATTGACTGTACGTTTTGTTTTTGTTTATTCCATGTGTAACTCTGTGTTGTTGTTTTTAATCGCACTGCTTTGCTTTATCTTGGCCAGGTCACAGTTGTAAATGATAACTTGTTCTCAACTGGCTTACCTGGTTAAAGAAAGGTGAAATATAAAATAAAAACAAATAATCTTGTTCCTGTGGTGTTTGAAACACCCTGGTAGGTTGATTAATAACCTGAACCAGATTACAGGCACTGGTTACAGTGAGAAGCTTCCTCTTGAGCAGACTGCTTGATCTCCTGTTTGAACTCATCGAGCTGACCCTGGGAGAACTGCAAACTGTTCTTCAGGTCCTGGACCTCTCTGGTCAGGTCGCCCATTATTTTATTAGTTGACTCCACCAGTATTTGAATAAAACACTTGAAGCTATTTTCTTGTTGTAACAACTGCTTGTAGATCTATTTTTGTTCATTCAGAAGATCCTTCACCTGTGATAGAGAGACACCACTGGTCTTTGTCATGGTAACAACGTAGGTTACGCTGTTACTCCTCGTAGTTCCAGACAGGACAGGTCACAGGGAAGATTGGAAACAACAAACAGCAGGGGTCTAGACAGCCAAACAGCAGGGGTCTAGACAGCCACAAGTCTGGGACAATCCACGGTCCCAGCCACAATGGCTAACCACTTCACAAACAGCAGGGATCCAGACAGCCACAAGTCTGGGACAATCCACGGTCCCAGCCACAATGGCTAACCACTTCACAAACAGCAGGGATCCAGACAGCCACAAGTCTGGGACAATCCACGGTCCCAGCCACAATGGCTAACCACTTCACAAACAGCAGGGATCCAGACAGCCACAAGTCTGGGACAATCCACGGTCCCAGCCACAATGGCTAACCACTTCACAAACAGCAGGGATCCAGACAGCCACAAGTCTGGGACAATCCACGGTCCCAGCCACAATGGCTAACCACTTCACAAACAGCAGGGATCCAGACAGCCACAAGTCTGGGACAATCCACGGTCCCAGCCACAATGGCTAACCACTTCACAAACAGCAGGGATCCAGACAGCCACAAGTCTGGGACAATCCACGGTCCCAGCCACAATGGCTAACCACTTCATAAACAGCAGGGATCCAGACAGCCACAAGTCTGGGACAATCCACGGTCCCAGCCACAATGGCTAACCACTTCACAAACAGCAGGGATCCAGACAGCCACAAGTCTGGGACAATCCACGGTCCCAGCCACAATGGCTAACCACTTCACAAACAGCAGGGATCCAGACAGCCACAAGTCTGGGACAATCCACGGTCCCAGCCACAATGGCTAACCACTTCACAAACAGCAGGGATCCAGACAGCCACAAGTCTGGGACAATCCACGGTCCCAGCCACAATGGCTAACCACTTCACAAACAGCAGGGATCCAGACAGCCACAAGTCTGGGACAATCCACGGTCCCAGCCACAATGGCTAACCACTTCACAAACAGCAGGGATCCAGACAGCCACAAGTCTGGGACAATCCACGGTCCCAGCCACAATGGCTAACCACTTCACAAACAGCAGGGATCCAGACAGCCACAAGTCTGGGACAATCCACGATCCCAGCCACAATGGCTAACCACTTCACAAACAGCAGGGATCCAGACAGCCACAAGTCTGGGACAATCCACGGTCCCAGCCACAATGGCTAACCCCTTCACAAACAGCAGGGATCCAGACAGCCACAAGTCTGGGACAATCCACGGTCCCAGCCACAATGGCTAACCACTTCACAAACAGCAGGGGTCTAGACAGCCACAAGTCTGGGACAATCCACGGTCCCAGCCACAATGGCTAACAGCGTCACAGGCTGCATTCAAGCCCTCAAGAAAACTCTGCTTGCTTGATAGGAAACTAGCTTGTAAGGGTTGGGGTGAGGTGTGACCCAGGTGTGGTGCAGGACATACAGTAGACAGTAGGCAGAGATGGTGAAACAAGGATCTTTACTGGTGGTCCTGAAGCCAAAATACTAAATAACGGACTTATCACGTTAAAGAAAGGTGGAGCAAATAAGTCTCCAAAAACCGGCTGACCAAATACTTATTTTCCACCATAATTTGCAAATAAATTCATAAAAAATCCTACAATGTGATTTTCTGGATTTTTTTTCTCAATTTGTCTGTCATAATTGACGTGTACCTATGATGAAATTTACAGGCCTCTCTCATCTTTTTAAGTGGGAGAACTTGCACAATTGGTGACTGACTAAATACTTTTTTCCCCCACTGTATCTTTACTTTTACTCAAGTATGACAATTGCGTACTTTATCTACAACTAAATGCCTGCCTGCCTGCCTGCCTGCCTGCCTGCCTGCCTGCCTGCGTGCGTGCCTGCCTGCCTGCATGCGTGCCTGCCTGCCTGCGTGCCTGCCTGCGTGCCTGACTGCATGCCTGCCTGCCTGCCTGCGTGCCTGCGTGCCTGTCTGCATACGTGCCTGCCTGCGTGCGTGCCTGCCTGCGTACGTGCCTGCCTGCCTGCCCGCCCTATATTATACTATTATAATAGTATAATATAGCAGCAGTAGGTGTAGTAGTATAATATAGTATAATATTGATGACTGAATAATAGTATAATATAGTATAATATTGATGACTGTATAATAGTATAATATAGTATAATATTGATGACTGTATAATAGTATAATATAGTATAATATTGATGACTGTATAATAGTATAGTATAGTATAATATTGATGACTGTATAATAGTATAATATAGTATAATATTGATGACTGTATAATAGTATAATATAGTATAATATTGATGACTGTATAATAGTATAGTATAGTATAATATTGATGACTGTATAATAGTATAATATAGTATAATATTGATGACTGTATAATAGTATAATATAGTATAATATTGATGACTGTATAATAGTATAGTATAGTATAATATTGATGACTGTATAATAGTATAATATAGTATAATATTGATGACTGTATAATAGTATAGTATAGTATAATATTGATGACTGTATAATAGTATAATATAGTATAATATTGATGACTGTATAATAGTATAATATAGTATAATATTGATGACTGTATAATAGTATAGTATAGTATAATATTGATGACTGTATAATAGTATAATATAGTATAATATTGATGACTGAATAATAGTATAATATAGTATAATATTGATGACTGTATAATAGTATAATATAGTATAATATTGATGACTGTATAATAGTATAGTATAGTATAATATTGATGACTGTATAATAGTATAATATAGTATAATATTGATGACTGAATAATAGTATAATATAGTATAATATTGATGACTGTATAATAGTATAATATAGTATAATATTGATGACTGTATAATAGTATAGTATAGTATAATATTGATGACTGTATAATAGTATAATATAGTATAATATTGATGACTGTATAATAGTATAGTATAGTATAATATTGATGACTGTATAATAGTATAATATAGTATAATATTGATGACTGAATAATAGTATAATATAGTATAATATTGATGACTGTATAATAGTATAATATAGTATAATATTGATGACTGTATAATAGTATAGTATAGTATAATATTGATGACTGTATAATAGTATAATATAGTATAATATTGATGACTGTATAATAGTATAGTATAGTATAATATTGATGACTGTATAATAGTATAGTATAGTATAATATTGATGACTGAATAATAGTATAATATAGTATAATATTGATGACTGTATAATAGTATAATATAGCAGCAGTAGGTGTAGTAGTATAATATAGTATAATATTGATGACTGTATAATAGTATAATATAGTATAATATTGATGACTGAATAATAGTATAATATAGTATAATATTGATGACTGTATAATAGTATAATATAGTATAATATTGATGACTGTATAATAGTATAATATAGTATAATATTGATGACTGTATAATAGTATAGTATAGTATAATATTGATGACTGTATAATAGTATAGTATAGCAGCAGTAGGTGTAGTAGTATAATATAGTATAATATTGATGACTGTATAATAGTATAATATAGTATAATATTGATGACTGTATAATAGTATAGTATAGTATAGTAGTAGGCAGGCTGTAGCTAATAACACAAAAGGAAATATGGTAGCCTGGCCTTAAACATTCCTGGCCATTCATTGGCTAATTCAACATCATGGCAGCAGTCTACAGTACTCATATATCTGATGTTTGATTCGCTATTCAGCAGCATAGGGAATGCATGGTGAAAAGGACATCCCTGGATATTAATTTGACTCACTCTTATCAGTTTGACTAATAGCCAATGACTAAAATTAGAGGGGATATTACTCAATAATTTTTTCAAAGGTCTCCCACAACAAAATCAGGCACTTAACTGGTCTTACATTTACATTTTAGTAGACGCTCTTATCCAGAGCCTCTTACAGTTATTTTTTTTCATACCCCTCGTGGGAATCAAACCCACAACCCTGGCGTTGCAAACGCCATGCTCTACCAACTGAGCTACATCCCTGCCGGCCATTCCCTCACCTACCCTGGACGACGCTGGGCCAATTGTGCGCTGCCCCATGGGTCTCCCGGTCGCAGCCGCCTACGACAGAGTCTGGATACGAACCAGGATCTCTAGTGGCACAGCTAGTGTGCCTTAGACCACTGCGCCACTCAGGAGGCTTCAATGTGACAGAACCCATAGCAGGCGGGTTGGCCAACCAAAAGGCAAAAGCCTCCTGCGGGGATGGGGGATGGGATTACAAATTGAAATATAGGACAAAACACATATCACGACAAGAGAGACACCACAACACTACATAAAGAGAGACACCACAACACTACATAAAGAGAGACACCACAACACTACATAAAGAGAGACACCACAACACTACATAAAGAGAGACACCACAACACTACATAAAGAGAGACACCACAACACTACATAAAGAGAGACACCACAACACTACATAAAGAGAGACACCACAACACTACATAAAGAGAGACACCACAACACTACATAAAGAGAGACACCACAACACTACATAAAGAGAGACGCCACAACACTACATAAAGAGAGACACCACAACACTACAGAAAGAGAGACGCCACAACACTACATAAAGAGAGACACCACAACACTACATAAAGAGAGACGCCACAACACTACATAAAGAGAGACACCACAACACTACATAAAGAGAGACACCACAACACTACATAAAGAGAGACACCACAACACTACATAAAGAGAGACGCCACAACACTACATAAAGAGAGACACCACAACACTACATAAAGAGAGACACCACAACACTACATAAAGAGAGACACCACAACACTACATAAAGAGAGACACCACAACACTACATAAAGAGAGACGCCACAACACTACATAAAGAGAGACACCACAACACTACAGAAAGAGAGACGCCACAACACTACATAGAGACACCACAACACTACATAAAGAGAGACACCACAACACTACAGAAAGAGAGACACCACAACACTACAGAAAGAGAGACGCCACAACACTACATAAAGAGAGACACCACAACACTACATAAAGAGAGACACCACAACACTACATAAAGAGAGACACCACAACACTACATAAAGAGGGACACCACAACACTACATAAAGAGAGACACCACAACACTACATAAAGAGAGACACCACAACACTACAGAAAGAGAGACACCACAACACTACATAAAAAGAGACACCACAACACTACATAAAGAGAGACACCACAACACTACATAAAGAGAGACACCACAACACTACATAAAGAGAGACACCACAACACTACATAAAGAGAGACGCCACAACACTACATAAAGAGAGACACCACAACACTACAGAAAGAGAGATGCCACAACACTACATAAAGAGAGACACCACAACACTACATAAAGAGAGACGCCACAACACTACATAAAGAGAGACACCACAACACTACATAAAGAGAGACACCACAACACTACATAAAGAGAGACACCACAACACTACATAAAGAGAGACGCCACAACACTACATAAAGAGAGACACCACAACACTACATGAAGAGAGACACCACAACACTACATAAAGAGAGACACCACAACACTACATAAAGAGAGACACCACAACACTACATAAAGAGAGACGCCACAACACTACATAAAGAGAGACACCACAACACTACATAAAGAGAGACGCCACAATACTACATAAAGAGAGACACCACAACACTACATAAAGAGAGACGCCACAACACTACATAAAGAGAGACACCACAACACTACATAAAGAGAGACACCACAACACTACATAAAGAGAGACACCACAACACTACAGAAAGAGAGACACCACAACACTACAGAAAGAGACACCACAACACCACCACACTACATAAAGAGAGACACCACAACACTACATAAAGAGAGACACCACAACACTACATAAAGAGAGACACCACAACACTACATAAAGAGAGACACCACAACACTACATGAAGAGAGACACCACAACACTACAGAAAGAGAGACACCACAACACTACAGAAAGAGAGACACCACAACACCACAACACTACATAAAAAGAGACACCACAACACTACATAAAGAGAGACACCACAACACTACATAAAGAGAGACACCACAACACTACATAAAGAGAGACACCACAATACTACATAAAGAGAGACACCACAACACTACATAAAGAGAGACACCAAAACACTACAGAAAGAGAGACACCACAACACTACAGAAAGAGAGACACCACAACACCACAACACTACATAAAGAGAGACACCACAACACTACATAAAGAGAGACACCACAACACTACAGAAAGAGAGACACCACAACACCACAACACTACATAAAGAGAGACACCACAACACTACATAAAGAGAGACACCACAACACTACATAAAGAGAGACACCACAACACTACATAAAGAGAGACACCACAACACTACATAAAGAGAGACACCACAACACTACAGAAAGAGAGACACCACAACACTACAGAAAGAGAGACACCACAACACCACAACACTACATAAAGAGAGACACCACAACCCTACATAAAGAGACACCACAACACTACATAAAGAGAGACACCACAACACTACATAAAGAGAGACACCACAACACTACAGAAAGAGAGACACCACAACACTACATAAAGAGAGACACCACAACACTACATAAAGAGAGACACCACAACACTACATAAAGAGAGACACCACAACACTACATAAAGAGAGACACCACAACACTACATAAAGAGAGACACCACAACACTACATAAAGAGAGACACCACAACACTACATAAAGAGAGACACCACAACACTACATGAAGAGAGACACCACAACACTACATAAAGAGAGACGCCACAACACTACATAAAGAGAGACACCACAACACTACATAAAGAGAGACGCCACAACACTACATAAAGAGAGACACCACAACACTACATAAAGAGAGACACCACAACACTACATAAAGAGAGACACCACAACACTACATAAAGAGAGACACCACAACACTACATAAAGAGAGACACCACAACACTACATAAAGAGGGACACCACAACACTACATAAAGAGAGACACCACAACACTACATAAAGAGAGACACCACAACACTACATAAAGAGAGACACCACAACACTACATAAAGAGAGACGCCACAACACTACATAAAGAGAGACACCACAACACTACATAAAGAGAGACACCACAACACTACAGAAAGAGAGACACCACAACACCAGAACACTACATAAAGAGAGACACCACAACACTACATAAAGAGAGACACCACAACACTACATAAAGAGAGACACCACAACACTACATAAAGAGAGACACCACAACACTACATAAAGAGAGACACCACAACACTACATGAAGAGAGACACCACAACACTACAGAAAGAGAGACACCACAACACTACAGAAAGAGAGATGCCACAACACTACATAAAGAGAGACACCACAACACTACATAAAGAGAGACGCCACAACACTACATAAAGAGAGACACCACAACACTACATAAAGAGAGACACCACAACACTACATAAAGAGAGACACCACAACACTACATAAAGAGAGACGCCACAACACTACATAAAGAGAGACACCACAACACTACATAAAGAGAGACACCACAACACTACATAAAGAGAGACACCACAACACTACATAAAGAGAGACACCACAACACTACATAAAGAGAGACGCCACAACACTACATAAAGAGAGACACCACAACACTACAGAAAGAGAGACGCCACAACACTACATAAAGAGAGACACCACAACACTACATAAAGAGAGACACCACAACACTACATAAAGAGAGACACCACAACACTACAGAAAGAGAGACGCCACAACACTACATAAAGAGAGACACCACAACACTACATAAAGAGAGACACCACAACACTACATAAAGAGGGACACCACAACACTTCATAAAGAGAGACACCACAACACTACATAAAGAGAGACACCACAACACTACATAAAGAGAGACACCACAACACTACATAAAGAGAGACGCCACAACACTACATAAAGAGAGACACCACAACACTACAGAAAGAGAGACACCACAACACTACAGAAAGAGAGACACCACAACACCACAACACTACATAAAGAGAGACACCACAACACTACATAAAGAGAGACACCACAACACTACATAAAGAGAGACACCACAACACTACATAAAGAGAGACACCACAACACTACATAAAGAGAGACACCACAACACTACATGAAGAGAGACACCACAACACTACAGAAAGAGAGACACCACAACACTACAGAAAGAGAGACACCACAACACCACAACACTACATAAAGAGAGACACCACAACACTACATAAAGAGAGACACCACAACACTACAGAAAGAGAGACACCACAACACTACATAAAGAGAGACACCACAACACTACATAAAGAGAGACACCACAACACTACATAAAGAGAGACACCACAACACTACAGAAAGAGAGACACCACAACACTACAGAAAGAGAGACACCACAACACCACAACACTACATAAAGAGAGACACCACAACACTACATAAAGAGAGACACCACAACACTACAGAAAGAGAGACACCACACCACCACAACACTACATAAAGAGAGACACCACAACACTACATAAAGAGAGACACCACAACACTACATAAAGAGAGACACCACAACACTACATAAAGAGAGACACCACAACACTACATAAAGAGAGACACCACAACACTACATAAAGAGAGACACCACAACACTACAGAAAGAGAGACACCACAACACTACAGAAAGAGAGACACCACAACACCACAACACTACATAAAGAGAGACACCACAACCCTACATAAAGAGACACCACAACACTACATAAAGAGAGACACCACAGCACTACAGAAAGAGAGACACCACAACACTACATAAAGAGAGACACCACAACACTACAGAAAGAGAGACACCACAACACTACATAAAGAGAGACACCAGAACACTACATAAAGAGAGACACCACAACACTACATAAAGAGAGACACCACAACACTACATAAAGAGAGACACCACAACACTACATAAAGAGAGACACCACAACACTACAGAAAGAGAGACACCACAACACTACAGAAAGAGAGACACCACAACACTACATAAAGAGAGACACCAGAACACTACATAAAGAGAGACACCACAACACTACATAAAGAGAGACACCACAACACTACATAAAGAGAGACACCACAACACTACATAAAGAGAGACACCACAACACTACAGAAAGAGAGACACCACAACACTACAGAAAGAGAGACACCACAACACTACATAAAGAGAGACACCACAGCACTACAGAAAGAGAGACACCACAACACTACATAAAGAGAGACACCACAACACTACAGAAAGAGAGACACCACAACACTACATAAAGAGAGACACCACAACACTACATAAAGAGAGACACCACAACACTACAGAAAGAGAGACACCACAACACTACATAAAGAGAGACACCACAACACTACATAAAGAGAGACACCACAACACTACATAAAGAGAGACACCACAACACTACAGAAAGAGAGACACCACAACACTACATAAAGAGAGACACCACAACACTACATAAAGAGAGACACCACAACACTACATAAAGAGAGACACCACAACACTACATAAAGAGAGACACCACAACACTACATAAAGAGAGACACCACAACACTACAGAAAGAGAGACACCACAACACTACATAAAGAGAGACACCACAACACTACATAAAGAGAGACACCACAACACTACATAAAGAGAGACACCACAACACTACAGAAAGAGAGACACCACAACACTACAGAAAGAGAGACACCACAACACTACAGAAAGAGAGACACCACACAACACTACATAAAGAGAGACACCACAACACTACATAAAGAGAGACACCACAACACTACATAAAGAGAGACACCACAACACTACAGAAAGAGAGACACCACAACACTACATAAAGAGAGACACCACAACACTACATAAAGAGAGACACCACAACACTACATAATTAGAGACACCACAACACTACATAAAGAGAGACACCACAACACTACATAAAGAGAGACACCACAACACTACAGAAAGAGAGACACCACAACACTACATAAAGAGAGACACCACAACACTACAGAAAGAGAGACACCACAACACTACATAAAGAGAGACACCACAACACTACATAAAGAGAGACACCACAACACTACATAAAGAGAGACACCACAACAATACATAAAGAGAGACACCACAACACTACATAAAGAGAGACCACAACACTACAGAAAGAGAGACACCACAACACTACATAAAGAGAGACACCACAACACTACAGAAAGAGAGACACCACAACACCACAACACTACATAAAGAGAGACACCACAACACTACATAAAGAGAGACACCACAACACTACATAAAGAGAGACACCACAACACTACATAAAGAGAGACACCACAACACTACATAAAGAGAGACACCACAACACTACATAAAGAGAGACACCACAACACTACATAAAGAGAGACACCACAACACTACAGAAAGAGAGACACCACAACACTACAGAAAGAGAGACTGCCACAACACTACATAAAGAGAGACACCACAACACTACATAAAGAGAGACACCACAACACTACATAAAGAGAGACACCACAACACTACATAAAGAGAGACACCACAACACTACATAAAGAGAGACACCACAACACTACATAAAGAGAGACACCACAACACTACATAAAGAGAGACACCACAACACTACATAAAGAGAGACACCACAACACTACATAAAGAGAGACACCACAACACTACATAAAGAGAGACACCACAACACTACATAAAGAGAGACACCACAACACTACATAAAGAGAGACACCACAACACTACATAAAGAGAGACACCACAACACTACATAAAGAGAGACACCACAACACTACATAAAGAGAGACACCACAACACTACATAAAGAGAGACACCACAACACTACATAAAGAGAGACACCACAACACTACATAAAGAGAGACACCACAACACTACAGAAAGAGAGACACCACAACACTACAGAAAGAGAGACACCACAACACTACATAAAGAGAGACACCACAACACTACATAAAGAGAGACACCACAACACTACATAAAGAGAGACACCACAACACTACATAAAGAGAGACACCACAACACTACATAAAGAGAGACACCACAACACTACAGAAAGAGAGACACCACAACACTACAGAAAGAGAGACACCACAACACTACATAAAGAGAGACACCACAACACTACATAAAGAGAGACACCACAACACTACATAAAGAGAGACACCACAACACTACATAAAGAGAGACACCACAACACTACATAAAGAGAGACACCACAACACTACATAAAGAGAGACACCACAACACTACAGAAAGAGAGACACCACAACACTACAGAAAGAGAGACACCACAACACCACAACACTACATAAAGAGAGACACCACAACACTACATAAAGAGAGACACCACAACACTACAGAAAGAGAGACACCACAACACTACATAAAGAGAGACACCACAACACTACATAAAGAGAGACACCACAACACTACATAAAGAGAGACACCACAACACTACATAAAGAGAGACACCACAACACTACATAAAGAGAGACACCACAACACTACAGAAAGAGAGACACCACAACACTACAGAAAGAGAGACACCACAACACCACAACACTACATAAAGAGAGACACCACAACACTACATAAAGAGAGACACCACAACACTACATAAAGAGAGACACCACAACACTACATAAAGAGAGACACCACAACACTACATAAAGAGAGACACCACAACACTACATAAAGAGAGACACCACAACACTACATAAAGAGAGACACCACAACACTACATAAAGAGAGACACCACAACACTACATAAAGAGAGACACCACAACACTACATAAAGAGAGACACCACAACACTACATAAAGAGAGACACCACAACACTACATAAAGAGAGACACCACAACACTACATGAAAGAGAGACACCACAACACTACATAAAGAGAGACACCACAACACTACATAAAGAGAGACACCACAACACTACATAAAGAGAGACACCACAACACTACATAAAGAGAGACACCACAACACTACATAAAGAGAGACACCACAACACTACATAAAGAGAGACACCACAACACTACATAAAGAGAGACACCACAACACTACATAAAGAGAGACACCACAACACTACATAAAGAGAGACACCACAACACTACATAAAGAGAGACACCACAACACTACATAAAGAGAGACACCACAACACTACATAAAGAGAGACACCACAACACTACATAAAGAGAGACACCACAACACTACATAAAGAGAGACACCACAACACTACATAAAGAGAGACACCACAACACTACAGAAAGAGAGACACCACAACACCAGAACACTACATAAAGAGAGACACCACAACACTACATAAAGAGAGACACCACAACACTACATAAAGAGAGACACCACAACACTACATAAAGAGAGACACCACAACACTACATAAAGAGAGACACCACAACACTACATGAAGAGAGACACCACAACACTACAGAAAGAGAGACACCACAACACTACAGAAAGAGAGACAGCCACAACACTACATAAAGAGAGACACCACAACACTACATAAAGAGAGACACCACAACACTACATAAAGAGAGACACCACAACACTACATAAAGAGAGACACCACAACACTACATAAAGAGAGACACCACAACACTACATAAAGAGAGACACCACAACACTACATAAAGAGAGACACCACAACACTACATAAAGAGAGACACCACAACACTACATAAAGAGAGACACCACAACACTACATAAAGAGAGACACCACAACACTACATAAAGAGAGACACCACAACACTACATAAAGAGAGACACCACAACACTACAGAAAGAGAGACGCCACAACACTACATAAAGAGAGACACCACAACACTACATAAAGAGAGACACCACAACACTACATAAAGAGAGACACCACAACACTACAGAAAGAGAGACACCACAACACTACATAAAGAGAGACACCACAACACTACATAAAGAGAGACACCACAACACTACATAAAGAGAGGACACCACAACACTTCATAAAGAGAGACACCACAACACTACATAAAGAGAGACACCACAACACTACATAAAGAGAGACACCACAACACTACATAAAGAGAGACACCACAACACTACATAAAGAGAGACACCACAACACTACAGAAAGAGAGACACCACAACACTACAGAAAGAGAGACACCACAACACCACAACACTACATAAAGAGAGACACCACAACACTACATAAAGAGAGACACCACAACACTACATAAAGAGAGACACCACAACACTACATAAAGAGAGACACCACAACACTACATAAAGAGAGACACCACAACACTACATGAAAGAGAGACACCACAACACTACAGAAAGAGAGACACCACAACACTACAGAAAGAGAGACACCACAACACCACAACACTACATAAAGAGAGACACCACAACACTACATAAAGAGAGACACCACAACACTACAGAAAGAGAGACACCACAACACTACATAAAGAGAGACACCACAACACTACATAAAGAGAGACACCACAACACTACATAAAGAGAGACACCACAACACTACAGAAAGAGAGACACCACAACACTACAGAAAGAGAGACACCACAACACCACAACACTACATAAAGAGAGACACCACAACACTACATAAAGAGAGACACCACAACACTACAGAAAGAGAGACACCACACCACAACACTACATAAAGAGAGACACCACAACACTACATAAAGAGAGACACCACAACACTACATAAAGAGAGACACCACAACACTACATAAAGAGAGACACCACAACACTACATAAAGAGAGACACCACAACACTACATAAAGAGAGACACCACAACACTACAGAAAGAGAGACACCACAACACTACAGAAAGAGAGACACCACAACACCACAACACTACATAAAGAGAGACACCACAACACTACATAAAGAGACACCACAACACTACATAAAGAGAGACACCACAGCACTACAGAAAGAGAGACACCACAACACTACATAAAGAGAGACACCACAACACTACAGAAAGAGAGACACCACAACACTACATAAAGAGAGACACCAGAACACTACATAAAGAGAGACACCACAACACTACATAAAGAGAGACACCACAACACTACATAAAGAGAGACACCACAACACTACATAAAGAGAGACACCACAACACTACAGAAAGAGAGACACCACAACACTACAGAAAGAGAGACACCACAACACTACATAAAGAGAGACACCAGAACACTACATAAAGAGAGACACCACAACACTACATAAAGAGAGACACCACAACACTACATAAAGAGAGACACCACAACACTACATAAAGAGAGACACCACAACACTACAGAAAGAGAGACACCACAACACTACAGAAAGAGAGACACCACAACACTACATAAAGAGAGACACCACAACACTACAGAAAGAGAGACACCACAACACTACATAAAGAGAGACACCACAACACTACATAAAGAGAGACACCACAACACTACATAAAGAGAGACACCACAACACTACATAAAGAGAGACACCACAACACTACAGAAAGAGAGACACCACAACACTACATAAAGAGAGACACCACAACACTACATAAAGAGAGACACCACAACACTACATAAAGAGAGACACCACAACACTACATAAAGAGAGACACCACAACACTACATAAAGAGAGACACCACAACACTACATAAAGAGAGACACCACAACACTACATAAAGAGAGACACCACAACACTACATAAAGAGAGACACCACAACACTACATAAAGAGAGACACCACAACACTACATAAAGAGAGACACCACAACACTACAGAAAGAGAGACACCACACACAACACTACATAAAGAGAGACACCACAACACTACATAAAGAGAGACACCACAACACTACATAAAGAGAGACACCACAACACTACATAAAGAGAGACACCACAACACTACATAAAGAGAGACACCACAACACTACATAAAGAGAGACACCACAACACTACAGAAAGAGAGACACCACAACACTACAGAAAGAGAGACACCACACAACACTACATAAAGAGAGACACCACAACACTACATAAAGAGAGACACCACAACACTACATAAAGAGAGACACCACAACACTACAGAAAGAGAGACACCACAACACTACATAAAGAGAGACACCACAACACTACATAAAGAGAGACACCACAACACTACATAAAGAGAGACACCACAACACTACATAAAGAGAGACACCACAACACTACATAAAGAGAGACACCACAACACTACATAAAGAGAGACACCACAACACTACATAAAGAGAGACACCACAACACTACAGAAAGAGAGACACCACAACACTACATAAAGAGAGACACCACAACACTACATAAAGAGAGACACCACAACACTACATAAAGAGAGACACCACAACACTACATAAAGAGAGACACCACAACACTACATAAAGAGAGACACCACAACACTACAGAAAGAGAGACACCACAACACTACATAAAGAGAGACACCACAACACTACATAAAGAGAGACACCACAACACTACATAAAGAGAGACACCACAACACTACATAAAGAGAGACACCACAACACTACAGAAAGAGAGACACCACAACACTACATAAAGAGAGACACCACAACACTACATAAAGAGAGACACCACAACACTACAGAAAGAGAGACACCACAACACTACATAAAGAGAGACACCACAACACTACATAAAGAGAGACACCACAACACTACATAAAGAGAGACACCACAACACTACATAAAGAGAGACACCACAACACTACATAAAGAGAGACACCACAACACTACATAAAGAGAGACACCACAACACTACATAAAGAGAGACACCACAACACTACAGAAAGAGAGACACCACAACACTACATAAAGAGAGACACCACAACACTACATAAAGAGAGACACCACAACACTACATAAAGAGAGACACCACAACACTACATAAAGAGAGACACCACAACACTACATAAAGAGAGACACCACAACACTACATAAAGAGAGACACCACAACACTACATAAAGAGAGACACCACAACACTACAGAAAGAGAGACACCACAACACTACATAAAGAGAGACACCACAACACTACATAAAGAGAGACACCACAACACTACATAAAGAGAGACACCACAACACTACATAAAGAGAGACACCACAACACTACATAAAGAGAGACACCACAACACTACATAAAGAGAGACACCACAACACTACAGAAAGAGAGACACCACAACACTACATAAAGAGAGACACCACAACACTACATAAAGAGAGACACCACAACACTACATAAAGAGAGACACCACAACACTACATAAAGAGAGACACCACAACACTACATAAAGAGAGACACCACAACACTACAGAAAGAGAGACACCACAACACTACATAAAGAGAGACACCACAACACTACATAAAGAGAGACACCACAACACTACATAAAGAGAGACACCACAACACTACAGAAAGAGAGACACCACAACACCACAACACTACATAAAGAGAGACACCACAACACTACATAAAGAGAGACACCACAACACTACATAAAGAGAGACACCACAACACTACATAAAGAGAGACACCACAACACTACATAAAGAGAGACACCACAACACTACATGAAGAGAGACACCACAACACTACAGAAAGAGAGACACCACAACACTACAGAAAGAGAGACACCACAACACCACAACACTACATAAAGAGAGACACCACAACACTACATAAAGAGAGACACCACAACACTACAGAAAGAGAGACACCACAACACTACATAAAGAGAGACACCACAACACTACATAAAGAGAGACACCACAACACTACATAAAGAGAGACACCACAACACTACAGAAAGAGAGACACCACAACACTACAGAAAGAGAGACACCACAACACCACAACACTACATAAAGAGAGACACCACAACACTACATAAAGAGAGACACCACAACACTACAGAAAGAGAGACACCACACCACAACACTACATAAAGAGAGACACCACAACACTACATAAAGAGAGACACCACAACACTACATAAAGAGAGACACCACAACACTACATAAAGAGAGACACCACAACACTACATAAAGAGAGACACCACAACACTACATAAAGAGAGACACCACAACACTACATAAAGAGAGACACCACAACACTACATAAAGAGAGACACCACAACACTACATAAAGAGAGACACCACAACACTACATAAAGAGAGACACCACAACACTACATAAAGAGAGACACCACAACACTACATAAAGAGAGACACCACAACACTACATAAAGAGAGACACCACAACACTACATAAAGAGAGACACCACAACACTACATAAAGAGAGACACCACAACACTACATAAAGAGAGACACCACAACACTACATAAAGAGAGACACCACAACACTACATAAAGAGAGACACCACAACACTACATAAAGAGAGACACCACAACACTACATAAAGAGAGACACCACAACACTACATAAAGAGAGACACCACAACACTACATAAAGAGAGACACCACAACACTACATAAAGAGAGACACCACAACACTACATAAAGAGAGACACCACAACACTACATAAAGAGAGACACCACAACACTACATAAAGAGAGACACCACAACACTACATAAAGAGAGACACCACAACACTACATAAAGAGAGACACCACAACACTACATAAAGAGAGACACCACAACACTACATAAAGAGAGACACCACAACACTACATAAAGAGAGACACCACAACACTACATAAAGAGAGACACCACAACACTACATAAAGAGAGACACCACAACACTACATAAAGAGAGACACCACAACACTACATAAAGAGAGACACCACAACACTACATAAAGAGAGACACCACAACACTACATAAAGAGAGACACCACAACACTACATAAAGAGAGACACCACAACACTACATAAAGAGAGACACCACAACACTACATAAAGAGAGACACCACAACACTACATAAAGAGAGACACCACAACACTACATAAAGAGAGACACCACAACACTACATAAAGAGAGACACCACAACACTACATAAAGAGAGACACCACAACACTACATAAAGAGAGACACCACAACACTACATAAAGAGAGACACCACAACACTACATAAAGAGAGACACCACAACACTACATAAAGAGAGACACCACAACACTACATAAAGAGAGACACCACAACACTACATAAAGAGAGACACCACAACACTACATAAAGAGAGACACCACAACACTACATAAAGAGAGACACCACAACACTACATAAAGAGAGACACCACAACACTACATAAAGAGAGACACCACAACACTACAGAAAGAGAGACACCACAACACTACATAAAGAGAGACACCACAACACTACATAAAGAGAGACACCACAACACTACATAAAGAGAGACACCACAACACTACATAAAGAGAGACACCACAACACTACATAAAGAGAGACACCACAACACTACATAAAGAGAGACACCACAACACTACATAAAGAGAGACACCACAACACTACATAAAGAGAGACACCACAACACTACATAAAGAGAGACACCACAACACTACATAAAGAGAGACACCACAACACTACATAAAGAGAGACACCACAACACTACATAAAGAGAGACACCACAACACTACATAAAGAGAGACACCACAACACTACATAAAGAGAGACACCACAACACTACATAAAGAGAGACACCACAACACTACATAAAGAGAGACACCACAACACTACATAAAGAGAGACACCACAACACTACATAAAGAGAGACACCACAACACTACATAAAGAGAGACACCACAACACTACATAAAGAGAGACACCACAACACTACATAAAGAGAGACACCACAACACTACATAAAGAGAGACACCACAACACTACATAAAGAGAGACACCACAACACTACATAAAGAGAGACACCACAACACTACATAAAGAGAGACACCACAACACTACAGAAAGAGAGACACCACAACACTACATAAAGAGAGACACCACAACACTACATAAAGAGAGACACCACAACACTACATAAAGAGAGACACCACAACACTACATAAAGAGAGACACCACAACACTACATAAAGAGAGACACCACAACACTACATAAAGAGAGACACCACAACACTACATAAAGAGAGACACCACAACACTACATAAAGAGAGACACCACAACACTACATAAAGAGAGACACCACAACACTACATAAAGAGAGACACCACAACACTACATAAAGAGAGACACCACAACACTACATAAAGAGAGACACCACAACACTACATAAAGAGAGACACCACAACACTACATAAAGAGAGACACCACAACACTACATAAAGAGAGACACCACAACACTACATAAAGAGAGACACCACAACACTACATAAAGAGAGACACCACAACACTACATAAAGAGAGACACCACAACACTACAGAAAGAGAGACACCACAACACTACAGAAAGAGAGACACCACAACACTACATAAAGAGAGACACCACAACACTACATAAAGAGAGACACCACAACACTACATAAAGAGAGACACCACAACACTACATAAAGAGAGACACCACAACACTACATAAAGAGAGACACCACAACACTACATAAAGAGAGACACCACAACACTACATAAAGAGAGACACCACAACACTACATAAAGAGAGACACCACAACACTACATAAAGAGAGACACCACAACACTACATAAAGAGAGACACCACAACACTACATAAAGAGAGACACCACAACACTACATAAAGAGAGACACCACAACACTACATAAAGAGAGACACCACAACACTACATAAAGAGAGACACCACAACACTACATAAAGAGAGACACCACAACACTACATAAAGAGAGACACCACAACACTACATAAAGAGAGACACCACAACACTACATAAAGAGAGACACCACAACACTACATAAAGAGAGACACCACAACACTACATAAAGAGAGACACCACAACACTACATAAAGAGAGACACCACAACACTACATAAAGAGAGACACCACAACACTACATAAAGAGAGACACCACAACACTACATAAAGAGAGACACCACAACACTACATAAAGAGAGACACCACAACACTACATAAAGAGAGACACCACAACACTACATAAAGAGAGACACCACAACACTACATAAAGAGAGACACCACAACACTACATAAAGAGAGACACCACAACACTACATAAAGAGAGACACCACAACACTACATAAAGAGAGACACCACAACACTACATAAAGAGAGACACCACAACACTACATAAAGAGAGACACCACAACACTACATAAAGAGAGACACCACAACACTACATAAAGAGAGACACCACAACACTACATAAAGAGAGACACCACAACACTACATAAAGAGAGACACCACAACACTACATAAAGAGAGACACCACAACACTACATAAAGAGAGACACCACAACACTACATAAAGAGAGACACCACAACACTACATAAAGAGAGACACCACAACACTACATAAAGAGAGACACCACAACACTACATAAAGAGAGACACCACAACACTACATAAAGAGAGACACCACAACACTACATAAAGAGAGACACCACAACACTACATAAAGAGAGACACCACAACACTACATAAAGAGAGACACCACAACACTACATAAAGAGAGACACCACAACACTACATAAAGAGAGACACCACAACACTACATAAAGAGAGACACCACAACACTACATAAAGAGAGACACCACAACACTACATAAAGAGAGACACCACAACACTACATAAAGAGAGACACCACAACACTACATAAAGAGAGACACCACAACACTACATAAAGAGAGACACCACAACACTACATAAAGAGAGACACCACAACACTACATAAAGAGAGACACCACAACACTACATAAAGAGAGACACCACAACACTACATAAAGAGAGACACCACAACACTACATAAAGAGAGACACCACAACACTACATAAAGAGAGACACCACAACACTACATAAAGAGAGACACCACAACACTACATAAAGAGAGACACCACAACACTACATAAAGAGAGACACCACAACACTACATAAAGAGAGACACCACAACACTACATAAAGAGAGACACCACAACACTACATAAAGAGAGACACCACAACACTACATAAAGAGAGACACCACAACACTACATAAAGAGAGACACCACAACACTACATAAAGAGAGACACCACAACACTACATAAAGAGAGACACCACAACACTACATAAAGAGAGACACCACAACACTACATAAAGAGAGACACCACAACACTACATAAAGAGAGACACCACAACACTACATAAAGAGAGACACCACAACACTACATAAAGAGAGACACCACAACACTACATAAAGAGAGACACCACAACACTACATAAAGAGAGACACCACAACACTACATAAAGAGAGACACCACAACACTACATAAAGAGAGACACCACAACACTACATAAAGAGAGACACCACAACACTACAGAAAGAGAGACACCACAACACTACATAAAGAGAGACACCACAACACTACATAAAGAGAGACACCACAACACTACATAAAGAGAGACACCACAACACTACATAAAGAGAGACACCACAACACTACATAAAGAGAGACACCACAACACTACATAAAGAGAGACACCACAACACTACATAAAGAGAGACACCACAACACTACATAAAGAGAGACACCACAACACTACATAAAGAGAGACACCACAACACTACATAAAGAGAGACACCACAACACTACATAAAGAGAGACACCACAACACTACATAAAGAGAGACACCACAACACTACATAAAGAGAGACACCACAACACTACATAAAGAGAGACACCACAACACTACATAAAGAGAGACACCACAACACTACAGAAAGAGAGACACCACAACACTACATAAAGAGAGACACCACAACACTACATAAAGAGAGACACCACAACACTACATAAAGAGAGACACCACAACACTACATAAAGAGAGACACCACAACACTACATAAAGAGAGACACCACAACACTACATAAAGAGAGACACCACAACACTACATAAAGAGAGACACCACAACACTACATAAAGAGAGACACCACAACACTACATAAAGAGAGACACCACAACACTACATAAAGAGAGACACCACAACACTACATAAAGAGAGACACCACAACACTACATAAAGAGAGACACCACAACACTACATAAAGAGAGACACCACAACACTACATAAAGAGAGACACCACAACACTACATAAAGAGAGACACCACAACACTACATAAAGAGAGACACCACAACACTACATAAAGAGAGACACCACAACACTACATAAAGAGAGACACCACAACACTACATAAAGAGAGACACCACAACACTACATAAAGAGAGACACCACAACACTACATAAAGAGAGACACCACAACACTACATAAAGAGAGACACCACAACACTACATAAAGAGAGACACCACAACACTACATAAAGAGAGACACCACAACACTACATAAAGAGAGACACCACAACACTACATAAAGAGAGACACCACAACACTACATAAAGAGAGACACCACAACACTACATAAAGAGAGACACCACAACACTACATAAAGAGAGACACCACAACACTACATAAAGAGAGACACCACAACACTACATAAAGAGAGACACCACAACACTACATAAAGAGAGACACCACAACACTACATAAAGAGAGACACCACAACACTACATAAAGAGAGACACCACAACACTACATAAAGAGAGACACCACAACACTACATAAAGAGAGACACCACAACACTACATAAAGAGAGACACCACAACACTACATAAAGAGAGACACCACAACACTACATAAAGAGAGACACCACAACACTACATAAAGAGAGACACCACAACACTACATAAAGAGAGACACCACAACACTACATAAAGAGAGACACCACAACACTACATAAAGAGAGACACCACAACACTACATAAAGAGAGACACCACAACACTACATAAAGAGAGACACCACAACACTACATAAAGAGAGACACCACAACACTACATAAAGAGAGACACCACAACACTACATAAAGAGAGACACCACAACACTACATAAAGAGAGACACCACAACACTACATAAAGAGAGACACCACAACACTACATAAAGAGAGACACCACAACACTACATAAAGAGAGACACCACAACACTACATAAAGAGAGACACCACAACACTACATAAAGAGAGACACCACAACACTACATAAAGAGAGACACCACAACACTACATAAAGAGAGACACCACAACACTACATAAAGAGAGACACCACAACACTACATAAAGAGAGACACCACAACACTACATAAAGAGAGACACCACAACACTACATAAAGAGAGACACCACAACACTACATAAAGAGAGACACCACAACACTACATAAAGAGAGACACCACAACACTACATAAAGAGAGACACCACAACACTACATAAAGAGAGACACCACAACACTACATAAAGAGAGACACCACAACACTACATAAAGAGAGACACCACAACACTACAGAAAGAGAGACACCACAACACTACAGAAAGAGAGACACCACAACACTACATAAAGAGAGACACCACAACACTACATAAAGAGAGACACCACAACACTACATAAAGAGAGACACCACAACACTACATAAAGAGAGACACCACAACACTACATAAAGAGAGACACCACAACACTACATAAAGAGAGACACCACAACACTACATAAAGAGAGACACCACAACACTACATAAAGAGAGACACCACAACACTACATAAAGAGAGACACCACAACACTACATAAAGAGAGACACCACAACACTACATAAAGAGAGACACCACAACACTACATAAAGAGAGACACCACAACACTACATAAAGAGAGACACCACAACACTACATAAAGAGAGACACCACAACACTACATAAAGAGAGACACCACAACACTACATAAAGAGAGACACCACAACACTACATAAAGAGAGACACCACAACACTACAGAAAGAGAGACACCACAACACTACATAAAGAGAGACACCACAACACTACATAAAGAGAGACACCACAACACTACATAAAGAGAGACACCACAACACTACATAAAGAGAGACACCACAACACTACATAAAGAGAGACACCACAACACTACATAAAGAGAGACACCACAACACTACAGAAAGAGAGACACCACAACACTACATAAAGAGAGACACCACAACACTACATAAAGAGAGACACCACAACACTACATAAAGAGAGACACCACAACACTACATAAAGAGAGACACCACAACACTACATAAAGAGAGACACCACAACACTACATAAAGAGAGACACCACAACACTACAGAAAGAGAGACACCACAACACTACAGAAAGAGAGACACCACAACACTACATAAAGAGAGACACCACAACACTACATAAAGAGAGACACCACAACACTACATAAAGAGAGACACCACAACACTACATAAAGAGAGACACCACAACACTACATAAAGAGAGACACCACAACACTACATAAAGAGAGACACCACAACACTACATAAAGAGAGACACCACAACACTACATAAAGAGAGACACCACAACACTACATAAAGAGAGACACCACAACACTACATAAAGAGAGACACCACAACACTACATAAAGAGAGACACCACAACACTACATAAAGAGAGACACCACAACACTACATAAAGAGAGACACCACAACACTACATAAAGAGAGACACCACAACACTACATAAAGAGAGACACCACAACACTACATAAAGAGAGACACCACAACACTACATAAAGAGAGACACCACAACACTACATAAAGAGAGACACCACAACACTACATAAAGAGAGACACCACAACACTACATAAAGAGAGACACCACAACACTACAGAAAGAGAGACACCACAACACTACATAAAGAGAGACACCACAACACTACATAAAGAGAGACACCACAACACTACATAAAGAGAGACACCACAACACTACATAAAGAGAGACACCACAACACTACATAAAGAGAGACACCACAACACTACATAAAGAGAGACACCACAACACTACATAAAGAGAGACACCACAACACTACATAAAGAGAGACACCACAACACTACATAAAGAGAGACACCACAACACTACATAAAGAGAGACACCACAACACTACATAAAGAGAGACACCACAACACTACATAAAGAGAGACACCACAACACTACATAAAGAGAGACACCACAACACTACATAAAGAGAGACACCACAACACTACATAAAGAGAGACACCACAACACTACATAAAGAGAGACACCACAACACTACATAAAGAGAGACACCACAACACTACATAAAGAGAGACACCACAACACTACATAAAGAGAGACACCACAACACTACATAAAGAGAGACACCACAACACTACATAAAGAGAGACACCACAACACTACATAAAGAGAGACACCACAACACTACATAAAGAGAGACACCACAACACTACATAAAGAGAGACACCACAACACTACATAAAGAGAGACACCACAACACTACATAAAGAGAGACACCACAACACTACATAAAGAGAGACACCACAACACTACATAAAGAGAGACACCACAACACTACATAAAGAGAGACACCACAACACTACATAAAGAGAG
>CM062486.1:53124351-53261851 GCA_031479575.1 Coregonus ussuriensis
GAGAGACACCACAACACTACATAAAGAGAGAGAGACACCACAACACTACATAAAGAGAGAGAGACACCACAACACTACATAAAGAGAGACACCAAACAACACTACATAAAGAGAGACACCACAACACTACATAAAGAGAGACACCACAACACTACATAAAGAGAGACACCACAACACTACATAAGAGAGAGACACCACAACACTACATAAAGAGAGACACGCCACAACACTACATAAAAAGAGAGACACCACAACACTACATAAAGAGAGAACCACAACACTACATAAAGAGAGACCACAACTACACTAAAGATAAAGAGAGACACCACAAACACTACATAAAGAGAGAGAGACACCACAACACTACATAAAGAGAGACACCACAACACTACATAAAGAGAGACACCACACACTACATAAAGAGAGAGACACCACAACCAACTACATAAAGAGAGAGAGACACCACAACACTACATAAAGAGAGACACCACAACACTACACTACATAAAGAGAGACACCACAACAACTACATAAAAGAGAGACACCACAACACTACATAAGAAGAGAGAGACACCAACACCACTACATAAAGAGAGAGAGACACCACAACACTACAAAGAGAGACACCACAACACTACATAAAGAGAGACCACCACACACTACATAAAGAGAGAGACACCACAACACTACATAAAGGAGGAGACGCCACAACACTACATAAAGAGAGGACACCACAACACTACATAAAGAGAGACACCACAACACTACAGAAAGAGAGACACCACAACACTACATAAAGAGAGACCCACAACACTACATAAAGAGAGACACCACAAACACTACATAAAGAGAGACGCCACAACACTACATAAAGAGAGGACACCACAACACTACATAAAGAGAGACACCACAACACTACATAAAGAGAGACACCACAACACTACATAAAGAGAGACACCACACCACAACACCTACATAAAGAAGAGACACCACAACACTACATAAAGAGAGACACCACAACACTACATAAAGAGAGACACCACAACACTACATAAAGAGAGACACCACACACTACATACAGAGAGACACCACAACACTACATAAAGGAGACACCACAACACTACATAAAGAGAGAAGACACCACAACACTACATAAAGAGAGACACCACAACACTACATAAAGAGAGACACCACAACACTACATAAAGAGAGACTCCACAACACTACATAAAGAGAGACACCACAACACTACATAAAGAGAGACACCACAACACTACATAAAGAGAGACACCACAACACTACATAAAGAGAGACACCACAACACTACATAGAAGAGAGACACCACAACACTACATAAAGGAGAGACACCACAACACTACATAAAGAGAGACACCACAACACTACATAAAGAGAGACACCACAACACTACATAAAGAGAGGACGAGACACCACAACACCTACATAAAGAGAGACGCCACAACACTACATAAAGAGAGACACCACAACACTACATAAAGAGAGACACCACAACACTACATAAAGAGAGACACCACAACACTACATAAAGAGAGACACCACAACACTACATAAAGAGAGACACCACAACACTACAGAAAGAGAGACACCACAACACTACATAAAGAGAGACACACACAACACTACATAAAGAGAGACACCACAACACTACATAAAGAGAGAGACACCACAACACTACATAAAGAGAGACACCACAACACTACATAAAGAGAGACACCACAACACTACATGAAAGAGAGAACACCACAACACTACAGAAAGAGATGACACCACAACACTACATAAAGAGAGACACCACAACACTACATAGAAGAGAGACACCACAACACTAAGAAAGAGAGACGCCACAACACTACATAAAGAGAGACACCACAACACTACATAAAGAGGAGAGAGACACCACAACACTACATAAAGAGAGACACCACAACACTACATAAGAGAGAGACACCACAACACTACATAGAAGAGCAGACACCACAACACTACATAAAGAGAGACACCCACAACACTACATAAAGTAGAGACACCACAACACTACATAATAGAGAGAGAGACACCACAACACTACATAAAGAGAGACACCACAACACTACATAAAGAGAGACACCACAACACAACACTACATAGAGAGCACACCACAACACTACATAAAGAGAGACACCACAAACACTACATAAAGAGAGACACCACAACACTACATAAAGGAGAGACACCACAACACTACATAAAGAGAGAGAGACACCACAACACTACATAAAGAGAGACACCACAACACTACATAAAGAGAGACTCCACAACACTACATAAAGAGAGACACCACAACACTACATAAAGAGAGACACCACAACACTACAGAAAGAGAGAAGAGACACCACAAACACTACATAAAGAGAGACACCACAACACTACATAAAGAGAGACACCACAACACTACATAAAGAGAGACACCACGAACACTACATAAAGAGAGACACCACAACACTACATAAAGAGAGACACCACAACACTACATAAAGAGAGACACCACAACACTACATAAAGAGAGACACCACAACACTACATAAAGAGAGAGACCACAACACTACATAAAGAGAGACACCACAACACTACATAAAGAGAGACACCACAACACTACATAAAGAGACAGCCACAACACTACATAAAGAGAGACACCACAACACTACATAAAGAGAGACAGCCACAACACTACATAAAGAGAGACTCCACAACACTACATAAAGAGAGACACCACAACACTACATAAAGAGAGACACCACAACACTACATAAAGAGAGACACCACAACACTACATAAAGAGAGACACCACAACACTACATATAAAGAGAGGACGCCACAACACTACATAAAGAGAGACACCAACAACACTACATAAAGAGAGACACCACAACACTACATAAAGAGAGACACCACAACACTACATAAAGAGAGACACCACAACACTACATAAAGAGAGACAGCCACAACACTACATAAAGAGAGACACACAACACTACATAAAGAGAGACAGCCACAACACTACATAAAGAGAGACACCACAACACTACATAAAGAGAGGACACCACAACACTACATAAAGAGAGACACCACAACACTACATAAAGAGAGAGACACCACAACACTACATAAAGAGAGACACCACAACACTACATAAAGAGAGACACCACAACACTACATAAAGAGAGACACCACAACACTACATAAAGAGAGACACCACAACACTACATAAAGAGAGACACCCACAACACTACATAAAGAGAGACACCACAACACTACATAAAGAGAGACACCACAACACTACTACATAAAGAGAGACACCACAACACTACATAAAGAGAGACACCACAACACTACATAAAGAGAGACACCACAACACTACATAAAGAGAGACACCACAACACTACATAAAGAGAGACACCACAACACTACATAAAGAGAGGGACACCACAACACTACATAAAGAGAGACACCACAACACTACATAAAGAGAGACACCACAACACTACATAAAGAGAGACACCACAACACTACAGAAAGAGAGACACCACAACACTACATAAAGAGAGACACCACAACACTACATAAAGAGAGACACCACAACACTACATAAAGAGAGACACCACAACACTACAGAAAGAGAGACGACCACAACACTACATAAAGAGAGACACCACAACACTACATAAAGAGAGAAACCACAACACTACATAAAGAGAGACACCACAACACTACATAAAGAGAGACACCACAACACTACATAAAGAGAGACACCACAACACTACATTACATAAAAGAGAGACACCACAACACTAATAAGAGAGAGACAGCCCACAACACTACATAAAGAGAGACACCACAACACTACATAAAGAGAGACACCACAACACTACATAAAGAGAGACACCACAACACTACAGAAAGAGAGACACCACAACACTACATAAAGAAGAGCCACCACAACACTACATAAAGAGAGACACCACAACACTACATAAAGAGAGACACCACAACACTACATAAAGAGAGGACACCACAACACTACATAGAAGAGAGACACCACAACACTACATAAAGAGAGACCCACAACACTACAGAAAGAGAGACTCTCACCCAACACTACATAAAGAGAGACACCACAACACTACATAAAGAGAGACACCACAACACTACATAAAGAGAGACAACCTACAACACTACATAAAGAGAGACACCACAACACTACATAAAGCTGAGACCCCGACAAAACACTACTAAAAGAGAGACGAGACACCACAAACACTACATAAAGAGAGACACCAGAACACTACATAAAGAGAGACACCACAACACGTACATAAAGAGAGACACCACAACACTACATAAAGAGAGACACCACAACACTACATAAAGAGAGACACCACAACACTACAGAAAGAGAGACAACCACAACACTACATAAAGAGAGACACCACAACACTACATAAAGAGAGACACCACAGACACTACATAAAGAGAGACACCACAACACTACATAAAGAGAGACACCACAAACACTACATAAAGAGAGACACCACAACACTACATAAAGAGAGACACCACAACACTACATAAAGAGAGACACCACAACACTACAGAAAGAGAGACACCACAACACTAACATAAAGAAGACACCACAACACTACATAAAGAGAGACACCACAACACTACATAAAGAGAGACACCACAACACTACATGAAAGAGAGACACCACAACACTACATAAAGAGAGACAAGACACCACAACACTACATAAGAGAGAGAGACACCACAACACTACATAAGAGAGAGAGACACCACAACACTACATAAAGAGAGACACCACAACACTACATAAAGAGAGACACCACAACACTACATAAAGAGAGACACCACAACACTACATAAAGAGAGACACCACAACACTCATAAAGAGAGACACCACAACACTACAGAAAGAGAGAGAGACACCACAACACTACATAAAGAGAGACACCACAACACTACATAAAGAAGAGACACCACAACACTACATAAAGAGAGACACCACACACACTACATAAAGAGAGACACCACAACACTACATAAGAGAGACACCACAACAACTACATAAAGAGAGAGACACCACAACACTACATAAGAGAGAGACACCACAACACGACATAAAGAGAGACACCACAACACTACATAAAGAGAGACACCACAACACTACAGAAGAGAGCCACCACACCAACACTACATAAAAGAGAAGAGAGAGACACCACAACACTACAGAAAGAGAGACACCACAACACTACATAAAGAGAGACACCACAACACTACATAAAGAGAGACACCACAACACTACATAAAGAGAGACACCACAACACTACATAAAGAGAGACACCACAACACTACATAAAGAGAGACACCACAACACTACATAAAGAGAGACTCACAACACTACAGAAAGAGAGACACCACAACACTACATAAAGAGAGACACCACAACACTACAGAAAGAGAGACACCACACCACAACACTACATAAAGAGAGACACCACAACACTACATAAAGAGAGACACCACAACACTACATAAAGAGAGACACCACAACACTACATAAAGAGAGACACCACAACACTACATAAAGAGAGACACCACAACACTACCATAAAGAGAGACACCACAACACTACATAAAGAGAGACCACCACAACACTACATAAAGAGAGACACCACAACACTACAGACAGAAAGAGAGCACCACAACACTACATAAAGAGAGGACACCACAACACTACATAAAGAGAGACACCACACTAAGAGGACACCACACACTACATAAAGAGAGACACCACAACACTACATAAAGAGAGACACCACAACACTACATAAAGAGAGACACCACAACACTACATAAAGAGAGACACCACAACACTACATAAATAGAGACACCACAACACTACATAAAGAGAGACACCACAACACTACATAAAGAGAGACACCACAACACTACATAAGAGAGACAACCACAACACTACATAAAGAGAGACCCACAACACTACAGAAAGAGAGACACCACAACACTACATAAAGAGAGACACCACAACACTACATAAAGAGAGACACCACAACACTACATAAAGAGAGACACCACAACACTACATAAAGAGAGACACCACAACACTACATAAAGAGAAGAGAGACACCACAACACTACATAAAGAGAGACACCACAACACTACATAAAGAGAGACACCACAACACTACAGAAAGAGAGACACCACAACCACACTACATAAAGAGAGAACACCCACAACACTACATAAAGAGAGACACCACAACACTACATAAAGAGAGACACCACAACACTACATAAAGAGAGACACCACAACACTACATAAAGAGAGAGACACCACAACACTACATAAAGAGAGACACCACAACACTACATAAAGAGAGACACCAAAACACCTACATAAAGAGAGACACCACAACACTACATAAAGAGAGAACACCACAACACTACATAAAGAGAGAGAGACACCACAACACTACATAAAGAGAGACACCACAACACTACATAAAGAGAGACACCACAACACTACATAAAGAGAGACACCACAACACTACATAAAGAGAGACACCACAACACTACATAAAGAGAGACACCACAACACCTACATAAAGTAAAGAGAGAGACACCACAACACTACATAAAGAGAGACACCACAACACTACATAAAGAGAGGACACACCACAACACTACATAAAGAGAGACACCACAACACTACATAAAGAGAGAGCACCACAACACTACATAAAGAGAGACACCACAACACTACATAAAGAGAGACACCACAACACTACATAAAGAGAGACACACAAACACTACATAAAGAGAGACAGCCACAACACTACATAAAGAGAGACACCACAACACCTACATAAAGAGAGACACCACAACACTACATAAAGAGAGACACCACAACACTACATAAAAGAGAGACACCACAACACTACATAAAGAGAGACACCACAACACTACATAAAGAGAGACACCACAACACTACATAAAGAGAGACACCACAACACTACATAAAGAGAGACACCACAACACTACATAAAGAGAGACACCACAACACTACATGAAAGAGAGACACCACAACACTACAGAAAGAGAGACACCACACCACAACACTACATAATGAGAGACACCACAACACTACATAAAGAGAGACACCACAACACCTACAGAGAAGACACACACACACAGAAAGAGAGACGCACAACACTACATAAAGAGAGACACCACAACACTACATAAAGAGAGACCCACAACACTACATAAAGAGAGACACACAACACTACATAAAGAGAGACACCACAACACTACATAAAGAGAGACACCACAACACTACATAAAGAGAGACACCACAACACTACAGAAAGAGAGACACCACAACACTACATAAAGAGAACACCACAACACTACATAAGAGAGACACCACAACACTACATAAAGAGAGACACCACAACACTACATAAAGAGAGACACCACAACACTACATAAAGAGAGACACCACAACACTACATAAAGAGAGACACCACAACACTACATAAAGAGAGACACCACAACACTACATAAAGAGAGACAAGACACCACAACACTACATAAAGAGAGACACCACAACACTACATAAAGAGAGACACCACAACACTACATAAAGAGAGACACCACAACACTACATAAAGAGAGACACCACAACACTACATAAAGAGAGACACCACAACACTACATAAAGAGAGACACCACAACACTACATAAAGAGAGACCCACCAACACTACATAAAGAGAGACACCACAACACTACATAAAGAGAGACGCCACAACACTACATAAAGAGAGACACCACAACACTACATAAAGAGAGACACCACAACACTACATAAAGAGAGACACCACAACACTACATAAAGAGAGACACCACAACACTACATAAAGAGAGACACCACAACACTACATAAAGAGAGACACCACAACACTACATAAAGAGAGACACCACAACACTACATAAAGAGAGACACCACAACACTACATAAAGAGAGACACCACAACACTACATAAAGAGAGACACCACACCACAACACTACATAAAGAGAGACACCACAACACTACAGAAAGAGAGACACCACAACACTACATAAAGAGAGACACCACAACACCTACATAAAGAGAGACACCACAACACTACATAAAGAGAGACACCACAACACTACATAAAGAGAGACACCACAACACTACATAAAGAGAGACACCACAACACTACATAAAGAGAGACACCACAACACTACATAAAGAGAGACACCACAACACTACATAAAGAGAGACACCACAACACTACATAAAGAGAGACACCACAACACTACATAAAGAGAGACACCACAACACTACATAAAGAGAGACACCACAACACTACATAAAGAGAGACACCACAACACTACAGAAAGAGAGACACCACAAACACTACATAAAGAGAGACACCACAACACTACATAAAGAGAGACGCCACAACACTACATAAAGAGAGACACCACAACACTACATAAAGAGAGACACCACACCACAACACTACATAAAGAGAGACACCACAACACTACATAAAGAGAGACACCACAACACTACATAAAGAGAGACACCACAACACTACATAAAGAGAGACACCCACAACACTACATAAAGAGAGACACCACAACACTACATAAAGAGAGACACCACAACACTACATAAAGAGAGACACCACAACACTACATAAAGAGAGACACCACAACACTACAGAAAGAGAGACACCACAACACTACATAAAGAGAGACACCACAACACTACATAAAGAGAGACACCACAACACTACATAAAGAGAGACACCACAACACTACATAAAGAGAGACACCACAACACTACATAAAGAGAGACACCACAACACTACATAAAGAGAGACACCACAACACTACATAAAGAGAGACACCACAACACTACATAAAGAGAGACACCACAACACTACATAAAGAGAGACACCACAACACTACATAAAGAGAGACACCCACAACACAACACTACATAAAGAGAGACACCACAACACTACATAAAGAGAGACACCACAACACTACATAAAGAGAGACACCACAACACTACATAAAGAGAGACACCACAACACTACATAAAGAGAGACACCAACAACACTACATAAAGAGAGACACCACAACACTACATAAAGAGAGACACCACAACACTACAGAAAGAGAGACACCACAACACCACAACACTACATAAAGAGAGACACCACAACACTACATAAAGAGAGACACCACAACACTACAGAAAGAGAGACACCACAACACTACATAAAGAGAGACACCACAACACTACATAAAGAGAGACACCACAACACTACATAAAGAGAGACACCACAACACTACAGAAAGAGAGACACCACAACACTACAACACTACATAAAGAGAGACACCACAACACTACATAAAGAGAGACACCACAACACTACATAAAGAGAGACACCACAACACTACATAAAGAGAGACACCACCCACCACCACAACACTACATAAAGAGAGACACCACAACACTACATAAAGAGAGACACCACAACACTACATAAAGAGAGACACCACAACACTACATAAAGAGAGACACCACAACACTACATAAAGAGAGACACCACAACACTACATAAAGAGAGACACCACAACACTACATAAAGAGAGACACCACAACACTACATAAAGAGAGACACCACAACACTACATAAAGAGAGACACCACAACACTACATAAAGAGAGACACCACAACACTACATAAAGAGAGACACCACAACACTACAGAAAGAGAGACACCACAACACTACATAAAGAGAGACACCACACACTACAGAAAGAGAGACACCACAACACTACATAAAGAGAGACACCACAACACTACATAAAGAGAGACACCACAACACTACATAAAGAGAGACACCACAACACTACATAAAGAGAGACACCACAACACTACAGAAAGAGAGACACCACAACACTACAGAACAGAAAGAGAGACACCACAACACTACAGAAAGAGAGACACCACAACACTACATAAAGAGAGACACCAGAACACTACATAAAGAGAGACACCACAACACTACATAAAGAGAGACACCACAACACTACATAAAGAGAGACACCACAACACTA
This sequence comes from Coregonus ussuriensis, assembly GCA_031479575.1. NCBI lineage: Eukaryota > Metazoa > Chordata > Actinopteri > Salmoniformes > Salmonidae > Coregonus > Coregonus ussuriensis. The sequence continues at coordinate 53,134,632 of CM062486.1, forward strand.
CATAAAGAGAGACACCACAACACTACAGAAAGAGAGACACCACAACACTACATAAAGAGAGACACCACAACACTACATAAAGAGAGACACCCACAACACTACATAAAGAGAGACACCACAACACTACATAAAGAGAGACACCACAACACTACATAAAGAGAGACACCACAACACTACATAAAGAGAGACACCACAACACTACATAAAGAGAGACACCACAACACTACAGAAAGAGAGACACCACAACACTACATAAAGAGAGGACACCACAACACTACATAAAGAGAGACACCACAACACTACATAAAGAGAGACACCACAACACTACACTACATAAAGAGAGACACCACAACACTACATAAAGAGAGACACCACAACACTACATAAAGAGAGACACCACAACACTACATAAAGAGAGACACCACAACACTACATAAAGAGAGACACCACAACACTACATAAAGAGAGACACCACAACACTACAGAAAGAGAGACACCACAACACTACAGAAAGAGAGACACCACAACAATCTACATAAAGAGAGACACCACAACACTACATAAAGAGAGACACCACAACACTACATAAAGAGAGACACCACAACACTACAGAAAGAGAGACACCACAACACTACATAAAGAGAGACACCACAACACTACAGTAAAGAGAGACACCCACAACACTACATAAAGAGAGACACCACAACACTACATAAAGAGAGACACCACAACACTACATAAAGAGAGACACCACAACACTACATAAAGAGAGACACCACAACACTACATAAAGAGAGACACCCACACACAACACTACAGAAAGAGAGGACACCACAACACTACATAAAGAGAGACACCACAACACTACATAAAGAGAGACACCACAACACTACATAAAGAGAGACACCACAAACACTACATAAAGAGAGACACCACAACACTACATAAAGAGAGACACCACAACACTACAGAAAGAGAGACACCACAACACTACAGAAAGAGAGACACCACAACACTACATAAAGAGAGACACCACAACACTACATAAAGAGAGACACCACAACACTACATAAAGAGAGACACCACAACACTACATAAAGAGAGACACCACAACACTACATAAAGAGAGACACCACAACACTACATAAAGAGAGACACCACAACACTACAGAAAGAGAGACACCACAACACTACATAAAGAGAGACACCACAACACTACATAAAGAGAGACACCACAACACTACATAAAGAGAGACACCACAACACTACATAAAGAGAGACACCACAACACAACACTACAGAAAGAGAGACACCACAACACTACATAAAGAGAGACACCACAACACTACATAAAGAGAGACACCACAACACTACATAAAGAGAGACACCACAACACTACATAAAGAGAGACACCACAACACTACATAAAGAGAGACACCACAACACTACATAAAGAGAGACACCACAACACTACATAAAGAGAGACACCACAACACTACATAAAGAGAGACACCACAACACTACATAAAGAGAGACACCACAACACTACATAAAGAGAGACACCACAACACTACATAAAGAGAGACACCACAACACTACATAAAGAGAGACACCACAACACTACATAAAGAGAGACACCACAACACTACAGAAAGAGAGACACCACAACACTACATAAAGAGAGACACCACAACACTACATAAAGAGAGACACCACAACACTACATAAAGAGAGACACCACAACACTACATAAAGAGAGACACCACAACACACTACATAAAGAGAGACACCACAACACTACATAAAGAGAGACACCACAACACTACATAAAGAGAGACACCACAACACTACATAAAGAGAGACACCACAACACTACATAAAGAGAGACACCACAACACTACATAAAGAGAGACACCACAACACTACATAAAGAGAGACACCACAACACTACATAAAGAGAGACACCACAACACTACATAAAGAGAGACACCACAACACTACATAAAGAGAGACACCACAAACACTACATAAAGAGAGACACCACAACACTACATAAAGAGAGACACCACAACACTACATAAAGAGAGACACCACAACACTACATAAAGAGAGACACCACAACACTACATAAAGAGAGACACCACAACACTACATAAAGAGAGACACCACAAACACTACATAAAGAGAGACACCACAACACTACATAAAGAGAGACACCACAACACTACATAACAGAGAGACACGACACCACAACACTACATAAAGAGAGACACCACAACACTACATAAAGAGAGACACCACAACACTACATAAAGAGAGACACCACAACACTACATAAAGAGAGACACCACAACACTACATAAAGAGAGACACCACAACACTACATAAAGAGAGACACCACAACACTACATAAAGAGAGACACCACAACACTACAGAAAGAGAGACACCACAACACTACATAAAGAGAGACACCACAACACTACATAAGAGAGACACCACAACACTACATAAAGAGAGACACCACAACACTACATAAAGAGAGACACCACAAACACTACATAAAGAGAGACACCACAACACTACATAAAGAGAGACACCACAACACTACATAAAGAGAGACACCACAACACTACATAAAGAGAGACACCACAACACTACATAAAGAGAGACACCACAACACTACATAAAGAGAGACACCACAACACTACATTACATAAGAGAGACCACCACAACACTACATAAAGAGAGACACCACAACACTACATAAAGAGAGACACCACAACACTACATAAAGAGAGACACCACAACACTACAGAAAGAGAGACACCACAACACTACATAAAGAGAGACACCACAACACTACATAAAGAGAGACACCACAACACTACAGAAAGAGAGAACACCACAACACTACATAAAGAGAGACACCCACAACACTACAGAAAGAGAGACACCACAACACTACATAAAGAGAGACACCACAGCACTACAGAAAGAGAGACACCACAACACTACATAAAGAGAGACACCACAACACTACATAAAGAGAGACACCACAACACTACATAAAGAGAGACACCACAACACTACATAAAGAGAGACACCACAACACTACATAAAGAGAGACACCACAACACTACATAAAGAGAGACACCACAACACTACATAAAGAGAGACACCACAACACTACATAAAGAGAAAGAGAGACACCACAACACTACAGAAAGAGAGACACCACAACACTACATAAAGAGAGACACCACAACACTACATAAAGAGAGACACCACAACACTACATAAAGAGAGACACCACAACACTACATAAAGAGAGACAACCACAACACTACATAAAGAGAGACACCACAACACTACAGAAAGAGAGACAACCACAACACTACATAAAGAGAGACACCACAACACTACATAAAGAGAGACACCACAACACTACATAAAGAGAGACACCACAACACTACATAAAGAGAGACACCACAACACTACAGAAAGAGAGACACCACAACACTACATAAAGAGAGACACCACAACACTACATAAAGAGAGACACCACAACACTACAGAAAGAGAGACAACCACAACACTACATAAAGAGAGACACCACAACACTACATAAAGAGAGACACCACAACACTACATAAAGAGAGACACCACAACACTACATAAAGAGAGACACCACACCACAACACTACATAAAGAGAGACACCACAACACTACATAAAGAGAGACACCACAACACTACATAAAGAGAGACACCACAACACTACATAAAGAGAGACACCACAACACTACATAAAGAGAGACACCACAACACTACATAAAGAGAGACACCACAACACTACATAAAGAGAGACACCACAACACTACATAAAGAGAGACACCACAACACTACATAAAGAGAGACACCACAACACTACAGAAAGAGAGACACCACAACACTACATAAAGAGAGACACCACAACACTACATAAAGAGAGACACCACAACACTACATAAAGAGAGACACCACAACACTACATAAAGAGAGACACCACAACACTACATAAAGAGAGACACCACAACACTACATAAAGAGAGACACCACAACACTACATAAAGAGAGACACCACAACACTACATAAAGAGAGACACCACAACACTACATAAAGAGAGACACCACACCACAACACTACATAAAGAGAGACACCACAACACTACATAAAGAGAGACACCACAACACTACATAAAGAGAGACACCACAACACTACATAAAGAGAGACACCACAACACTACATAAAGAGAGACACCACAACACTACATAAAGAGAGACACCACAACACTACATAAGAGAGACACCACAACACTACATAAAGAGAGACACCACAACACTACATAAAGAGAGACACCACAACACTACATAAAGAGAGACACCACAACACTACATAAAGAGAGACACCACAACACTACATAAAGAGAGACACCACAACACTACATAAAGAGAGACACCACAACACTACAGAAAGAGAGACACCACAACACTACATAAAGAGAGACACCACAACACTACATAAAGAGAGACACCACAAACACTACATAAAGAGAGACACCACAACACTACATAAAGAGAGACACCACAACACTACATAAGAGAGACACCACACCACAACACTACAGAAAGAGAGACACCACAACACTACAGAAAGAGAGACACCACAACACTACATAAAGAGAGACACCACAACACTACATAAAGAGAGACACCACAACACTACATAAAGAGAGACACCACAACACTACAGAAAGAGAGAACACCACAACACTACATAAAGAGAGACACCACAACACTACATAAAGAGAGACACCACAACACTACATAAAGAGAGACACCACAACACTACATAAAGAGAGACACCACAACACTACATAAAGAGAGACACCACAACACTACATAAAGAGAGACACCACAACACTACATAAAGAGAGACACCACAACACTACATAAAGAGAGACACCACAACACTACATAAAGAGAGACACCACAACACTACATAAAGAGAGACACCACAACACTACATAAAGAGAGACACCACAACACTACATAAAGAGAGACACCACAACACTACATAAAGAAAAGAGAGACACCACAACACTACATAAAGAGAGACACCACAACACTACATAAAGAGAGACACCACAACACTACATAAAGAGAGACACCACAACACTACAGAAAGAGAGACACCACAACACTACAGAAAGAGAGACACCACAACACTACATAAAGAGAGACACCACAACACTACATAAAGAGAGACACCACAACACTACATAAAGAGAGACACCACAACACTACAGAAAGAGAGACACCACAACACTACATAAAGAGAGACACCACAACACTACATAAAGAGAGACACCACAACACTACATAAAGAGAGACACCACAACACTACATAAAGAGAGACACCACAACACTACATAAAGAGAGACACCACAACACTACATAAAGAGAGACACCACAACACTACATAAAGAGAGACACCACAACACTACATAAAGAGAGACACCACAACACTACATAAAGAGAGACACCACAACACTACATAAAGAGAGACGAGACACCACAACACTACATAAAGAGAGACACCACAACACTACATAAAGAGAGACACCACAACACTACATAAAGAGAGACACCACAACACTACATAAAGAGAGACACCACAACACTACATAAAGAGAGACACCACAACACTACAGAAAGAGAGACACCACAACACTACATAAAGAGAGACACCACAACACTACATAAAGAGAGACACCACAACACTACATAAAGAGAGACACCACAACACTACATAAAGAGAGACACCACAACACTACATAAAGAGAGACACCACAACACTACATAAAGAGAGACACCACAACACTACATAAAGAGAGACACCACAACACTACATAAAGAGAGACACCACAACACTACATAAAGAGAGACACCACAACACTACATAAAGAGAGACACCACAACACTACATAAAGAGAGACACCACAACACTACATAAAGAGAGACACCACAACACTACATAAAGAGAGACACCACAACACAACACTACATAAAGAGAGACACCACAACACTACATAAAGAGAGACACCACAACACTACATAAAGAGAGACACCACAACACTACATAAAGAGAGACACCACAACACTACATAAAGAGAGACACCACAACACTACAGAAAGAGAGGACACCACAACACTACATAAAGAGAGACACCACAACACTACATAAAGAGAGACACCACAACACTACATAAAGAGAGACACCACAACACTACATAAAGAGAGACACCACAACACTACATAAAGAGAGACACCACAACACTACATAAAGAGAGACACCACAACACTACATAAAGAGAGACACCACAACACTACATAAAGAGAGACACCACAACACTACATAAAGAGAGACACCACAACACTACATAAAGAGAGACACCACAACACTACAGAAAGAGAGACACCACAACACTACATAAAGAGAGACACCACAACACTACATAAAGAGAGACACCACACCACAACACTACAGAAAGAGAGACACCACAACACTACATAAAGAGAGACACCACAACACTACATAAAGAGAGACACCACAACACTACATAAAGAGAGACACCACAACACTACATAAAGAGAGACACCACAACACTACATAAAGAGAGACACCACAACACTACATAAAGAGAGACACCACAACACTACATAAAGAGAGACACCACAACACTACATAAAGAGAGACACCACAACACTACATAAAGAGAGACACCACAACACTACATAAAGAGAGACACCACAACACTACATAAAGAGAGACACCACAACACTACATAAAGAGAGACACCACAACACTACATAAAGAGAGACACCACAACACTACAGAAAGAGAGACACCACAACACTACATAAAGAGAGACACCACAACACTACATAAAGAGAGACACCACAACACTACATAAAGAGAGACACCACAACACTACATAAAGAGAGACACCACACCACAACACTACAGAAAGAGAGACACCACAACACTACATAAAGAGAGACACCACAACACTACATAAAGAGAGACACCACAACACTACATAAAGAGAGACACCACAACACTACATAAAGAGAGACACCACAACACTACATAAAGAGAGACACCACAACACTACATAAAGAGAGACACCACAACACTACATAAAGAGAGACACCACAACACTACATAAAGAGAGACACCACAACACTACATAAAGAGAGACACCACAACACTACAGAAAGAGAGACACCACAACACTACATAAAGAGAGACACCACAACACTACATAAAGAGAGACACCACAACACTACATAAAGAGAGACACCACAACACTACATAAAGAGAGACACCACAACACTACATAAAGAGAGACACCACAACACTACATAAAGAGAGACACCCACAACACTACATAAAGAGAGACACCACAACACTACATAAAGAGAGACACCACAACACACACTACATAAAGAGAGACACCACAACACTACATAAAGAGAGACACCACAACACTACATAAAGAGAGACACCACAACACTACATAAAGAGAGACACCACAACACTACATAAAGAGAGACACCACAACACTACATAAAGAGAGACACCACAACACTACATAAAGAGAGACACCACCAACACTACATAAAGAGAGACACCACAACACTACATAAAGAGAGACACCACAACACTACATAAAGAGAGACAACCACAACACTACATAAAGAGAGACACCACAACACTACATAAAGAGAGACACCACAACACTACATAAAGAGAGACACCACAACACTACAGAAAGAGAGACACCACAACACTACATAAAGAGAGACACCACAACACTACATAAAGAGAGACACCACAACACTACATAAAGAGAGACACCACAACACTACATAAAGAGAGACACCACAACACTACATAAAGAGAGACACCACAACACTACATTACATAAAGAGAGACACCACAACACTACATAAAGAGAGACACCACAACACTACATAAAGAGAGACACCACAACACTACATAAAGAGAGACACCACAACACTACATAAAGAGAGACACCACAACACTACAGAAAGAGAGACACCACAACACTACATAAAGAGAGACACCACAACACTACATAAAGAGAGACACCACAACACTACATAAAGAGAGACACCACAACACTACATAAAGAGAGACACCACAACACTCCATAAAGAGAGACACCACAACACTACATAAAGAGAGACACCACAACACTACATAAAGAGAGACACCACAACACTACAGAAAGAGAGACACCACACAACACTACATAAAGAGAGACACCACAACACTACATAAAGAGAGACACCACAACACTACATAAAGAGAGACACCACAACACTACATAAAGAGAGACACCACAACACTACATAAAGAGAGACACCACAACACTACAGAAAGAGAGACACGACACCACAACACTACATAAAGAGAGACACCACAACACTACATAAAGAGAGACACCACAACACTACATAAAGAGAGACACCACAACACTACATAAAGAGAGACACCACAACACTACATAAAGAGAGACACCACAACACTACATAAAGAGAGACACCACAACACTACATAAAGAGAGACACCACAACACTACATAAAGAGAGACACCACAACACTACATAAAGAGAGACACCACAACACTACATAAAGAGAGACACCACAACACTACATAAAGAGAGACACCACAACACTACATAAAGAGAGACACCACAACACTACATAAAGAGAGACACCACAACACTACATAAAGAGAGACACCACAACACTACATAAAGAGAGACACCACAACACTACATAAAGAGAGACACCACAACACTACATAAAGAGAGACACCACAACACTACATAAAGAGAGACACCACAACACTACATAAAGAGAGACACCACAACACTACACTACATAAAGAGAGACACCACAACACTACATAAAGAGAGACACCACAACACTACATAAAGAGAGACACCACAACACTACATAAAGAGAGACACCACAACACTACATAAAGAGAGACACCACAACACTACATAAAGAGAGACACCACAACACTACATAAAGAGAGACACCACAACACTACATAAAGAGAGACACCACAACACTACATAAAGAGAGACACCACAACACTACATAAAGAGAGACACCACAACACTACATAAAGAGAGACACCACAACACTACATAAAGAGAGACACCACAACACTACATAAAGAGAGACACCACAACACTACATAAAGAGAGACACCACAACACTACATAAAGAGAGACACCACAACACTACATAAAGAGAGACACCACAACACTACATAAAGAGAGACACCACAACACTACATAAAGAGAGACACCACAACACTACATAAAGAGAGACACCACAACACTACATAAAGAGAGGAGAGACACCACAACACTACATAAAGAGAGACACCACAACACTACATAAAGAGAGACACCACAACACTACATAAAGAGAGACACCACAACACTACATAAAGAGAGACACCACAACACTACATAAAGAGAGACACCACAACACTACATAAAGAGAGACACCACAACACTACATAAAGAGAGACACCACAACACTACATAAAGAGAGACACCACAACACTACATAAAGAGAGACACCACAACACTACATAAAGAGAGACACCACAACACTACATAAAGAGAGACACCACAACACTACATAAAGAGAGACACCACAACACTACATAAAGAGAGACACCACAACACTACATAAAGAGAGACACCACAACACTACATAAAGAGAGACACCACAACACTACATAAAGAGAGACACCACAACACTACATAAAGAGAGACACCACAACACTACATAAAGAGAGACACCACAACACTACATAAAGAGAGACACCACAACACTCACTACATAAAGAGAGACACCACAACACTACATAAAGAGAGACACCACAACACTACATAAAGAGAGACACCACAACACTACATAAAGAGAGACACCACAACACTACATAAAGAGAGACACCACAACACTACATAAAGAGAGACACCACAACACTACATAAAGAGAGACACCACAACACTACATAAAGAGAGACACCACAACACTACATAAAGAGAGACACCACAACACTACATAAAGAGAGACACCACAACACTACATAAAGAGAGACACCACAACACTACATAAAGAGAGACACCACAACACTACATAAAGAGAGACACCACAACACTACATAAAGAGAGACACCACAACACTACATAAAGAGAGACACCACAACACTACATAAAGAGAGACACCACAACACTACATAAAGAGAGACACCACAACACTACATAAAGAGAGACACCACAACACTACATAAAGAGAGACACCACAACACTACATAAAGAGAGACACGACACCACAACACTACATAAAGAGAGACACCACAACACTACATAAAGAGAGACACCACAACACTACATAAAGAGAGACACCACAACACTACATAAAGAGAGACACCACAACACTACATAAAGAGAGACACCACAACACTACATAAAGAGAGACACCACAACACTACATAAAGAGAGACACCACAACACTACATAAAGAGAGACACCACAACACTACATAAAGAGAGACACCACAACACTACATAAAGAGAGACACCACAACACTACATAAAGAGAGACACCACAACACTACATAAAGAGAGACACCACAACACTACATAAAGAGAGACACCACAACACTACATAAAGAGAGACACCACAACACTACATAAAGAGAGACACCACAACACTACATAAAGAGAGACACCACAACACTACATAAAGAGAGACACCACAACACTACATAAAGAGAGACACCACAACACTACATAAAGAGAGACACCACAACACTACATAAAGAAAAGAGAGACACCACAACACTACATAAAGAGAGACACCACAACACTACATAAAGAGAGACACCACAACACTACATAAAGAGAGACACCACAACACTACATAAAGAGAGACACCACAACACTACATAAAGAGAGACACCACAACACTACATAAAGAGAGACACCACAACACTACATAAAGAGAGACACCACAACACTACATAAAGAGAGACACCACAACACTACATAAAGAGAGACACCACAACACTACATAAAGAGAGACACCACAACACTACATAAAGAGAGACACCACAACACTACATAAAGAGAGACACCACAACACTACATAAAGAGAGACACCACAACACTACATAAAGAGAGACACCACAACACTACATAAAGAGAGACACCACAACACTACATAAAGAGAGACACCACAACACTACATAAAGAGAGACACCACAACACTACATAAAGAGAGACACCACAACACTACATAAAGAGAGACAAGACACCACAACACTACATAAAGAGAGACACCACAACACTACATAAAGAGAGACACCACAACACTACATAAAGAGAGACACCACAACACTACATAAAGAGAGACACCACAACACTACATAAAGAGAGACACCACAACACTACATAAAGAGAGACACCACAACACTACATAAAGAGAGACACCACAACACTACATAAAGAGAGACACCACAACACTACATAAAGAGAGACACCACAACACTACATAAAGAGAGACACCACAACACTACATAAAGAGAGACACCACAACACTACATAAAGAGAGACACCACAACACTACATAAAGAGAGACACCACAACACTACATAAAGAGAGACACCACAACACTACATAAAGAGAGACACCACAACACTACATAAAGAGAGACACCACAACACTACATAAAGAGAGACACCACAACACTACATAAAGAGAGACACCACAACACTACATAAAGAGAGACACCACAACACTACACTACATAAAGAGAGACACCACAACACTACATAAAGAGAGACACCACAACACTACATAAAGAGAGACACCACAACACTACATAAAGAGAGACACCACAACACTACATAAAGAGAGACACCACAACACTACATAAAGAGAGACACCACAACACTACATAAAGAGAGACACCACAACACTACATAAAGAGAGACACCACAACACTACATAAAGAGAGACACCACAACACTACATAAAGAGAGACACCACAACACTACATAAAGAGAGACACCACAACACTACATAAAGAGAGACACCACAACACTACATAAAGAGAGACACCACAACACTACATAAAGAGAGACACCACAACACTACATAAAGAGAGACACCACAACACTACATAAAGAGAGACACCACAACACTACATAAAGAGAGACACCACAACACTACATAAAGAGAGACACCACAACACTACATAAAGAGAGACACCACAACACTACATAAAGAGAGACAAGACACCACAACACTACATAAAGAGAGACACCACAACACTACATAAAGAGAGACACCACAACACTACATAAAGAGAGACACCACAACACTACATAAAGAGAGACACCACAACACTACATAAAGAGAGACACCACAACACTACATAAAGAGAGACACCACAACACTACATAAAGAGAGACACCACAACACTACATAAAGAGAGACACCACAACACTACATAAAGAGAGACACCACAACACTACATAAAGAGAGACACCACAACACTACATAAAGAGAGACACCACAACACTACATAAAGAGAGACACCACAACACTACATAAAGAGAGACACCACAACACTACATAAAGAGAGACACCACAACACTACATAAAGAGAGACACCACAACACTACATAAAGAGAGACACCACAACACTACATAAAGAGAGACACCACAACACTACATAAAGAGAGACACCACAACACTACATAAAGAGAGACACCACCACAACACTACATAAAGAGAGACACCACAACACTACATAAAGAGAGACACCACAACACTACATAAAGAGAGACACCACAACACTACATAAAGAGAGACACCACAACACTACATAAAGAGAGACACCACAACACTACATAAAGAGAGACACCACAACACTACATAAAGAGAGACACCACAACACTACATAAAGAGAGACACCACAACACTACATAAAGAGAGACACCACAACACTACATAAAGAGAGACACCACAACAACTACATAAAGAGAGACACCACAACACTACATAAAGAGAGACACCACAACACTACATAAAGAGAGACACCACAACACTACATAAAGAGAGACACCACAACACTACATAAAGAGAGACACCACAACACTACATAAAGAGAGACACCACAACACTACATAAAGAGAGACACCACAACACTACATAAAGAGAGACACCACAACACTACATAAAGAGAGACGAGACACCACAACACTAGATAAAGAGAGACACCACAACACTACATAAAGAGAGACACCACAACACTACATAAAGAGAGACACCACAACACTACATAAAGAGAGACACCACAACACTACATAAAGAGACACCACAACACTACATAAAGAGAGACACCACAACACTACATAAAGAGAGACACCACAACACTACATAAAGAGAGACACCACAACACTACATAAAGAGAGACACCACAACACTACATAAAGAGAGACACCACAACACTACATAAAGAGAGACACCACAACACTACAGAAAGAGAGGACACCACAACACTACATAAAGAGAGACACCACAACACTACATAAAGAGAGACACCACAACACTACATAAAGAGAGACACCACAACACTACATAAAGAGAGACACCACAACACTACATAAAGAGAGACACCACAACACTACATAAAGAGAGACACCACAACACTACATAAAGAGAGACACCACAACACTACATAAAAAGAGAGACACCACAACACTACATAAAGAGAGACACCACAACACTACATAAAGAGAGACACCACAACACTACATAAAGAGAGACACCACAACACTACATAAAGAGAGACACCACAACACTACATAAAGAGAGACACCACAACACTACATAAAGAGAGACACCACAACACTACATAAAGAGAGACACCACAACACTACATAAAGAGAGACACCACAACACTACATAAAGAGAGACACCACAACACTACATAAAGAGAGACACCACAACACTACATAAAGAGAGACACCACAACACTACATAAAGAGAGACACCACAACACTACATAAAGAGAGACACCACAACACTACATAAAGAGAGACACCACAACACTACATAAAGAGAGACACCACAACACTACATAAAGAGAGACACCACAACACTACATAAAGAGAGACACCACAACACTACATAAAGAGAGACACCACAACACTACATAAAGAGAGACACCACAACACAACACTACATAAAGAGAGACACCACAACACTACATAAAGAGAGACACCACAACACTACATAAAGAGAGACACCACAACACTACATAAAGAGAGACACCACAACACTACATAAAGAGAGACACCACAACACTACATAAAGAGAGACACCACAACACTACATAAAGAGAGACACCACAACACTACATAAAGAGAGACACCACAACACTACATAAAGAGAGACACCACAACACTACATAAAGAGAGACACCACAACACTACATAAAGAGAGACACCACAACACTACATAAAGAGAGACACCACAACACTACATAAAGAGAGACACCACAACACTACATAAAGAGAGACACCACAACACTACATAAAGAGAGACACCACAACACTACATAAAGAGAGACACCACAACACTACATAAAGAGAGACACCACAACACTACATAAAGAGAGACACCACAACACTACATAAAGAGAGACACCACAACACTACATAAAGAGAGACAAGACACCACAACACTACATAAAGAGAGACACCACAACACTACATAAAGAGAGACACCACAACACTACATAAAGAGAGACACCACAACACTACATAAAGAGAGACACCACAACACTACATAAAGAGAGACACCACAACACTACATAAAGAGAGACACCACAACACTACATAAAGAGAGACACCACAACACTACATAAAGAGAGACACCACAACACTACATAAAGAGAGACACCACAACACTACATAAAGAGAGACACCACAACACTACATAAAGAGAGACACCACAACACTACATAAAGAGAGACACCACAACACTACATAAAGAGAGACACCACAACACTACATAAAGAGAGACACCACAACACTACATAAAGAGAGACACCACAACACTACAGAAAGAGAGACACCACAACACTACATAAAGAGAGACACCACAACACTACATAAAGAGAGACACCACAACACTACATAAAGAGAGACACCACAACACAACACTACATAAAGAGAGACACCACAACACTACATAAAGAGAGACACCACAACACTACATAAAGAGAGACACCACAACACTACATAAAGAGAGACACCACAACACTACATAAAGAGAGACACCACAACACTACATAAAGAGAGACACCACAACACTACATAAAGAGAGACACCACAACACTACATAAAGAGAGACACCACAACACTACATAAAGAGAGACACCACAACACTACATAAAGAGAGACACCACAACACTACATAAAGAGAGACACCACAACACTACATAAAGAGAGACACCACAACACTACATAAAGAGAGACACCACAACACTACATAAAGAGAGACACCACAACACTACATAAAGAGAGACACCACAACACTACATAAAGAGAGACACCACAACACTACATAAAGAGAGACACCACAACACTACATAAAGAGAGACACCACAACACTACATAAAGAGAGACACCCACAACACAACACTACATAAAGAGAGACACCACAACACTACATAAAGAGAGACACCACAACACTACATAAAGAGAGACACCACAACACTACATAAAGAGAGACACCACAACACTACATAAAGAGAGACACCACAACACTACATAAAGAGAGACACCACAACACTACATAAAGAGAGACACCACAACACTACATAAAGAGAGACACCACAACACTACATAAAGAGAGACACCACAACACTACATAAAGAGAGACACCACAACACTACATAAAGAGAGACACCACAACACTACATAAAGAGAGACACCACAACACTACATAAAGAGAGACACCACAACACTACATAAAGAGAGACACCACAACACTACATAAAGAGAGACACCACAACACTACATAAAGAGAGACACCACAACACTACATAAAGAGAGACACCACAACACTACATAAAGAGAGACACCACAACACTACATAAAGAGAGACACCACAACACTACATAAAGAGAAGAGAGACACCACAACACTACATAAAGAGAGACACCACAACACTACATAAAGAGAGACACCACAACACTACATAAAGAGAGACACCACAACACTACATAAAGAGAGACACCACAACACTACATAAAGAGAGACACCACAACACTACATAAAGAGAGACACCACAACACTACATAAAGAGAGACACCACAACACTACATAAAGAGAGACACCACAACACTACATAAAGAGAGACACCACAACACTACATAAAGAGAGACACCACAACACTACATAAAGAGAGACACCACAACACTACATAAAGAGAGACACCACAACACTACATAAAGAGAGACACCACAACACTACATAAAGAGAGACACCACAACACTACATAAAGAGAGACACCACAACACTACATAAAGAGAGACACCACAACACTACATAAAGAGAGACACCACAACACTACATAAAGAGAGACACCACAACACTACATAAAGAGAGACGAGACACCACAACACTACATAAAGAGAGACACCACAACACTACATAAAGAGAGACACCACAACACTACATAAAGAGAGACACCACAACACTACATAAAGAGAGACACCACAACACTACATAAAGAGAGACACCACAACACTACATAAAGAGAGACACCACAACACTACATAAAGAGAGACACCACAACACTACATAAAGAGAGACACCACAACACTACATAAAGAGAGACACCACAACACTACATAAAGAGAGACACCACAACACTACATAAAGAGAGACACCACAACACTACATAAAGAGAGACACCACAACACTACATAAAGAGAGACACCACAACACTACATAAAGAGAGACACCACAACACTACATAAAGAGAGACACCACAACACTACATAAAGAGAGACACCACAACACTACATAAAGAGAGACACCACAACACTACATAAAGAGAGACACCACAACACTACATAAAGAGAGACACCACACACAACACTACATAAAGAGAGACACCACAACACTACATAAAGAGAGACACCACAACACTACATAAAGAGAGACACCACAACACTACATAAAGAGAGACACCACAACACTACATAAAGAGAGACACCACAACACTACATAAAGAGAGACACCACAACACTACATAAAGAGAGACACCACAACACTACATAAAGAGAGACACCACAACACTACATAAAGAGAGACACCACAACACTACATAAAGAGAGACACCACAACACTACATAAAGAGAGACACCACAACACTACATAAAGAGAGACACCACAACACTACATAAAGAGAGACACCACAACACTACATAAAGAGAGACACCACAACACTACATAAAGAGAGACACCACAACACTACATAAAGAGAGACACCACAACACTACATAAAGAGAGACACCACAACACTACATAAAGAGAGACACCACAACACTACATAAAGAGAGACACCACAACACACACTACATAAAGAGAGACACCACAACACTACATAAAGAGAGACACCACAACACTACATAAAGAGAGACACCACAACACTACATAAAGAGAGACACCACAACACTACATAAAGAGAGACACCACAACACTACATAAAGAGAGACACCACAACACTACATAAAGAGAGACACCACAACACTACATAAAGAGAGACACCACAACACTACATAAAGAGAGACACCACAACACTACATAAAGAGAGACACCACAACACTACATAAAGAGAGACACCACAACACTACATAAAGAGAGACACCACAACACTACATAAAGAGAGACACCACAACACTACATAAAGAGAGACACCACAACACTACATAAAGAGAGACACCACAACACTACATAAAGAGAGACACCACAACACTACATAAAGAGAGACACCACAACACTACATAAAGAGAGACACCACAACACTACATAAAGAGAGACACCACAACACTACATAAAGAGAGACAAGACACCACAACACTACATAAAGAGAGACACCACAACACTACATAAAGAGAGACACCACAACACTACATAAAGAGAGACACCACAACACTACATAAAGAGAGACACCACAACACTACATAAAGAGAGACACCACAACACTACATAAAGAGAGACACCACAACACTACATAAAGAGAGACACCACAACACTACATAAAGAGAGACACCACAACACTACATAAAGAGAGACACCACAACACTACATAAAGAGAGACACCACAACACTACATAAAGAGAGACACCACAACACTACATAAAGAGAGACACCACAACACTACATAAAGAGAGACACCACAACACTACATAAAGAGAGACACCACAACACTACATAAAGAGAGACACCACAACACTACATAAAGAGAGACACCACAACACTACATAAAGAGAGACACCACAACACTACATAAAGAGAGACACCACAACACTACATAAAGAGAGACACCACAACACTACACTACATAAAGAGAGACACCACAACACTACATAAAGAGAGACACCACAACACTACATAAAGAGAGACACCACAACACTACATAAAGAGAGACACCACAACACTACATAAAGAGAGACACCACAACACTACATAAAGAGAGACACCACAACACTACATAAAGAGAGACACCACAACACTACATAAAGAGAGACACCACAACACTACATAAAGAGAGACACCACAACACTACATAAAGAGAGACACCACAACACTACATAAAGAGAGACACCACAACACTACATAAAGAGAGACACCACAACACTACATAAAGAGAGACACCACAACACTACATAAAGAGAGACACCACAACACTACATAAAGAGAGACACCACAACACTACATAAAGAGAGACACCACAACACTACATAAAGAGAGACACCACAACACTACATAAAGAGAGACACCACAACACTACATAAAGAGAGACACCACAACACTACATAAAGAGAGGAGAGACACCACAACACTACATAAAGAGAGACACCACAACACTACATAAAGAGAGACACCACAACACTACATAAAGAGAGACACCACAACACTACATAAAGAGAGACACCACAACACTACATAAAGAGAGACACCACAACACTACATAAAGAGAGACACCACAACACTACATAAAGAGAGACACCACAACACTACATAAAGAGAGACACCACAACACTACATAAAGAGAGACACCACAACACTACATAAAGAGAGACACCACAACACTACATAAAGAGAGACACCACAACACTACATAAAGAGAGACACCACAACACTACATAAAGAGAGACACCACAACACTACATAAAGAGAGACACCACAACACTACATAAAGAGAGACACCACAACACTACATAAAGAGAGACACCACAACACTACATAAAGAGAGACACCACAACACTACATAAAGAGAGACACCACAACACTACATAAAGAGAGACACCACAACAACACTACATAAAGAGAGACACCACAACACTACATAAAGAGAGACACCACAACACTACATAAAGAGAGACACCACAACACTACATAAAGAGAGACACCACAACACTACATAAAGAGAGACACCACAACACTACATAAAGAGAGACACCACAACACTACATAAAGAGAGACACCACAACACTACATAAAGAGAGACACCACAACACTACATAAAGAGAGACACCACAACACTACATAAAGAGAGACACCACAACACTACATAAAGAGAGACACCACAACACTACATAAAGAGAGACACCACAACACTACATAAAGAGAGACACCACAACACTACATAAAGAGAGACACCACAACACTACATAAAGAGAGACACCACAACACTACATAAAGAGAGACACCACAACACTACATAAAGAGAGACACCACAACACTACATAAAGAGAGACACCACAACACTACATAAAGAGAGACACCACAACACTACATAAAGAGAGACGAGACACCACAACACTACATAAAGAGAGACACCACAACACTACATAAAGAGAGACACCACAACACTACATAAAGAGAGACACCACAACACTACATAAAGAGAGACACCACAACACTACATAAAGAGAGACACCACAACACTACATAAAGAGAGACACCACAACACTACATAAAGAGAGACACCACAACACTACATAAAGAGAGACACCACAACACTACATAAAGAGAGACACCACAACACTACATAAAGAGAGACACCACAACACTACATAAAGAGAGACACCACAACACTACATAAAGAGAGACACCACAACACTACATAAAGAGAGACACCACAACACTACATAAAGAGAGACACCACAACACTACATAAAGAGAGACACCACAACACTACATAAAGAGAGACACCACAACACTACATAAAGAGAGACACCACAACACTACATAAAGAGAGACACCACAACACTACATAAAGAGAGACACCACACCACAACACTACATAAAGAGAGACACCACAACACTACATAAAGAGAGACACCACAACACTACATAAAGAGAGACACCACAACACTACATAAAGAGAGACACCACAACACTACATAAAGAGAGACACCACAACACTACATAAAGAGAGACACCACAACACTACATAAAGAGAGACACCACAACACTACATAAAGAGAGACACCACAACACTACATAAAGAGAGACACCACAACACTACATAAAGAGAGACACCACAACACTACATAAAGAGAGACACCACAACACTACATAAAGAGAGACACCACAACACTACATAAAGAGAGACACCACAACACTACATAAAGAGAGACACCACAACACTACATAAAGAGAGACACCACAACACTACATAAAGAGAGACACCACAACACTACATAAAGAGAGACACCACAACACTACATAAAGAGAGACACCACAACACTACATAAAGAGAGACACCACAACACTACATAAAGAGAGGAGAGACACCACAACACTACATAAAGAGAGACACCACAACACTACATAAAGAGAGACACCACAACACTACATAAAGAGAGACACCACAACACTACATAAAGAGAGACACCACAACACTACATAAAGAGAGACACCACAACACTACATAATGAGAGAACCCACAACACTACATAAAGAGAGACACCACAACACTTCATAAAGAGAGACACCACAACACTACATAAAGAGAGACACCACACCACTACATAAAGAGAGACACCACAACACTACATAAAGAGAGACACCACAACACTACATAAAGAGAGACACCACAACACTACATAAAGAGAGACACCACAACACTACATAAAGAGAGACACCACAACACTACATAAAGAGAGACACCACAACACTACATAAAGAGAGACACCACAACACTACATAAAGAGAGACACCACAACACTACATAAAGAGAGACACCACAACACTACATAAAGAGAGACACCACAACACCACTACATAAAGAGAGACACCACAACACTACATAAAGAGAGACGCCACAACACTACATAAAGAGAGACACCACAACACTACATAAAGAGAGACACCACAACACTACATAAAGAGAGACACCACAACACTACATAAAGAGAGACACCACAACACTACATAAAGAGAGACACCACAACACTACATAAAGAGAGACACCACAACACTACATAAAGAGAGACACCACAACACTACATAAAGAGAGACACCACAACACTACATAAAGAGAGACACCACAACACTACATAAAGAGAGACACCACAACACTACATAAAGAGAGACACCACAACACTACATAAAGAGAGACACCACAACACTACATAAAGAGAGACACCACAACACTACATAAAGAGAGACACCACAACACTACATAAAGAGAGACACCACAACACTACATAAAGAGAGACACCACAACACTACATAAAGAGAGACACCACAACACTACATAAAGAGAGACACCACACCACAACACTACATAAAGAGAGACACCACAACACTACATAAAGAGAGACACCACAACACTACATAAAGAGAGACACCACAACACTACATAAAGAGAGACACCACAACACTACATAAAGAGAGACACCACAACACTACAGAAAGAGAGACACCACAACACTACATAAAGAGAGACACCACAACACTACAGAAAGAGAGACACCACAACACTACATAAAGAGAGACACCACAACACTACATAAAGAGAGACACCACAACACTACATAAAGAGAGACACCACAACACTACATAAAGAGAGACACCACAACACTACATAAAGAGAGACACCACAACACTACATAAAGAGAGACACCACAACACTACATAAAGAGAGACACCACAACACTACATAAAGAGAGACACCACAACACTACATAAAGAGAGACACCACAACACTACATAAAGAGAGACACCACAACACTACATAAAGAGAGACACCACAACACTACACTACATAAAGAGAGACACCACAACACTACATAAAGAGAGACACCACAACACTACATAAAGAGAGACACCACAACACTACATAAAGAGAGACACCACAACACTACATAAAGAGAGACACCACAACACTACATAAAGAGAGACACCACAACACTACATAAAGAGAGACACCACAACACTACATAAAGAGAGACACCACAACACTACATAAAGAGAGACACCACAACACTACATAAAGAGAGACACCACAACACTACATAAAGAGAGACACCACAACACTACAGAAAGAGAGACACCACAACACTACATAAAGAGAGACACCACAACACTACATAAAGAGAGACACCACAACACTACATAAAGAGAGACACCACAACACTACATAAAGAGAGACACCACAACACTACATAAAGAGAGACACCACAACACTACATAAAGAGAGACACCACAACACTACATAAAGAGAGACACCACAACACTACATAACATAAAGAGAGACACCACAACACTACATAAAGAGAGACACCACAACACTACATAAAGAGAGACACCACAACACTACATAAAGAGAGACACCACAACACTACATAAAGAGAGACACCACAACACTACATAAAGAGAGACACCACAACACTACATAAAGAGAGACACCACAACACTACATAAAGAGAGACACCACAACACTACATAAAGAGAGACACCACAACACTACATAAAGAGAGACACCACAACACTACATAAAGAGAGACACCACAACACTACATAAAGAGAGACACCACAACACTACATAAAGAGAGACACCACAACACTACATAAAGAGAGACACCACAACACTACATAAAGAGAGACACCACAACACTACATAAAGAGAGACACCACAACACTACATAAAGAGAGACACCACAACACTACATAAAGAGAGACACCACAACACTACATAAAGAGAGACACCACAACACTACATAAAGAGAGAAGAGACACCACAACACTACATAAAGAGAGACACCACAACACTACATAAAGAGAGACACCACAACACTACATAAAGAGAGACACCACAACACTACATAAAGAGAGACACCACAACACTACATAAAGAGAGACACCACAACACTACATAAAGAGAGACACCACAACACTACATAAAGAGAGACACCACAACACTACATAAAGAGAGACACCACAACACTACATAAAGAGAGACACCACAACACTACATAAAGAGAGACACCACAACACTACATAAAGAGAGACACCACAACACTACATAAAGAGAGACACCACAACACTACATAAAGAGAGACACCACAACACTACATAAAGAGAGACACCACAACACTACATAAAGAGAGACACCACAACACTACATAAAGAGAGACACCACAACACTACATAAAGAGAGACACCACAACACTACATAAAGAGAGACACCACAACACTACATAAAGAGAGACACCACAACACTACATAAAATAAAGAGAGACACCACAACACTACATAAAGAGAGACACCACAACACTACATAAAGAGAGACACCACAACACTACATAAAGAGAGACACCACAACACTACATAAAGAGAGACACCACAACACTACATAAAGAGAGACACCACAACACTACATAAAGAGAGACACCACAACACTACAGAAAGAGAGACACCACAACACTACATAAAGAGAGACACCACAACACTACATAAAGAGAGACACCACAACACTACATAAAGAGAGACACCACAACACTACAGAAAGAGAGACACCACAACACTACATAAAGAGAGACACCACAACACTACATAAAGAGAGACACCACAACACTACATAAAGAGAGACACCACAACACTACATAAAGAGAGACACCACAACACTACATAAAGAGAGACACCACAACACTACATAAAGAGAGACACCACAACACTACATAAAGAGAGACACCACAACACTACATAAATAAAGAGAGACACCACAACACTACATAAAGAGAGACACCACAACACTACATAAAGAGAGACACCACAACACTACATAAAGAGAGACACCACAACACTACATAAAGAGAGACACCACAACACTACATAAAGAGAGACACCACAACACTACATAAAGAGAGACACCACAACACTACATAAAGAGAGACACCACAACACTACATAAAGAGAGACACCACAACACTACATAAAGAGAGACACCACAACACTACATAAAGAGAGACACCACAACACTACATAAAGAGAGACACCACAACACTACATAAAGAGAGACACCACAACACTACATAAAGAGAGACACCACAACACTACATAAAGAGAGACACCACAACACTACATAAAGAGAGACACCACAACACTACATAAAGAGAGACACCACAACACTACATAAAGAGAGACACCACAACACTACATAAAGAGAGACACCACAACACTACATAAAGAGAGACAAGACACCACAACACTACATAAAGAGAGACACCACAACACTACATAAAGAGAGACACCACAACACTACATAAAGAGAGACACCACAACACTACATAAAGAGAGACACCACAACACTACAGAAAGAGAGACACCACAACACTACATAAAGAGAGACACCACAACACTACATAAAGAGAGACACCACAACACTACATAAAGAGAGACACCACAACACTACATAAAGAGAGACACCACAACACTACATAAAGAGAGACACCACAACACTACATAAAGAGAGACACCACAACACTACAGAAAGAGAGACACCACAACACTACATAAAGAGAGACACCACAACACTACATAAAGAGAGACACCACAACACTACATAAAGAGAGACACCACAACACTACATAAAGAGAGACACCACAACACTACATAAAGAGAGACACCACAACACTACATAAAGAGAGACACCACAACACTACATAAAGAGAGACACCACAACACAACACTACATAAAGAGAGACACCACAACACTACATAAAGAGAGACACCACAACACTACATAAAGAGAGACACCACAACACTACATAAAGAGAGACACCACAACACTACATAAAGAGAGACACCACAACACTACATAAAGAGAGACACCACAACACTACATAAAGAGAGACACCACAACACTACATAAAGAGAGACACCACAACACTACATAAAGAGAGACACCACAACACTACATAAAGAGAGACACCACAACACTACATAAAGAGAGACACCACAACACTACATAAAGAGAGACACCACAACACTACATAAAGAGAGACACCACAACACTACATAAAGAGAGACACCACAACACTACATAAAGAGAGACACCACAACACTACATAAAGAGAGACACCACAACACTACATAAAGAGAGACACCACAACACTACATAAAGAGAGACACCACAACACTACATAAAGAGAGACACCACAACACTACATAAAGAGAAGAGAGACACCACAACACTACATAAAGAGAGACACCACAACACTACAGAAAGAGAGACACCACAACACTACATAAAGAGAGACACCACAACACTACATAAAGAGAGACACCACAACACTACATAAAGAGAGACACCACAACACTACATAAAGAGAGACACCACAACACTACATAAAGAGAGACACCACAACACTACATAAAGAGAGACACCACAACACTACATAAAGAGAGACACCACAACACTACATAAAGAGAGACACCACAACACTACATAAAGAGAGACACCACAACACTACATAAAGAGAGACACCACAACACTACATAAAGAGAGACACCACAACACTACATAAAGAGAGACACCACAACACTACATAAAGAGAGACACCACAACACTACATAAAGAGAGACACCACAACACTACATAAAGAGAGACACCACAACACTACATAAAGAGAGACACCACAACACTACATAAAGAGAGACACCACACCACAACACTACATAAAGAGAGACACCACAACACTACATAAAGAGAGACACCACAACACTACATAAAGAGAGACACCACAACACTACATAAAGAGAGACACCACAACACTACATAAAGAGAGACACCACAACACTACATAAAGAGAGACACCACAACACTACATAAAGAGAGACACCACAACACTACATAAAGAGAGACACCACAACACTACATAAAGAGAGACACCACAACACTACATAAAGAGAGACACCACAACACTACATAAAGAGAGACACCACAACACTACATAAAGAGAGACACCACAACACTACATAAAGAGAGACACCACAACACTACATAAAGAGAGACACCACAACACTACATAAAGAGAGACACCACAACACTACATAAAGAGAGACACCACAACACTACATAAAGAGAGACACCACAACACTACATAAAGAGAGACACCACAACACTACATAAAGAGAGACACCACAACACTACATAAATAAAGAGAGACACCACAACACTACATAAAGAGAGACACCACAACACTACAGAAAGAGAGACACCACAACACTACATAAAGAGAGACACCACAACACTACATAAAGAGAGACACCACAACACTACATAAAGAGAGACACCACAACACTACATAAAGAGAGACACCACAACACTACATAAAGAGAGACACCACAACACTACATAAAGAGAGACACCACAACACTACATAAAGAGAGACACCACAACACTACATAAAGAGAGACACCACAACACTACATAAAGAGAGACACCACAACACTACATAAAGAGAGACACCACAACACTACAGAAAGAGAGACACCACAACACTACATAAAGAGAGACACCACAACACTACATAAAGAGAGACACCACAACACTACATAAAGAGAGACACCACAACACTACATAAAGAGAGACACCACAACACTACAGAAAGAGAGACACCACAACACTACATAACATAAAGAGAGACACCACAACACTACAGAAAGAGAGACACCACAACACTACATAAAGAGAGACACCACAACACTACATAAAGAGAGACACCACAACACTACATAAAGAGAGACACCACAACACTACATAAAGAGAGACACCACAACACTACAGAAAGAGAGACACCACAACACTACAGAAAGAGAGACACCACAACACTACATAAAGAGAGACACCACAACACTACATAAAGAGAGACACCACAACACTACATAAAGAGAGACACCACAACACTACATAAAGAGAGACACCACAACACTACATAAAGAGAGACACCACAACACTACATAAAGAGAGACACCACAACACTACATAAAGAGAGACACCACAACACTACATAAAGAGAGACACCACAACACTACATAAAGAGAGACACCACAACACTACATAAAGAGAGACACCACAACACTACATAAAGAGAGACACCACAACACTACACTACATAAAGAGAGACACCACAACACTACATAAAGAGAGACACCACAACACTACATAAAGAGAGACACCACAACACTACATAAAGAGAGACACCACAACACTACATAAAGAGAGACACCACAACACTACATAAAGAGAGACACCACAACACTACAGAAAGAGAGACACCACAACACTACATAAAGAGAGACACCACAACACTACATAAAGAGAGACACCACAACACTACATAAAGAGAGACACCACAACACTACATAAAGAGAGACACCACAACACTACATAAAGAGAGACACCACAACACTACATAAAGAGAGACACCACAACACTACATAAAGAGAGACACCACAACACTACATAAAGAGAGACACCACAACACTACATAAAGAGAGACACCACAACACTACATAAAGAGAGACACCACAACACTACATAAAGAGAGACACCACAACACTACATAAAGAGAGACACCACAACACTACTACATAAAGAGAGACACCACAACACTACATAAAGAGAGACACCACAACACTACATAAAGAGAGACACCACAACACTACATAAAGAGAGACACCACAACACTACATAAAGAGAGACACCACAACACTACATAAAGAGAGACACCACAACACTACATAAAGAGAGACACCACAACACTACATAAAGAGAGACACCACAACACTACATAAAGAGAGACACCACAACACTACATAAAGAGAGACACCACAACACTACATAAAGAGAGACACCACAACACTACATAAAGAGAGACACCACAACACTACATAAAGAGAGACACCACAACACTACATAAAGAGAGACACCACAACACTACATAAAGAGAGACACCACAACACTACATAAAGAGAGACACCACAACACTACATAAAGAGAGACACCACAACACTACATAAAGAGAGACACCACAACACTACATAAAGAGAGACACCACAACACAACACTACATAAAGAGAGACACCACAACACTACATAAAGAGAGACACCACAACACTACATAAAGAGAGACACCACAACACTACATAAAGAGAGACACCACAACACTACATAAAGAGAGACACCACAACACTACATAAAGAGAGACACCACAACACTACATAAAGAGAGACACCACAACACTACATAAAGAGAGACACCACAACACTACATAAAGAGAGACACCACAACACTACATAAAGAGAGACACCACAACACTACATAAAGAGAGACACCACAACACTACATAAAGAGAGACACCACAACACTACATAAAGAGAGACACCACAACACTACATAAAGAGAGACACCACAACACTACATAAAGAGAGACACCACAACACTACATAAAGAGAGACACCACAACACTACATAAAGAGAGACACCACAACACTACATAAAGAGAGACACCACAACACTACATAAAGAGAGACACCACAAACAACACTACATAAAGAGAGACACCACAACACTACATAAAGAGAGACACCACAACACTACATAAAGAGAGACACCACAACACTACATAAAGAGAGACACCACAACACTACATAAAGAGAGACACCACAACACTACATAAAGAGAGACACCACAACACTACATAAAGAGAGACACCACAACACTACATAAAGAGAGACACCACAACACTACATAAAGAGAGACACCACAACACTACATAAAGAGAGACACCACAACACTACATAAAGAGAGACACCACAACACTACATAAAGAGAGACACCACAACACTACATAAAGAGAGACACCACAACACTACATAAAGAGAGACACCACAACACTACATAAAGAGAGACACCACAACACTACATAAAGAGAGACACCACAACACTACATAAAGAGAGACACCACAACACTACATAAAGAGAGACACCACAACACTACATAAAGAGAGGAGACACCACAACACTACATAAAGAGAGACACCACAACACTACATAAAGAGAGACACCACAACACTACATAAAGAGAGACACCACAACACTACATAAAGAGAGACACCACAACACTACATAAAGAGAGACACCACAACACTACATAAAGAGAGACACCACAACACTACATAAAGAGAGACACCACAACACTACATAAAGAGAGACACCACAACACTACATAAAGAGAGACACCACAACACTACATAAAGAGAGACACCACAACACTACATAAAGAGAGACACCACAACACTACATAAAGAGAGACACCACAACACTACATAAAGAGAGACACCACAACACTACATAAAGAGAGACACCACAACACTACATAAAGAGAGACACCACAACACTACATAAAGAGAGACACCACAACACTACATAAAGAGAGACACCACAACACTACATAAAGAGAGACACCACAACACTACATAAAGAGAGACACGACACCACAACACTACATAAAGAGAGACACCACAACACTACATAAAGAGAGACACCACAACACTACATAAAGAGAGACACCACAACACTACATAAAGAGAGACACCACAACACTACATAAAGAGAGACACCACAACACTACATAAAGAGAGACACCACAACACTACATAAAGAGAGACACCACAACACTACATAAAGAGAGACACCACAACACTACATAAAGAGAGACACCACAACACTACATAAAGAGAGACACCACAACACTACATAAAGAGAGACACCACAACACTACATAAAGAGAGACACCACAACACTACATAAAGAGAGACACCACAACACTACATAAAGAGAGACACCACAACACTACATAAAGAGAGACACCACAACACTACATAAAGAGAGACACCACAACACTACATAAAGAGAGACACCACAACACTACATAAAGAGAGACACCACAACACTACATAAAATAAAGAGAGACACCACAACACTACATAAAGAGAGACACCACAACACTACATAAAGAGAGACACCACAACACTACATAAAGAGAGACACCACAACACTACATAAAGAGAGACACCACAACACTACATAAAGAGAGACACCACAACACTACATAAAGAGAGACACCACAACACTACATAAAGAGAGACACCACAACACTACAGAAAGAGAGACACCACAACACTACATAAAGAGAGACACCACAACACTACATAAAGAGAGACACCACAACACTACATAAAGAGAGACACCACAACACTACATAAAGAGAGACACCACAACACTACATAAAGAGAGACACCACAACACTACATAAAGAGAGACACCACAACACTACATAAAGAGAGACACCACAACACTACATAAAGAGAGACACCACAACACTACAGAAAGAGAGACACCACAACACTACAGAAAGAGAGACACCACAACACCACAACACTACATAAAGTAAAGAGAGACACCACAACACTACATAAAGAGAGACACCACAACACTACATAAAGAGAGACACCACAACACTACATAAAGAGAGACACCACAACACTACATAAAGAGAGACACCACAACACTACATAAAGAGAGACACCACAACACTACAGAAAGAGAGACACCACAACACTACAGAAAGAGAGACACCACAACACCACAACACTACATAAAGAGAGACACCACAACACTACATAAAGAGAGACACCACAACACTACATAAAGAGAGACACCACAACACTACATAAAGAGAGACACCACAACACTACATAAAGAGAGACACCACAACACTACATAAAGAGAGACACCACAACACTACATAAAGAGAGACACCACAACACTACATAAAGAGAGACACCACAACACTACATAAAGAGAGACACCACAACACTACATAAAGAGAGACACCACAACACTACAGAAAGAGAGACACCACCACAACACTACACTACATAAAGAGAGACACCACAACACTACATAAAGAGAGACACCACAACACTACATAAAGAGAGACACCACAACACTACATAAAGAGAGACACCACAACACTACATAAAGAGAGACACCACAACACTACATAAAGAGAGACACCACAACACTACATAAAGAGAGACACCACAACACTACAGAAAGAGAGACACCACAACACTACATAAAGAGAGACACCACAACACTACATAAAGAGAGACACCACAACACTACATAAAGAGAGACACCACAACACTACATAAAGAGAGACACCACAACACTACATAAAGAGAGACACCACAACACTACATAAAGAGAGACACCACAACACTACATAAAGAGAGACACCACAACACTACATAAAGAGAGACACCACAACACTACATAAAGAGAGACACCACAACACTACATAAAGAGAGACACCACAACACTACATAAAGAGAGACACCACAACACTACATAAAGAGAAGAGAGACACCACAACACTACATAAAGAGAGACACCACAACACTACAGAAAGAGAGACACCACAACACTACATAAAGAGAGACACCACAACACTACATAAAGAGAGACACCACAACACTACATAAAGAGAGACACCACAACACTACATAAAGAGAGACACCACAACACTACATAAAGAGAGACACCACAACACTACATAAAGAGAGACACCACAACACTACATAAAGAGAGACACCACAACACTACATAAAGAGAGACACCACAACACTACATAAAGAGAGACACCACAACACTACATAAAGAGAGACACCACAACACTACATAAAGAGAGACACCACAACACTACATAAAGAGAGACACCACAACACTACATAAAGAGAGACACCACAACACTACATAAAGAGAGACACCACAACACTACATAAAGAGAGACACCACAACACTACATAAAGAGAGACACCACAACACTACATAAAGAGAAGAGAGACACCACAACACTACATAAAGAGAGACACCACAACACTACATAAAGAGAGACACCACAACACTACATAAAGAGAGACACCACAACACTACATAAAGAGAGACACCACAACACTACATAAAGAGAGACACCACAACACTACATAAAGAGAGACACCACAACACTACATAAAGAGAGACACCACAACACTACATAAAGAGAGACACCACAACACTACATAAAGAGAGACACCACAACACTACATAAAGAGAGACACCACAACACTACATAAAGAGAGACACCACAACACTACATAAAGAGAGACACCACAACACTACATAAAGAGAGACACCACAACACTACATAAAGAGAGACACCACAACACTACATAAAGAGAGACACCACAACACTACATAAAGAGAGACACCACAACACTACATAAAGAGAGACACCACAACACTACAGAAAGAGAGACACCACAACACTACATAAAGAGAGGAGAGACACCACAACACTACATAAAGAGAGACACCACAACACTACATAAAGAGAGACACCACAACACTACATAAAGAGAGACACCACAACACTACATAAAGAGAGACACCACAACACTACATAAAGAGAGACACCACAACACTACATAAAGAGAGACACCACAACACTACATAAAGAGAGACACCACAACACTACATAAAGAGAGACACCACAACACTACATAAAGAGAGACACCACAACACTACATAAAGAGAGACACCACAACACTACATAAAGAGAGACACCACAACACTACATAAAGAGAGACACCACAACACTACATAAAGAGAGACACCACAACACTACATAAAGAGAGACACCACAACACTACATAAAGAGAGACACCACAACACTACATAAAGAGAGACACCACAACACTACATAAAGAGAGACACCACAACACTACATAAAGAGAGACACCACAACACTACATAAAGAGAGACACCCACCACAACACTACATAAAGAGAGACACCACAACACTACATAAAGAGAGACACCACAACACTACATAAAGAGAGACACCACAACACTACATAAAGAGAGACACCACAACACTACATAAAGAGAGACACCACAACACTACATAAAGAGAGACACCACAACACTACATAAAGAGAGACACCACAACACTACATAAAGAGAGACACCACAACACTACATAAAGAGAGACACCACAACACTACATAAAGAGAGACACCACAACACTACATAAAGAGAGACACCACAACACTACATAAAGAGAGACACCACAACACTACATAAAGAGAGACACCACAACACTACATAAAGAGAGACACCACAACACTACATAAAGAGAGACACCACAACACTACATAAAGAGAGACACCACAACACTACATAAAGAGAGACACCACAACACTACATAAAGAGAGACACCACAACACTACATAAAGAGAGACACCACAACACTACATAAAGTAAAGAGAGACACCACAACACTACATAAAGAGAGACACCACAACACTACATAAAGAGAGACACCACAACACTACATAAAGAGAGACACCACAACACTACATAAAGAGAGACACCACAACACTACATAAAGAGAGACACCACAACACTACATAAAGAGAGACACCACAACACTACAGAAAGAGAGACACCACAACACTACATAAAGAGAGACACCACAACACTACAGAAAGAGAGACACCACAACACTACATAAAGAGAGACACCACAACACTACATAAAGAGAGACACCACAACACTACATAAAGAGAGACACCACAACACTACAGAAAGAGAGACACCACAACACTACATAAAGAGAGACACCACAACACTACATAAAGAGAGACACCACAACACTACATAAAGAGAGACACCACAACACTACATAAAGAGAGACACCACAACACTACATAAAGAGAGACACCACAACACTACCTACATAAAGAGAGACACCACAACACTACATAAAGAGAGACACCACAACACTACATAAAGAGAGACACCACAACACTACATAAAGAGAGACACCACAACACTACAGAAAGAGAGACACCACAACACTACATAAAGAGAGACACCACAACACTACATAAAGAGAGACACCACAACACTACATAAAGAGAGACACCACAACACTACATAAAGAGAGACACCACAACACTACATAAAGAGAGACACCACAACACTACAGAAAGAGAGACACCACAACACTACATAAAGAGAGACACCACAACACTACATAAAGAGAGACACCACAACACTACATAAAGAGAGACACCACAACACTACATAAAGAGAGACACCACAACACTACATAAAGAGAGACACCACAACACTACATAAAGAGAGACACCACAACACTACATAAAGAGAGACACCACAACACTACATAAAGAGAGACACCACAACACTACACTACATAAAGAGAGACACCACAACACTACATAAAGAGAGACACCACAACACTACAGAAAGAGAGACACCACAACACCACAACACTACATAAAGAGAGACACCACAACACTACATAAAGAGAGACACCACAACACTACATAAAGAGAGACACCACAACACTACATAAAGAGAGACACCACAACACTACATAAAGAGAGACACCACAACACTACATAAAGAGAGACACCACAACACTACATAAAGAGAGACACCACAACACTACATAAAGAGAGACACCACAACACTACATAAAGAGAGACACCACAACACTACATAAAGAGAGACACCACAACACTACATAAAGAGAGACACCACAACACTACAGAAAGAGAGACACCACAACACTACATAAAGAGAGACACCACAACACTACATAAAGAGAGACACCACAACACTACATAAAGAGAGACACCACAACACTACATAAAGAGAGACACCACAACACAACACTACATAAAGAGAGACACCACAACACTACATAAAGAGAGACACCACAACACTACATAAAGAGAGACACCACAACACTACATAAAGAGAGACACCACAACACTACATAAAGAGAGACACCACAACACTACATAAAGAGAGACACCACAACACTACATAAAGAGAGACACCACAACACTACATAAAGAGAGACACCACAACACTACATAAAGAGAGACACCACAACACTACATAAAGAGAGACACCACAACACTACATAAAGAGAGACACCACAACACTACATAAAGAGAGACACCACAACACTACAGAAAGAGAGACACCACAACACTACATAAAGAGAGACACCACAACACTACATAAAGAGAGACACCACAACACTACATAAAGAGAGACACCACAACACTACATAAAGAGAGACACCACAACACTACAGAAAGAGAGACACCACAACACTACATAAAGAGAGACACCACAACACTACATAACATAAAGAGAGACACCACAACACTACATAAAGAGAGACACCACAACACTACATAAAGAGAGACACCACAACACTACATAAAGAGAGACACCACAACACTACATAAAGAGAGACACCACAACACTACATAAAGAGAGACACCACAACACTACATAAAGAGAGACACCACAACACTACATAAAGAGAGACACCACAACACTACATAAAGAGAGACACCACAACACTACATAAAGAGAGACACCACAACACTACATAAAGAGAGACACCACAACACTACATAAAGAGAGACACCACAACACTACATAAAGAGAGACACCACAACACTACATAAAGAGAGACACCACAACACTACAGAAAGAGAGACACCACAACACTACATAAAGAGAGACACCACAACACTACATAAAGAGAGACACCACAACACTACATAAAGAGAGACACCACAACACTACATAAAGAGAGACACCACAACACTACATAAAGAAGAGAGACACCACAACACTACATAAAGAGAGACACCACAACACTACATAAAGAGAGACACCACAACACTACATAAAGAGAGACACCACAACACTACATAAAGAGAGACACCACAACACTACATAAAGAGAGACACCACAACACTACATAAAGAGAGACACCACAACACTACATAAAGAGAGACACCACAACACTACATAAAGAGAGACACCACAACACTACATAAAGAGAGACACCACAACACTACATAAAGAGAGACACCACAACACTACATAAAGAGAGACACCACAACACTACATAAAGAGAGACACCACAACACTACATAAAGAGAGACACCACAACACTACATAAAGAGAGACACCACAACACTACATAAAGAGAGACACCACACAACACTACATAAAGAGAGACACCACAACACTACATAAAGAGAGACACCACAACACTACATAAAGAGAGACACCACAACACTACACTACATAAAGAGAGACACCACAACACTACATAAAGAGAGACACCACAACACTACATAAAGAGAGACACCACAACACTACATAAAGAGAGACACCACAACACTACATAAAGAGAGACACCACAACACTACATAAAGAGAGACACCACAACACTACATAAAGAGAGACACCACAACACTACATAAAGAGAGACACCACAACACTACATAAAGAGAGACACCACAACACTACATAAAGAGAGACACCACAACACTACATAAAGAGAGACACCACAACACTACATAAAGAGAGACACCACAACACTACATAAAGAGAGACACCACAACACTACATAAAGAGAGACACCACAAATCTACATAAAGAGAGACACCACAACACTACATAAAGAGAGACACCACAACACTACAGAAAGAGAGACACCACAACACTACATAAAGAGAGACACCACAACACTACATAAAGAGAGACACCACAACACTACATAAAGAGAGACGAGACACCACAACACTAAATAAAGAGAGACACCACAACACTACATAAAGAGAGACACCACAACACTACATAAAGAGAGACACCACAACACTACATAAAGAGAGACACCACAACACTACATAAAGAGAGACACCACAACACTACATAAAGAGAGACACCACAACACTACAGAAAGAGAGACACCACAACACTACATAAAGAGAGACACCACAACACTACATAAAGAGAGACACCACAACACTACAGAAAGAGAGACACCACAACACTACATAAAGAGAGACACCACAACACTACATAAAGAGAGACACCACAACACTACATAAAGAGAGACACCACAACACTACAAAGAGACACCACAACACTACAGAAAGAGAGACACCACAGCACTACATAAAGAGAGACACCACAACACTACATAAAGAGAGACACCACAACACTATATAAAGAGAGACACCACAACACTACATAAAGAGAGACACCACAACACTACATAAAGAGAGACACCACAACACTACAGAAAGAGTGACACCACAACACTACATAAAGAGAGACACCACAACACTACATAAAGAGAGACACCACAACACTACATAAAGAGAGACACCACAACACTACATAAAGAGAGACACCACAACACTACATAAAGAGAGACACCACAACACTACATAAAGAGAGACACCACAACAATACATAAAGAGAGACCACAACACTACATAAAGAGAGACACCACAACACTACATAAAGAGAGACACCACAACAATACATAAAGAGAGACACCACAACACTACATAAAGAGAGACACCACAACACTACAAAAAGAGAGACACCACAACACTACATAAAGAGAGACACCACAACACTACATAAAGAGAGACGCCACAACACTACATAAAGAGAGACACCACAACACTACATAAAGAGAGACACCACAACACTACATAAAGAGAGACACCACAACACTACATAAAGAGAAGAGAGACACCACAACAATACATAAAGAGAGACACCACAACACTACATAAAGAGAGACACCACAACAATACATAAAGAGAGACCACAACACTACATAAAGAGAGACACCACAACACTACATAAAGAGAGACACCACCACAATACATAAAGAGAGACACCACAACACTACATAAAGAGAGACACCACAACACTACATAAAGAGAGACACCACAACACTACATAAAGAGAGACACCACAACACTACATAAAGAGAGACGCCACAACACTACATAAAGAGAGACACCACAACACTACATAAAGAGAGACACCACAACACTACATAAAGAGAGACACCACAACACTACATAAAGAGAGACACCACAACAATACATAAAGAGAGACCACAACACTACATAAAGAGAGACACCACAACACTACATAAAGAGAGACACCACAACAATACATAAAGAGAGACACCACAACACTACATAAAGAGAGACACCACAACACTACACTACAAAAAGAGAGACACCACAACACTACATAAAGAGAGACACCACAACACTACATAAAGAGAGACGCCACAACACTACATAAAGAGAGACACCACAACACTACATAAAGAGAGACACCACAACACTACATAAAGAGAGACACCACAACACTACATAAAGAGAGACACCACAACAATACATAAAGAGAGACACCACAACACTACATAAAGAGAGACACCACAACAATACATAAAGAGAGACCACAACACTACATAAAGAGAGACACCACAACACTACATAAAGAGAGACACCACCACAATACATAAAGAGAGACACCACAACACTACATAAAGAGAGACACCACAACACTACATAAAGAGAGACACCACAACACTACATAAAGAGAGACACCACAACACTACATAAAGAGAGACGCCACAACACTACATAAAGAGAGACACCACAACACTACATAAAGAGAGACACCACAACACTACATAAAGAGAAGAGAGACACCACAACACTACAGAAAGAGTGACACCACAACACTACATAAAGAGAGACACCACAACACTACATAAAGAGAGACACCACAACACTACATAAAGAGAGACACCACAACACTACATAAAGAGAGACACCACAACACTACATAAAGAGAGACACCACAACACTACATAAAGAGAGACACCACAACACTACATAAAGAGAGACACCACAACACTACATAAAGAGAGA
This sequence comes from Coregonus ussuriensis, assembly GCA_031479575.1. NCBI lineage: Eukaryota > Metazoa > Chordata > Actinopteri > Salmoniformes > Salmonidae > Coregonus > Coregonus ussuriensis. The sequence goes on from CM062486.1 coordinate 53,174,538, forward strand.
CACCACAACAATACATAAAGAGAGACCACAACACTACATAAAGAGAGACACCACAACACTACATAAAGAGAGACACCACAACAATACATAAAGAGAGACACCACAACACTACATAAAGAGAGACACCACAACACTACAAAAAGAGAGACACCACAACACTACATAAAGAGAGACACCACAACACTACATAAAGAGAGACGCCACAACACTACATAAAGAGAGACACCACAACACTACATAAAGAGAGACACCACAACACTACATAAAATAAAGAGAGACACCACAACACTACATAAAGAGAGACACCACAACAATACATAAAGAGAGACACCACAACACTACATAAAGAGAGACACCACAACACTACATAAAGAGAGACACCACAACACTACATAAAGAGAGACACCACAACACTACAGAAAGAGAGACACCACAACACTACAGAAAGAGAGACACCACAACACTACAGAAAGAGAGACACCACACAACACTACATAAAGAGAGACACCACAACACTACATAAAGAGAGACACCACAACACTACATAAAGAGAGACACCACAACACTACAGAAAGAGAGACACCACAACACTACATAAAGAGAGACACCACAACACTACATAAAGAGAGACACCACAACACTACATAAAGAGAGACACCAGAACACTACATAAAGAGAGACGCCACAACACTACATAAAGAGAGACACCACAACACTACATAAAGAGAGACACCACAACACTACACTACATAAAGAGAGACACCACAACACTACATAAAGAGAGACACCACAACACTACATAAAGAGAGACACCACAACACTACATAAAGAGAGACACCACAACACTACATAAAGAGAGACACCACAACACTACAGAAAGAGAGACACCACAACACTACAGAAAGAGAGACACCACAACACTACAGAAAGAGAGACACCACACAACACTACATAAAGAGAGACACCACAACACTACATAAAGAGAGACACCACAACACTACATAAAGAGAGACACCACAACACTACAGAAAGAGAGACACCACAACACTACATAAAGAGAGACACCACAACACTACATAAAGAGAGACACCACAACAATACATAAAGAGAGACACCACAACACTACATAAAGAGAGACACCACAACACTACATAAAGAGAGACACCACAACACTACAGAAAGAGAGACACCACAACACTACATAAAGAGAGACACCACACCACAACACTACATAAAGAGAGACACCACAACACTACATAAAGAGAGACAGCACAACACTACATAAAGAGAGACACCACAACACTACATAAAGAGAGACACCACAACAATACATAAAGAGAGACACCACAACACTACATAAAGAGAGACCACAACACTACAGAAAGAGAGACACCACAACACTACATAAAGAGAGACACCACAACACTACAGAAAGAGAGACACCACAACACCACAACACTACATAAAGAGAGACACCACAACACTACATAAAGAGAGACACCACAACACTACATAAAGAGAGACACCACAACACTACATAAAGAGAGACACCACAACACTACAGAAAGAGAGACACCACAACACTACAGAAAGAGAGACACCACAACACCACAACACTACATAAAGAGAGACACCACAACACTACATAAAGAGACACCACAACACTACATAAAGAGAGACACCACAACACTACAGAAAGAGAGAGAGACACCACAACACTACATAAAGAGAGACACCACAACACTACAGAAAGAGAGACACCACAACACTACATAAAGAGAGACACCAGAACACTACATAAAGAGAGACACCACAACACTACATAAAGAGAGACACCACAAATCTACATAAAGAGAGACACCACAACACTACATAAAGAGAGACACCACAACACTACAGAAAGAGAGACACCACAACACTACATAAAGAGAGACACCACAACACTACATAAAGAGAGACACCACAACACTACATAAAGAGAGACACCACAACACTACATAAAGAGAGACACCACAACACTACATAAAGAGAGACACCACAACACTACATAAAGAGAGACACCACAACACTACATAAAGAGAGACACCACAACACTACATAAAGAGAGACACCACAACACTACATAAAGAGAGACACCACAACACTACATAAAGAGAGACACCACAACACTACAGAAAGAGAGACACCACACCACAACACTACATAAAGAGAGACACCACAACACTACATAAAGAGAGACACCACAACACTACAGAAAGAGACACCACAACACTACATAAAGAGAGACACCACAACACTACATAAAGAGAGACACCACAACACTACATAAAGAGAGACACCACAACAATACATAAAGAGAGACCACAACACTACATAAAGAGAGACACCACAACACTACAGAAAGAGAGACACCACAACAATACATAAAGAGAGACACCACAACACTACATAAAGAGAGACACCACAACACTACATAAAGAGAGACACCACAACACTACATAAAGAGAGACACCACAACACTACATAAAGAGAGACACCACAACACTACATAAAGAGAGACACCACAACACTACATAAAGAGAGACACCACAACACTACAGAAAGAGAGACACCACAACACTACATAAAGATAGACACCACAACACTACATAAAGAGAGACACCACAACACTACACTACAGAAAGAGAGACACCACAACACTACATAAAGAGAGACACCACAACACTACATAAAGAGAGACACCACAACACTACATAAAGAGAGACACCACAACACTACATAAAGAGAGACACCACAACACTACAGAAAGAGAGACACCACAGCACTACATAAAGAGAGACACCACAACACTACATAAAGAGAGACACCACAACACTATATAAAGAGAGACACCACAACACTACATAAAGAGAGACACCACAACACTACAGAAAGAGAGACACCACAACACTACATAAAGAGAGACACCACAACACTACATAAAGAGAGACACCACAACACTACATAAAGAGAGACACCACAACACTACATAGAGACACCACAACACTACATAAAGAGAGACACCACAACAATACATAAAGAGAGACACCACAACACTACATAAAGAGAGACCACAACACTACAGAAAGAGAGACACCACAACACTACATAAAGAGAGACACCACAACACTACAGAAAGAGAGACACCACAACACCACAACACTACATAAAGAGAGACACCACAACACTACATAAAGAGAGACACCACAACACTACATAAAGAGAGACACCACAACACTACATAAAGAGAGACACCACAACACTACATAAAGAGAGACACCACAACACTACATAAAGAGAGACACCACAACACTACAGAAAGAGAGACACCACAACACCACAACACTACATAAAGAGAGACACCACAACACTACATAAAGAGACACCACAACACTACATAAAGAGAGACACCACAACACTACAGAAAGAGAGACACCACAACACTACATAAAGAGAGACACCACAACACTACAGAAAGAGAGACACCACAACACTACATAAAGAGAGACACCAGAACACTACATAAAGAGAGACACCACAACACTACATAAAGAGAGACACCACAAATCTACATAAAGAGAGACACCACAACACTACATAAAGAAGAGAGACACCACAACACTACAGAAAGAGAGACACCACAACACTACATAAAGAGAGACACCACAACACTACATAAAGAGAGACACCACAACACTACATAAAGAGAGACACCACAACACTACATAAAGAGAGACACCACAACACTACATAAAGAGAGACACCACAACACTACATAAAGAGAGACACCACAACACTACATAAAGAGAGACACCACAACACTACATAAAGAGAGACACCACAACACTACATAAAGAGAGACACCACAACACTACATAAAGAGAGACACCACAACACTACATAAAGAGAGACACCACAACACTACATAAAGAGAGACACCACAACACTACAGAAAGAGAGACACCACAACACTACATAAAGAGAGACACCACAACACTACATAAAGAGAGACACCACAACACTACATAAAGAGAGACACCACAACACAACACTACATAAAGAGAGACACCACAACACTACAGAAAGAGAGACACCACAGCACTACATAAAGAGAGACACCACAACACTACATAAAGAGAGACACCACAACACTATATAAAGAGAGACACCACAACACTACATAAAGAGAGACACCACAACACTACATAAAGAGAGACACCACAACACTACAGAAAGAGTGACACCACAACACTACATAAAGAGAGACACCACAACACTACATAAAGAGAGACACCACAACACTACATAAAGAGAGACACCACAACACTTCATAAAGAGAGACACCACAACACTACATAAAGAGAGACACCACAACACTACATAAAGAGAGACACCACAACAATACATAAAGAGAGACCACAACACTACATAAAGAGAGACACCACAACACTACATAAAGAGAGACACCACAACAATACATAAAGAGAGACACCACAACACTACATAAAGAGAGACACCACCACAATACATACATAAAGAGAGACACCACAACACTACATAAAGAGAGACACCACAACACTACATAAAGAGAGACACCACAACACTACATAAAGAGAGACACCACAACACTACATAAAGAGAGACACCACAACACTACATAAAGAGAGACACCACAACACTACATAAAGAGAGACACCACAACACTACATAAAGAGAGACGCCACAACACTACATAAAGAGAGACACCACAACACTACATAAAGAGAGACACCACAACACTACATAAAGAGAGACACCACAACACTACAGAAAGAGTGACACCACAACACTACATAAAGAGAGACACCACAACACTACATAAAGAGAGACACCACAACACTACATAAAGAGAGACACCACAACACTACATAAAGAGAGACACCACAACACTACATAAAGAGAGACACCACAACACTACATAAAGAGAGACACCACAACAATACATAAAGAGAGACCACAACCACAACACTACATAAAGAGAGACACCACAACACTACATAAAGAGAGACACCACAACAATACATAAAGAGAGACACCACAACACTACATAAAGAGAGACACCACAACACTACAAAAAGAGAGACACCACAACACTACATAAAGAGAGACACCACAACACTACATAAAGAGAGACACCACAACACTACAGAAAGAGAGACACCACAACACTACATAAAGAGAGACACCACAACACTACATAAAGAGAGACACCACAACACTACATAAAGAGAGACACCACAACACTACAGAAAGAGAGACACCACAACACCACAACACTACATAAAGAGAGACACCACAACACCACAACACTACATAAAGAGAGACACCACAACACTACATAAAGAGAGACACCACAACACTACAGAAAGAGAGACACCACACCACAACACTACAGAAAGAGAGACACCACAACACCACAACACTACATAAAGAGAGACACCACAACACTACATAACATAAAGAGAGACACCACAACACTACATAAAGAGAGACACCACAACACTACATAAAGAGAGACACCACAACACTACATAAAGAGAGACACCACAACACTACATAAAGAGAGACACCACAACACTACAGAAAGAGAGACACCACAACACCACAACACTACATAAAGAGAGACACCACAACACTACATAAAGAGACACCACAACACTACATAAAGAGAGACACCACAACACTACAGAAAGAGAGACACCACAACACTACATAAAGAGAGACACCACAACACTACAGAAAGAGAGACACCACAACACTACATAAAGAGAGACACCAGAACACTACATAAAGAGAGACACCACAACACTACATAAAGAGAGACACCACAAATCTACATAAAGAGAGACACCACAACACTACATAAAGAGAGACACCACAACACTACAGAAAGAGAGACACCACAACACTACATAAAGAGAGACACCACACCACAACACTACATAAAGAGAGACACCACAACACTACATAAAGAGAGACACCACAACACTACATAAAGAGAGACACCACAACACTACATAAAGAGAGACACCACAACACTACATAAAGAGAGACACCACAACACTACATAAAGAGAGACACCACAACACTACATAAAGAGAGACACCACAACACTACATAAAGAGAGACACCACAACACTACATAAAGAGAGACACCACAACACTACATAAAGAGAGACACCACAACACTACATAAAGAGAGACACCACAACACTACATAAAGAGAGACACCACAACACTACATAAAGAGAGACACCACAACACTACATAAAGAGAGACACCACAACACTACATAAAGAGAGACACCACAACACTACATAAAGAGAGACACCACAACACTACATAAAGAGAGACACCACAACACTACATAAAGAGAGACACCACAACACTACATAAAGAGAAGAGACACCACAACACTATATAAAGAGAGACACCACAACACTACATAAAGAGAGACACCACAACACTACATAAAGAGAGACACCACAACACTACAGAAAGAGTGACACCACAACACTACATAAAGAGAGACACCACAACACTACATAAAGAGAGACACCACAACACTACATAAAGAGAGACACCACAACACTTCATAAAGAGAGACACCACAACACTACATAAAGAGAGACACCACAACACTACATAAAGAGAGACACCACAACAATACATAAAGAGAGACCACAACACTACATAAAGAGAGACACCACAACACTACATAAAGAGAGACACCACAACAATACATAAAGAGAGACACCACAACACTACATAAAGAGAGACACCACCACAATACATAAAGAGAGACACCACAACACTACATAAAGAGAGACACCACAACACTACATAAAGAGAGACACCACAACACTACATAACATAAAGAGAGACACCACAACACTACATAAAGAGAGACACCACAACACTACATAAAGAGAGACACCACAACACTACATAAAGAGAGACACCACAACACTACATAAAGAGAGACGCCACAACACTACATAAAGAGAGACACCACAACACTACATAAAGAGAGACACCACAACACTACATAAAGAGAGACACCACAACACTACAGAAAGAGAGACACCACAACACTACATAAAGAGAGACACCACAACACTACATAAAGAGAGACACCACAACACTACATAAAGAGAGACACCACAACACTACATAAAGAGAGACACCACAACACTACATAAAGAGAGACACCACAACACTACATAAAGAGAGACACCACAACAATACATAAAGAGAGACCACAACACTACATAAAGAGAGACACCACAACACTACATAAAGAGAGACACCACAACAATACATAAAGAGAGACACCACAACACTACATAAAGAGAGACACCACAACACTACAAAAAGAGAGACACCACAACACTACATAAAGAGAGACACCACAACACTACATAAAGAGAGACGCCACAACACTACATAAAGAGAGACACCACAACACTACATAAAGAGAGACACCACAACACTACATAAAGAGAGACACCACAACACTACATAAAGAGAGACACCACAACAATACATAAAGAGAGACACCACAACACTACATAAAGAGAGACACCACAACAATACATAAAGAGAGACCACAACACTACATAAAGAGAGACACCACAACACTACATAAAGAGAGACACCACCACAATACATAAAGAGAGACACCACAACACTACATAAAGAGAGACACCACAACACTACATAAAGAGAGACACCACAACACTACATAAAGAGAGACACCACAACACTACATAAAGAGAGACGCCACAACACTACATAAAGAGAGACACCACAACACTACATAAAGAGAGACACCACAACACTAACACTACATAAAGAGAGACACCACAACACTACATAAAGAGAGACACCACAACACTACATAAAGAGAGACACCACAACAATACATAAAGAGAGACACCACAACACTACATAAAGAGAGACACCACAACACTACATAAAGAGAGACACCACAACACTATATAAAGAGAGACACCACAACACTACAGAAAGAGAGACGCCACAACACTACATAAAGAGAGACACCACAACACTACATAAAGAGAGACACCACAACAATACATAAAGAGAGACACCACAACACTACATAAAGAGAGACACCACAACACTACATAAAGAGAGACGCCACAACACTACATAAAGAGAGACACCACAACACTACATAAAGAGAGACACCACAACACTACATAAAGAGAGACACCACAACACTACATAAAGAGAGACACCACAACAATACATAAAGAGAGACACCACAACACTACATAAAGAGAGACACCACAACAATACATAACATAAAGAGAGACACCACAACACTACATAAAGAGAGACACCACAACACTACATAAAGAGAGACGCCACAACACTACATAAAGAGAGACACCACAACACTACATAAAGAGAGACACCACAACACTACATAAAGAGAGACGCCACAACAATACATAAAGAGAGACACCACAACACTACATAAAGAGAGACACCTCAACACTACATAAAGAGAGACGCCACAACACTACATAAAGAGAGACACCACAACACTACATAAAGAGAGACACCACAACACTACATAAAGAGAGACACCACAACACTACATAAAGAGAGACACCACAACACTACATAAAGAGAGACACCACAACACTACATAAAGAGAGACACCACAACACTACATAAAGAGAGACACCACAACACTACATAAAGAGAGACACCACAACACTACATAAAGAGAGACACCACAACACTACATAAAGAGAGACACCACAACACTACATAAAGAGAGACGCCACAACACTACAGAAAGAGAGACGCCACAACACTACATAAAGAGAGACACCACAACACTACATAAAGAGAGACACCACAACACTACATAAAGAGAGACACCACAACACTACATAAAGAGAGACACCACAACACTACATAAAGACAGCCTGGCAGCAACACAGCATGGTAGCGGCACAAAACATGGTACAAACATTATTGTCCACAGACAACAGTACAAAGGCAATAAGGTAGATGCTTTAAACTTTAGTAACATTCTGCCTGCACGTCACAGTGCGCGTGCGCGCGCGCGTGTGTGTGTGTAGAAGTACAAGCTGCAGGCAATTCGGGGCACGTTTGTTTCTCCCCCCACAGGGTGGAGAAGGAGAAGGGGGGGGGTGGAGAAGGAGAGAGGGTTGGGGTGGAGAAGGAGGGGGTTGTTGGGGTGGAGAAGGAGAGGGGGGGTAGAGGGATGGGTGGGGTGGAGGGGTGAACCCTAGTCTAACAGCGACGTCATTCCAGTGGAGTCAACAGCGATCCGTAAAGACTACTCCAAAATTTAGTCCCGTTCTGCTCAGTTACCGGGTGGCCGCACATAGGATACCAACTTTTATTTAAAACTCCACATATCTTAACTTTTCTTTTCCATGTTTCGTAGTAGTTAATGTAATCTGTTGTCTACGATGAAGTGGGGAGCAGCTGATTTGGGGGTGACATGGACATTTTTCTCTCTGTTGTTCAACTTTTCTGTCACCAACGGACAAAATCCGCCAAACTACAACCTTTTCCAAGGAGCTGCGTACCAGGGCTCAAGACACCGACAGTCACAGAGGAATAGGTCAGTTATTATTTTGTATATATGTATCTGTTTTATTTACGAGTTGTGTTCTGTGTCTGCAATGGTTATTTTATTTTCGCAGGACTTGTTATCTTTATTTAGTGCATGAAATGGAGGGATTAAATGTTATTACATTGAATAAATTCAAGATATGTTTACAGTTTGAATTATTTTACTGCAGTTATTTATCATTGTTGAGTTATTTCTGAGTTCTTATATTGAGAATTATGGACCACTGAGTGTCTAGTGGCAGTCTGTCTGCTGTCTGTGTTCTGCTCTAATGGGAGTCTGTGTCTCTACTGTACATATCAACCAATCTGCTGTAATCCATAATGATAATATCACATGTCAATCAGTAGATATATTGGAGGTGGATACCAGTCACCCTGTAACGTGATAGGCTGGTTATCTGTACCAGTCACCCTGTAACGTGATAGGCTGGTTATCTGCACCAGTCACCCTGTAACGTGATAGGCTGGTTATCTGTACCAGTCACCCTGTAATGTGATAGGCTGGTTATCTGCACCAGTCACCCTGTAATGTGATAGGCTGGCTATCTGCACCAGTCACCCTGTAATGTGATAGGCTGGTTGTCTGCACCAGACACCCTGTAACGTGATAGGCTGGTTATCTGCACCAGTCACCCTGTAATGTGATAGGCTGGTTATCTGCACCAGTCACCCTGTAATGTGATAGGCTGGTTATCTGCACCAGTCACCCTGTAATGTGATAGGCTGGTTATCTGCACCAGTCACCCTGTAACGTGATAGGCTGGTTATCTGCACCAGTCAACCTGTAACGTGATAGGCTGGTTGTCTGCACCAGTCACCCTGTAATGTGATAGGCTGGTTATCTGCACCAGTCACCCTGTAACGTGATAGGCTGGTTGTCTGCACCAGTCAACCTGTAACGTGATAGGGTGGTTACCTGCACCAGTCACCCTGTAACGTAATAGGCTGGTTATCTGCACCAGTCACCCTGTAACGTGATAGGCTGGTTATCTGCACCCGTCACCTCCAGCTAAACAATGCATACAGATGCTGACTTTTATTTCTCTCTGTCTTTGCTCAACTGTTTTTATCAGACAATAGACTATTTGTTCTTTTTTTTTTTTTTACGATAAGGAGTTCTCAAGCCTGGGAGGGTTGGAATTGTTGCCTGATGGTTGGTTCGTTACCAATGACATATTTTGCTTCTACATCTCTCTCTCCATCTCTCTCTCTCTCTCTCTCTCTCTCTCTCTCTCTCTCTCTCTCTCTCTCTCTCTCTCTCTCTCTCTCTCTCTCTCTCTCTCTCTCTCTCTCTCTCTCTCTCTCTCTCTCTCTCTCTCTCTCTATCTCTATCTCTATCTCTCTCTCTCTCTCCTCTCTCTCTATCTCTATCCTATCTCTATCTCTATCTCTCTCTCTCTCTCCTCTCTCTCTCTCTCTCTATCTCTCTCTCTCCTCTCTCTCTCTCTCTCTCTCTATCTCTCTATCTCTCGCTCGCTCTCTCTATCTCTCTCTCTCTCTCTCTCTCTCTCTCTCTCTCTCTCTCTCTCTCTCTCTCTCTCTCTCTCTCTCTCTCTCTCCTCTCTCTATCTCTCTCTCTCTCTCTCTCTCTCTCCTCTCTCTCTGTCTCTCTGTCTCTCTGTCTCTCTGTCTCTCTCTCTCTCTCCCTCCCTCTCTCTCTCTCTCTCTCTCTCTCCTTCCCCCTCTAGGAACTGGTGTGCGTATGTGGTCCATAAGAACGTGAGCTGTACCGTCCAGGGGAATGTGGAGAGCTTTGTGGAGCCTGAGGTGGCACCGTGCCCAAAACATGACCCGGACTGTGAGCAACAAGTGATGTAAGTTTCCCTGGAGAGAGGGATGGGTGGAGGATGGAGAGAGAGAAGGATGGGAGGGAGGGAGGGAGGGAGGGGAGAGAGGGATGGGTGGAGGACAAGGGGCTGTATATGGTTTCCTTCTTCAGAATATGATTCCCTCCCTTCTGGGTAGGTTACAGCAATGTGATGGAAACTAGGTGGAGTTGCTCCTTACTACTCCGTCACCTCAGGGCCACTGGAGGGGTGAGAAGGGTTATGAAAAGGGCGGACAGAATGGAGGAAACAGCAGTTTGGAATGTATTTATGCATTTGCCAGTGAACAGCAATTAATCATTGTGATTAATCCACTCTGATTAGCTCATTCAGTATGTTTATTCTAGTGATGAGACTGACTGGTCAACCACAGAATGAATGACAACACTGGCCCTGACAACATCAAATGAAAGTTATGTTGTTTTCATCGCACATCATTAGAGCTCCGCTGGAGGGGGAAACATTTCATAGCTGGGCAGCCCAGCCGAGGTTCCACTGATGGGGTTTCACGCAATTAGATTTACCATCAAATCAAAGCAAGCTTTATTTATACAGTACATTTCAGACATGGAATGCAACGTAATGTGCTTTACAGGAAAAAAACAAATAAAAAAACAATGCGGCCAGATTCTCTCTCTGTGCTTTGGCTCCAATAATAAGTAACTCGGTCTTGCCATAACACTGTGACATTCATGTTTACGGTGAAGTCATGGTTTTTACTGTAAGTTGGAACTTGTTGCAGCACTGTTTTACAACATACACTTTAGACACATATATGGAGTGCAGTGAAAAAAGGCGATTTGACGTTTCACCCCTTGAGAACAACTCTGTCTTGTGAAATCTGTTCTCAAAAGGTCATAACTTCATGTAATAAAATTAGAGAGAGAGAGAGCGAGAGAGCGAGAGAGAGACAGAGCGAGAGAGCGAGAGAGAGAGAGAGCGAGAGAGAGAGAGAGAGAGCGAGAGAGAGAGAGAGCGAGAGAGAGAGAGAGAGAGAGAGAGAGAGAGAGAGAGAGAGAGAGAGAGAGAGAGAGAGAGAGAGAGAGAGAGAGAGAGAGAGAGAGAGAGAGAGAGAGAGAGAGAGAGAGAGAGAGAGAGAGAGAGAGAGAGAGCCTAACCCCTTTCTCTGCGTGACGGAAAATGATCTGGAAATCCCAGAGTATCCTGGAAGGCAGGTCAGGGAAACCTGAATCCAAGTTTCCATAAGAGAGAGGAAGGGTTAGGGTTAGGGAGGGAGACAGGGAGGAGGCCTGGCGGTGGGTTATGGTTAGGGTTAGGGTTAGGGAGGGAGACAGGGAGGAGGCCTGGCAGTGGGTTATGGTTAGGGTTAGGGTTAGGGAGGGAGATAGGGAGGAGGCCTGGCAGTGGGTTAGGTTATGGTTAGGGTTAGGGTTAGGGAGGGAGATAGGGAGGAGGCCTGGCAGTGGGTTATGGTTAGGGTTAGGGTTAGGGAGGGAGACAGGGAGGAGGCCTGGCGGTGGGTTATGGTTAGGGTTAGGGTTAGGGAGGGAGACAGGGAGGAGGCCTGGCGGTGGGTTATGGTTAGGGTTAGGGTTAGGAAGGGAGACAGGGAGGAGGCCTGGCGGTGGGTTATGGTTAGGGTTAGGGTTAGGAAGGGAGACAGGGAGGAGGCCTGGCGGTGGGTTATGGTTAGACAGCTCTGTTTCAATACTGGACTTTACTTGGTGGGTCTATCTCTTTATCTGTTGCTATCTCTTTATCTGTTGCTATCTCTTTAGCTGTTGCTATCTCTTTATCTGTTGCTATCTCTTTATCTGTTGCTATCTCTTTATCTGTTGCTATCTCTTTATCTGTTGCTATCTCTTTATCTGTTGCTATCTCTTTAGCTGTTGCTATCTCTTTATCTGTTGCTATCTCTTTATCTGTTGCTATCTCTTTATCTGTTGCTATCTCTTTATCTGTTGCTATCTCTTTATCTGTTGCTATCTCTTTATCTGTTGCTACCTCATCATCTGTTGCTACCTCATCATCTGTTGCTACCTCATCATCTGTTGCTACCTCATCATCTGTTGCTATCTCTTTATCTATCTTACTCTTGCTCACCCTGCATTTCCAATCTCTCAGTCTCTGTTAGTCTAGAGTAGTGCTATCTGAGTGGATGTTTGTAGTGACTGACTTAGACGGAGGTGGTTCTCCCGCTGTTTTGATCCATAATCTAACCGTTAAAATGGAGGTGGTTCTCCCGCTGTTTTGATCCATAATCTAACAGTTAAAATGGAGGTGGTTCTCCCGCTGTTTTGATCCATAATCTAACAGTTAAAATGGAGGTGGTTCTCATTCATAATCTAACAGTTACAATGGACATGGTTCTCATCCATAATCAACACTCCAGATGTTGCTGAGGTCATGACCCCTGTCGAAAGGGAAGTGATCTCACTTATTGTTTCTTCTGATTAAATGTTTTTAACTGTCTCAGCCAGAGACCAGAACAGACCTGTGTCTAAAGTTAGTACTAAATGTAGATCCAATAGTGACCTCCGATTGGCCAACCGATGGAGCAATGGAATACAACACCGTATAATCTGCATCCAAATGTTTTTTTAGTTTTTTTTTTTTACAGCATTACCAATGTTATTTATATAGATTGGAAACAGTAGTGGGTTATGTATCAAACCTTGGGGCACCCCTTTATTTAACCCTTATTTGTGGAGAATTTTAACAGTTTTTCTGGGTGAATTGTGATGTTTTATTTGTGCTTCCCATGATTGTGTTTTTGTATTTTAATGTGTGTGTGTATATATATATACAACAATACACACAAATCTAAATAGTAAAATAATGGAATTAAGAAATATATAAATATTAGGACGAGCAATGTCGGAGTGGCATTGACTAAATACAGCAGAATACTATTCAGACCCCTTGACTTTTCCATATTTTTTTCCTTACAGCCTTAATCTAAAATAGATTCAATAAATAGATCCTCGGCAATCTACAAACAATACCCCATAATAACAAAGCGAAAACAGGTTTTTAGACATTCTTGCAAATTTATAAAAAATAAAAAACAGATATACCTTATTTACATAAGAATTCAGACCCTTTGCTATGAGACTCGAAATTGAGATCAGATGCGTCCTTTTTCCATTGATCATCCTTGAGATGTTTCTACAATTTGATTGGAGTCCTCATGTGGTAAATTCAATTGATTGCACATGATTTTGAAAGGGATCCACCTGTCTATGTAAGGTCCCACAGTTGACAGTGCATGTCAGAGCAAAAACCAAGCCATGAAGTCGAAGGAATTGTCCGTAGAGCTCCGAGACAGGATTGTGTCGAGGCATAGATCTGTGGAAGGGTACCAAAACATTTCTGCAACATTGAAGGTCCCGAAGAACACAGTGGTCTCCATCATTCTTAAATGTAAGAAGTTTAGAACCGCCAACACTCTTCCTAGTGCTGGCCACCCGGCCAAACTCAGCAATTGGGGAGAAGGGCCTTGGTCAGGGAGGTGACCAAGAACGCGATGGTCACTCTGACAGAGCTCTAGAGTTCCTCTGTGGAGATGGGAGAACCTTTCGGAAGGACAACCATCTCTGCAGCACTCCACCAATCAGGCCTTTATGGTAGAATGGCCAGACGAAAGCCACTTCTCAGTAAAAGGCACATGACAGCGCGCTTGGAGTTTGCCAAAAGGCACCTAAAGTCTCTCAGACCATGAGAAACAAGATTCTCTGGTCTGATGAAACCAAGATTGAACTATTTTGCCTGAATGCTAAGCTTCACGTCTGGAGGAAACCTGGCACCATCCCTACGGTGAAGCATTGTGGTGGCAGCATCATGCTGTGGGGATGTTTTTCAGCGGCAGGGATTGGGACAAGTCTCTGAATGTCCTTGAGTGGCTCAGCCACAGCCCAGACTTGAACCCGATCTAAAATCTCTGGAGAGACCTGAAAATACCTGTGCAGCAACACTCCCCATCCAACCTGACAAAGTTTGAGAGGATCTGCAGAGAAGAATGGGAGAAACTATCCAAATACAGGTGTGCCAAGCTTGTAGCGTCATACCCAAGAAGACTCGAGGCTGTAATCACTGCCAAAGGGGCTTAAACAAGTACTGAGTAAAGGGTCTGAATACTTATGTAAATGTGATATTTCCTTTTATTATTTTTAATACATTTGCAAATATTTCTAAACCTGTTTTTGCTTTGTCATTATGGGGTATTGTGTGTAGATTGATGATTGGAAAAAACAATTTAATCAATTTTAGAATAAGGCTGTAACGTAACAAAATGTGGAAAAAGTCAAGGGGTCTGATAACTTTCCAAATGCACTGTACATATGAGATGAGTAAAGCAGTATGTAAACATTATTAAAGTGGCCAGTGATTCCATGTCTATGTACAGTTGAAGTTGGAAGTTTACAAACACCATAGCCAAATACATTTAAACTCAGTTTACCACAATTCCTGACATTTAATCCTAGGAAAAATTCCCTGTTTTAGGTCAGTTAGGATCACCATTTTATTTTAAGAATGTGAAATGTCAGAATAATAGTAAAGAGAATGATTTATTTCAGCTTTTATTTATTTCATCACATTTCCAGTGGGTCAGAAGTTTACATACACTCAATTAGTATTTGGTAGCATTGCTTTTAAATTGTTTAACTTGGGTCAAACGTTTCGGGTAGCCTTCCACAAGCTTCCCACAATAAGCGACCAAGCTTTAACTTCCTGACTGATGTCTTGAGATGTTGCTTCAATATATCTACATAATTTTTCTTCCTCATGATGCCATCTATTTTGTGAAGTGCACCAGTCCCTCCTGCAGCAAAGCACCCCCACAGCATGATGCTGCCACCCCCGTGCTTCACGGTTGGGATGGTGTTCTTCAGCTTGCAAGTAACCCCCTTTTTCCTCCAAACATAACGATGGTCATTATGGCCAAACAGTTCTATTTTTGTTTCATCAGACCAGAGGACATTTCTCCAAAAAGTATGATCTTTGTCCCCATGTGCAGTTGCAAACCGTAGTCTGGCTTTTTTATTGCGGTTTTGGAACAGTGGCTTCTTCCTTGCTGAGCGGCCTTTCAGGTTAAGTCGATGTAGGACTCGTTTTACTGTGGATATAGATACTTTTGAACCTGTTTCCTCCAGCATCTTCATAAGGTCCTTTGCTCTTGTTCTGGGATTGATCTGCGCTTTTCGCACCAAAGTACGTTAATAAAGAAAAGAGGCACTGAGTTTGAAGGTAGGCCTTGAAATACATCCACAGGTACACCTCCATTTGACTCAAATGATGTCAATTAGCCCATCAGAAGCTTCTAAAGCCATGACATAATTTTCTGGAATTTTCCAAGCTGGTTAAAGGCACAGTTAACTTAGTGTATGTAAACTTCTGACCCACTGGAATTGTGATACAGTGAATTATAATTGAAATAATCTGTCTGTAAACAATTGTTGAAAAAATTACTTGTGTCATGCACAAAGTAGATGTCCTAATCAACTTGCCAAAACTATAGATGTTAACAAGAAATGTGTGGAGTGGTTGAAAAACAAGTTTTAATGACTCCAACCTAAGTGTATGTAAACTTCCGACTTCAACTGTATATAGGGCAGAAGCCTCTAAGGTGCAGGGTTGAGTAACCGGGTGGTAGCCGGCTAGTGATGGCTATTTAACAGTCTGATGGCCTTGAGATAGAAGCTGTTTTTCAGTCTCTCGGTCCCAGCTTTGATGCACCTGTACTGGATGATAGCGGGGTGAACAGGCCGTGGCTCGGGTGGTTGATGTCCTTGATTATCTTTTTGGCCTTCCCATGACATCGGTGTGCCCCCGTTGATGCGTTGTGCAGACCGCACAACCCTCTGGAGAGCCCTGCGGTTGCGGGTGGTGTAGTTGCTGTACCAAGCGGTGATACAGCCCGACAGGATGCTCTCAATGGTGCGTCTGTAAAAGTTTGTGGGTTTTAGGTGCCAAGCCACATTCTTTCAGCCTCCTGAGATTGAAGAGGCGCTGTTGTGCGTTCTTCACCACACTGTCTGTTTGGGTTTCAGATTGTCAGTGATGTGTACACATTGGAACTTGAAGCTTTTCACCTTCTCCACTGCGGTCCCGTTGATGTGGATAGGGGCACGCTCCCTCTGCTGTTTCCTGAAGTCCATGATCAGCTCCTTCATTTGGTTGACGTTGAGGGAGAGGTTATCGTCATTGTTGGTAATCAAGCCTACTACTGTTGTGTCGTCTGCAAACTTGATGATTGAGTTGGAGGCGTGCTTGGCCACGCAGTCATGGGTGAACAGGGAGTACAGGAGGGGGCTGAGCACGCACCCTTGTGGGGCCCCAGTGTTGAGGATCAGCGAAGTGGAGATGTTGTTTCCTACCTTCACCACATGGGGGCGGCCCGTCAGGAAGTCCAGGACCCAGTTGCACAGGGCGGGGTTCAGACCCAGGGCCTCGAGCTTAATGATGATCTTGGAGGGTACTATGTTGTTGAATGCTGAGCTATAGTCAATGAACAGCATTCTCTACATAGGTATTCCTCTTGTCCAGACGGGATAGGGCAGCGTGCAGTGTGATGGCGATTGCATCGTCTGTGGATCTATTGGGGGCGGTAAGCAAATTGTATTGGGTCCAGGGTGTCAGGTAAGGGGGAGGTGATATGATCCTTAACTAGCCTCTCAAAGCACTTCATGATGACAGAAGTGAGTGCTACGGAGCGATAGTCATTTAGTTCAGTTAGCTTCACTTTCTTGGGTACAGGATAAATGGTGGACATCTTGAAGCAAGCGGGGACAGCAGACTGGGATAGGGAGAAATTGAATATGTCCGTAAAAACTCCAGC
The DNA here is from genome assembly GCA_031479575.1 of Coregonus ussuriensis. Classification (NCBI taxonomy): domain Eukaryota; kingdom Metazoa; phylum Chordata; class Actinopteri; order Salmoniformes; family Salmonidae; genus Coregonus; species Coregonus ussuriensis. The sequence goes on from CM062486.1 coordinate 53,192,886, forward strand.
CAGCTGGTCTGATCATGCTCTGAGGACTCAGCTAGTGATGCCGTCTGGGCCGTCATCCTTGCGAGGGTTAACACGCTTAAATGTCTTACTCATGTTGGCCACGAAAATGAGAGCCCACATTCCTTGGGAGCGGGCCGCGTCGGTGGCACTGTGGTGCTCAAAGCGGGCGAAGAAGGTGTTTAGCTTGTCCGTGTCATGTGCGACGTGAATGCGGTAGGCGAAGTCAAACGCAGGACACCGCGCTACTGGAAACATACTTTACTAACAAAGTAACCAGAGTACAAAACAACCTCCAAACAGGGAGGAAAAGTACCCGCACAATAAGCAACTGCCGAAATGACGAAAACAATCACACACAATACACAATGAAAGACAGAGGGTTATATAGGGAATACAATACAACATCATTGGGAACAGGTGTACACAATTAAGACCAAACAAGACAAACACCAAAACATAGATCGGTAGCAGCTACAGTGAGGGAAAAAAGTATTTGATCCCCTGCTGATTTTGTACGTTTGCCCACTGACAAAGAAATGATCAGTCTATAATTGTAATGGTAGGTTTATTTGAACAGTGAGAGACAGAATAACAACAACAAAATCTATAAAAACGCAAGTCAAAAATGTTATAAATTGATTTGCATTTTAATGAGGGAAATAAGTATTTGACCCCCTCTCAATCAGAAAGATTTCCGGATCCCAGGTGTCTTTTATACAGGTAACGAGCTGAGATTAGGAGCACACTCTTAAAGGGAGTGCTCCTAATCTCAGCTTGTTACCTGTATAAAAGACACCTGTCCACAGAAGCAATCAATCAGATTCCAAACTCTCCACCATGGCCAAGACCAAAGAGCTCTACAAGGATGTCAGGGACAAGATTGTAGACCTACACAAGGCTGGAATGGGCTACAAGACCATCGCCAAGCAGCTTGGTGAGAAGGTGACAACAGTTGGTGTGATTATTTGCAAATGGAAGAAACACAAAAGAACTGTCAATCTCCCTCGGCCTGGGGCTCCATGCAAGATCTCACCTCGTGGAGTTGCAATGATCATGAGAACAGTAAGAAATCAGCCCAGAACTACACGGGAGGATCTTGTCAATGATCTCAAGGCAGCTGGGACCATAGTCACCAAGAAAACAATCGGTAACACACTACGCCGTGAAGGACTGATATCCTGCAGCGCCCGCAAGGCGCGAATAATCGCACCAACTGTTGTCACCTTCTCACCAAGCTGCTTGGCGATGGTCTTGTTGCCCATTCCAGCCTTGTGTAGGTCTACAATCTTGTCCCTGACATCCTTGGAGAGCTCTTTGGTCTTGGCCATGGTGGAGAGTTTGGAATCTGATTGATTGATTGCTTCTCTGGACAGGTGTCTTTTATACAGGTAACAAACTGAGATTAGGAGCACTCCCTTTAAGAGTGTGCTCCTAATCTCAGTTTGTTACCTGTATAAAAGACACCTGGGAGCCAGAAATCTTTCTGATTGAGAGGGAGTCAAATACTTATTTCCCTCATTAAAATGCAAATCAATTTCTAACATTTTTGACATGCATTTTTCTGGATTTTTCTGTTGTTATTCTGTCTCTCACTGTTCAAATATACCTACCATTAAAATTATAGACTGATAATTTCTTTGTCAGTGGGCAAATGTACAAAATCAGCAGGGGATATGCCCACTGAAGTCGGTTAAGATGCCGAACTGCAGTAAGGTCAAGACCCTGATGAGGTCTCAATATGTCTTCCCTGTTAAAATAAAGGTGAATTAAAAAAAAATTCAAGGTTGCAAAAAAAATCAGATTTGACCCCATCTACTTTGATGACCTGAGTTCTGCCATTGAGATAATTATAAAACCTTCTGCAAGCATAAGTACCCAACCCTATCGAGGACAGCTTATTCAACAGAATAACATGGTCTACAGTAAATCTACAAACATGGCAGCACAAGTCTTTCTATCATCTAAGGCATTTGCAATATAATTTACAACAAGCATGGTAGCCGTAGTGGTGCTATGTTTTTGGTCTGAATCTGGATGGATTAACATTAAGAATACCATTTACAGATAGAAAATAATGTACAGTAGCTGTTTGTTGACCAATGATTCTAGGATTTTCGCAAGACAAGGGCGCCTGGAAATGGGTCGGTAATCGAGATCACTACCATCACCACCCTTATGGAGTGGCAGCACAAAAGCTGCTTTCCACACTTTTTGAATATTTCCTGATACTAAAGTAAAATAAAACATGTGTGTTACTGAGCCAGCAATGAGGGGAGCGCTGCGTACTTAAGCAAAGATGGGTCCAAATTGTTAGCCCCTAATGACTTCTTGGTGTCGATAGCTATTAAGGCAGCAAGAACTTCAGTTTCTGTGAGTTGCCAAAAAGAAAAACCCTGACTACTGTCACGCTCTGGCTCCGGGACTTTGTATGTTGAGCCAGGGTGTGTTCGTTTCGTTGTGTTTTGTTTGGTTGGGTTGTCATGTGGTTGTGTTTCCTTGTTTGTATTGAGTGACTCCCAATCAGAGGTAACGAGTGTCAGCTGTCGGCTCGTTATCTCTGATTGGGAGCCATATTTAAACTGTGTGTCTTCACCTTGTGTTTGTGGGTTTTTGTTCCTGTACAGTCATTGTCACTGTGGACTTCACGTATCGTCATTTGTTTTGTGGTTTTCGTGTTAGGCTTTAATTAAATAAAATCATGTTCGCTCAACGCGCTGCGCTTTGGTCTCCCTCATTGGACGATCGTGACAACTACATTTTCCCGGGTTAGGGTTAGGGTTAGGGTTAATGATCAATGAGGAGTTTGCTAGGTTTTCATTATCAGCTGAGTCAAGTTAAACTCAAGACAGATATTCTTCAACTGATCTGAGGCATGTGTAAGCCAATCAGGATTTAGATCTCCTAACACAACCACTTCAGATACCAGAAAGGGTTTTAAATAATCAGAAAGATTACTAACAGCCTCCGCCGAAGCGGCTGTATGGGCTGGCTGGTAGACTGCATCAATAGATATATGCATATTTTGGCTTATGGCCACTTTTATAACCAACAGCTCACACATTTTGGGGACAAGGATTGCTAAAACAGCATGATGCCATATGAGTAGATCTTACATAAATAGCCACCGTTCACCCTTTTCTTTAGTCTATCACATCTGAAAATGTTCGGGTCTGCAATGGCAATGTCCTTATCCATAATCAAATTATTCAGCCAGGTCTCTGAGATAGCCAGAACATCTGGGCTAGTGACATTCAGAAAGTTTAGACATCAGGCTTCGTACATTTATATGTAACAGTCCAAGCCCTCTGCAAGATTTGAAAACATGGTGACGCATGAGTCAATAGAACTGAATGAGCTAGCCACAATGGGCTTCCTGATTGGATTCAAAGTTGCAGCTCTAATAGTAGAATTCAGGTCAATGTGCACAAGATTACCAGAACCTAACCCTGACCCTAACCCTAACCCTAACCCTGACCCTGACCCTAACCCTGACCCTAACCCTAACCCTAACCCTAACCCTGACCCTGACCCTGACCCTAACCCTAACCCTGACCCTGACCCTAACCCTAACCCTAACCCTAACTATTAACAATACCCCTATGCTTATGAGCACATGTAGCAATACGATAGCTTGATATAAAACTATTAATAGGTGGATTCTTTATAGGAGCTAACAGAGATATCAATGGAAATTAAATTAACAGGCACATAATTACTATTTACAATACCCCTATCAACATGGGAAGCTGTGGCGGAATGATATCGCAGTGATTTAATGGGAGTAAATATCTATCAACATGGGAAGCTGTGGCGGAATGATATCGCAGTGATTTAATGGGAGTAAATATCTATCAACATGGGAAGCTGTGGCGGAATGATATCGCAGTGATTTAATGGGAGTAAATATCTATCAACATGGGAAGCTGTGGCGGAATGATATCGCAGTGATTTAATGGGAGTAAATATCTATCAACATGGGAAGCTGTGGCGGAATGATATCGCTGTGATTTAATGGGAGTAAATACCTTTGAGGAGCTTGATTTGATCAGTCATTGCCTCAACGCTGCCTTGTAGTGTTTGGACAGGATCCAGGCAGATGATTAGGGTGGATCCCATCCTCCTTGTTGAGCATTTTCTGCTTCCAAAAGGTGTCAAAGTTGTCTACAAAAGTTACACCAATGGAGCTGCAGTAGTCATGTAGCCAGTTGTGAAGCACACATAGCCTGCTAAAACGTTCACTACATCGACCCAGCGAGGGCACAGGGCCAGAAATTATAGGACGTTTTTTGGTGTCCAGCAGAGACCCAATCAGTTCTTCAAAATCCTGTTTCAGCCGTTCCGAGCTAACATTCCTAATGTCATTAAATCCCACATGGACTACAACAGCATCAAACTCCGTGTACTGACGTAGAACGGTGGGGAGCCTAGTAACTCTTGGTACCCGGTTATAGCCTCCCATAACCAACGAAGCCTCATTCACCGTAGAAGACACCGGAGAGGGAGGATTCAGAACAGGGGTTCCTCCGGATCTGATCTCGAAGCGGAAGCCCCAAGGGATGAAGTTGCTGGAACCTCTGGATCAAGGGCGGCGATGCTGTTTGAAGTCTGTATGCGGTCTGGGCTTCTCATCACCAAGGAGGCCCATATTGCCAAAGGCCGCTGCTTTCTACTTCCACAGTGAGTGACGTGCCTCCATGGCTGGTTGGTAGGATCAAGAACATCCACTAAGTCATCCAGAAGCAACCCGCTAACTCCATTATTCAGGGAAGGGGGAGACTCCTTCGGGGAAGGATCCCTGCAGAGCACCTGCCAGTCGGCTGTGGAGAGACGACACGGTAGCAACACTCCCACCAGGCCAGAGAGGCGTCCACCTACTGGAGAAAGAAAAAGTAGGTGGGCGTGGATTCCCCAGTAGGTTGTGTAGGATTCCCCAGTAGCTTGTATAGGATTCCCCAGTAGCTTGTTAGGGATTCCCCAGTAGCTTGTGTAGGATTCCCCAGTAGGTTGTGTAGGATTCCCCAGTAGCTTGTGTAGGATTCCCCAGTAGCTTGTGTAGGATTCCCCAGTAGCTTGTGTAGGATTCCCCAGTAGCTTGTGTAGGATTCCCCAGCTCCTGTGATTTCTACAGTAGAGTACTGTTTCTACAGTAATCATATCAAGCTTTATTTATACAGACATGGAATGCAACGTAATGTGCTTTACAGGAAAAAACTAATTAAAAAAAATGAAAATAAAAGCTGAAATATTTACTACACAACAAACATACAGTGGGGAAAAAAAGTATTTAGTCAGCCACCAATTGTGCAAGTTCTCCCACTTAAAAAGATGAGAGAGGCCTGTAATTTTCATCATAGGTACACGTCAACTATGACAGACAAATTGAGATTTTTTTTTCCAGAAAATCACATTGTAGGATTTCTAATGAATTTATTTGCAAATTATGGTGGAAAATAAGTATTTGGTCACCTACAAACAAGCAAGATTTCTGGCTCTCACATACCTGTAACTTCTTCTTTAAGAGGCTCCTCTGTCCTCCACTCGTTACCTGTATTAATGGCACCTGTTTGAACTTGTTATCAGTATAAAAATACACCTGTCCACAACCTCAAACAGTCACACTCCAAACTCCACTATGGCCAAGACCAAAGAGCTGTCAAAGGACACCAGAAACAACATTGTAGACCTGCACCAGGCTGGGAAGACTGAATCTGCAATAGGTAAGCAGCTTGGTTTGAAGAAATCAACTGTGGGAGCAATTATTAGGAAATGGAAGACATACAAGACCACTGATAATCTCCCTCGATCTGGGGCTCCACGCAAGATCTCACCCCGTGGGGTCAAAATGATCACAAGAACGGTGAGCAAAAATCCCAGAACCACACGGGGGGACCTAGTGAATGACCTGCAGAGAGCTGGGACCAAAGTAACAAAGCCTACCATCAGTAACACACTACGCCGCCAGGGACTCAAATCCTGCAGTGCCAGATGTGTCCCCCTGCTTAAGCCAGTACATGTCCAGGCCCGTCTGAAGTTTGCTAGAGTGCATTTGGATGATCCAGAAGAGGATTGGGAGAATGTCATATGGTCAGATGAAACCAAAATATAACTTTTTGGTAAAAACTCAACTCGTCGTGTTTGGAGGACAAAGAATGCTGAGTTGCATCCAAAGAACACCATACCTACTGTGAAGCTTGGGGGTGGAAACATCATGCTTTGGGGCTGTTTTTCGGCAAAGGGACCAGGACGACTGATCCGTGTAAAGGAAAGAATGAATGGGGCCATGTATCGTGAGATTTTGAGTGGAAAACCTCCTTCCATCAGCAAGGGCATTGAAGATGAAACGTGGCTGGGTCTTTCAGCATGACAATGATCCCAAACACACCTCCCGGGCAATGAAGGAGTGGCTTCGTAAGAAGCATTTCAAGGTCCTGGAGTGGCCTAGCCAGTCTCCAGATCTCAACCCCATAGAAAATCTTTGGAGGGAGTTTAAAGTCCGTGTTGCCCAGCGACAGCCCCAAAACATCACTGCTCTAGAGGAGATCTGCATGGAGGAATGGGCCAAAATACCAGCAACAGTGTGTGAAAACCTTGTGAAGACTTACAGAAAACGTTTGACCTGTGTCATTGCCAACAAAGGGTATATAACAAAGTATTGAGAAACTTTTGTTATTGACCAAATACTTATTTTCCACCATAATTTGCAGATTAATTAATTAAAAATCCTACAATGTGATTTTCTGGATTTTCTTTCCTCATTTTGTCTGTCATAGTTGACGTGTACCTATGATGAAAATTACAGGCCTCTCTCATCTTTTTAAGTGGGAGAACTTGCACAATTGGTGGCTGACTAAATACTTTTTTCCCCACTGTAAGCTAAAAAACAAAAGAATGATAAACTGAATAACTAAAAAGCACCCTAAGGAAAAGCAAAGCTAAAAATATGTATTTTAAGATCTCTTTTAAATATGTCCACAGTTTCGGCCCCCCTCAGGTTCTCTGGCAGGCTATTCCAGAGGCTGGAGGCATAGTAACTAAAGAATGCCTCTCCATACCTCTTGGTCCTAGGCTTTGGGATAGTTACAAGGCCAGGGCCAGAGGACCTAAGGGACCTACTGGGTACATAATTTAAAAGCATGTCTGACAGGTATTTGGGTGCACAATCGTGGATTGATTTAAAAACCAATAGAAGAATCCAGAAGTTCCTCCTCTGTAATTTCCCCTTCAGATGAGTCTTTCTGTATGGCTGTTAATTTTACATTATCAATAGAAAAAAAATCCATACAATTAGCTTCGGTTAGAGGAGTTGGAGGCGACTGAAACGAAAACATATGCTTAAAACTTTGCTTCCTCCCTCAAAATATAATTTGGTGAATCATGGGTGAATCCGTCATTTGTAACCAGTTTCAGTAAATCATTTTTGGTGAAGACACTTGCCAGTTGGTCCGCGCATGCTTTGATAACACTTCCTGGTAATCCGTCAGGCCCCGCAGCTTTGTGAATGTTGACCTGTTTAAAGGTCTTGCTCACATCGGCTACCGAGAGCGTTATCACACAGTCGTCCAGAACAGCTGGTGCTCTCATGCATGCTTCAGTGTTGCTTGCCTCAAAGCGAGCATAAAAGGCATTTAGCTCATCTGGTAGGCTCGTGTCAATGCGCAGCTCGCGGCTGGGTTTCCCTTTGTAGTCCGTAATAGTTTTCAAGCCCTTCCACATCCGACGAGCGTCAGAGCCGGTGTAGTAGGATTCAATCTTAATCCTGTATTGACGCTGTGCCTGTTTGATGGTTCGTCTGAGGGCGTAGCAGGATTTATTATAAGAGTCCGGATCAGTGTCCCGCTCCTTGAAAATGGCAGCTCTAGCCTTTAGCTCGATGCGGATGTTGCCTGTAATCCATGGCTTCTGATTGGGATATGTACGTACGGTCACTGTGGGTACGACGTCATCGATGCACTTATTGATGAAGCCAATTACTGAGGTGGTATACTCCTCAATGCCATTGGATGTATCCCGGGACATATTCCAGTCTGTGCTAGCAAAACAGTCCTGTAGCGTAGCATTTGCGTCATCTGACCACTTCCGTATTGAGCTGGTACTTTAGCTAGCTTAGCCTCAGCCAGCACCATCTTCAGATTAGCCTTTACGTCGGTAGCCCTTCCCCCTGGTAAACAGTGTATGATCGCTGGATGATTCTTTTTAAGTCTAATATTGCGGGTAATGGAGTCGCCAATGACTAGGGTTTTCAATTTGTCAGAGCTAATGGTGGAAGGCTTCGACGGCTCAGACCCCGTAACGGGTGGAGGAGAGACCTGAGAAGGCTCGGCCTCTGACTCCGACTCGTTGCTTAATGGAGAGAACCGGTTGAAAGTTTCTATCGGCTGAATGAGCGACACCGGTTGAGCATGCCGACAGCATTTATTTCCAGAAGCCTTAAGAAAATTGTCCGGCTGCGGGGACTGTGTGGGGGGATTTATACTACTATCTGTACTTACTGGTGGCACAGACGCTGTTTCATCCTTTCCTACACTTACATTGCCCTTGCCTAACGATTGCATCTGAAGCTGGGCTTGCAGCACGGCTATCCTCACCATAAGGCGATAGTTCTCCTGTATATTATGAGTACAGCGACTGCAATTAGATGGCATAATGTTAATGTTACTACTTAGCTTCGGCTGGTGGAGGTCCTGTAGAACCATGTCCAGATAAAGGGTCCTGTAGAACCATGTCCAGATAAAGGGTCCTGTAGAACCATGTCCAGATAAAGGGTCCTGTAGAACCATGTCCAGATAAAGGGTCCTGTAGAACCATGTCCAGATAAAGAGTCCTGTAGAACCATGTCCAGATAAAGAGTCCTGTAGAACCATGTCCAGATAAAGGGTCCTGTAGAACCATGTCCAGATAAAGCGTCCAGGGTGAAAAAGTTGAATGAAAAAAGTCAAGCGAGGAAAACACTAAAGATGTTAGTAAATGTGTTAAATGCAGATTTTGATTAAACGGTTATTAAAAGTAAAAACTGTAAAGTTTGTCAGGTAGCTAAGTAGCAACAAACAGCACAGCAGCGCAGAGACAAGTCCGGAAGGAACGCTTACAATTCCTCCAATCAGGAGCGAGGTAGAATCATGTGTGAGTATAGTAGAGTAGAGCAGAGTTTCTACATAGACGTTATAGATACATAGATATACATAGACGTTATAGATACATATATATACATAGACGCTATAGATACATAGATATACATAGACGTTATAGATACATATATATACATAGACGTTATAGATACATAGATATACATAGACGTTATAGATACATAGATATACATAGACGTTATAGATACATAGATATACATAGACGTTATAGATCACCACCAGGGGAAGGGCCTGTTGTTTTAAGGTTACCAAGGTTACTGTCATTAACTTCCCATCAGTTTATAATATTCTCAACAAAGATTCTATGATCAACAGAGAAAGCACTATAATAGACGTAAGTAGAAACACTGAAGACGTGTTTGTCCGTATGTGAGCGTGTCCTGCCGTCTCTCCCAGGTATCGGACGCGGTTCCGGCCAGCCTATAAGATCGCCTATAAGACGGTGACAGACCTGGAGTGGAGGTGTTGCCCTAGTTACCAGGGACCAGACTGCTCTGAGCTGAAGGCTGCTCCTAACAGACAGACGGTACCAGCAGGGTCACAGCCTTACCAGAACCAGTACCCTAACAGACAGACGGTACCAGCAGGGTCACAACCTCACCAGAACCAGTACCCTAACAGACAGACAGTGCCAGCAGGGTCACAGCCACACCAGACCCAAAACTCTGGGGCAGCACCACACTACCCCCAGACCAGATCCATCCCTGAACAGACCAGACACACACAGAGTAAGATACTTGACAACATAACATGTTGCTGCTGTCTCAATCCACTTTTTAGAGATGGATTTGAAAAGTATATGAAGTGTGTTAGTGTGTTGTATTGACTTAACTGTGTCTTGTGTCCTCTGTCTCAGGGCCAGAGAGGAGGGAGACGGGGGTGTATGAGGGGAGGCATGGGGGTGGAGGAGCAGACAGAGACAGGGTGCGTCTCCTGGAGGGGGAGGTGCAGCGCCTCTCCCAAACAGTGGGGGCGCTGCAGGCTGCGGTGACTGGGCTGAGCTCCACTCTGAGGACTGACCTGCAGGAGGACACCTCCAAGATGCTGGTCACCCTGCTCAACAACCTCCGCCCTCTGACCCCCGACAGTGCCCACGTCCCCGACATAGAGCAGGCCGCAGTACCGCCGGACAACCACCAGGGGTCAGTGATCGATGGGCACCAGGCCACCAGGGGGCCTGTCCTGGACAGGGGGCTGGAGAAGGTCCTGGCCAGGTTGGATGATGTCAACACCTCTCTGAAGAGTAAAGAGGAGGCTCTGGAGGAGCTGAGAGGAACCGTGACCTCACACAGCGGTCATATCCGCCTGCTGCTGGATGCCTCTCAGACACAGCAAGGCCCTGACTCTAACCCTGTGGGGGGTGGAGCCCCCGCTGACCTGGAGGAGCTACTAGAGAAATACATGGACAGGCAGCTGGGCTCCCTGAGGAAGAACATGGAGGACAGCATGGAGAGAATGATGGAGGAGAGGATGGGGAAGGAGGTGGAGAAGCTGCAGAGCTCCTGTGATGGAAGGATCCAGTCGATGGAGAGGAGGTGTGAGGAGGAGCGGGAGAGAGGACTGCTCAGTCTGACTGAAATGGTGGACAAGGAGGAGCAGCTAAAGGAGGAGATCAGGGAGTTGAGACTGGACATCACCGCCTCTGACCAGCCCGGACGGACACTCAGACAGACTGACCCCAAACCTAATGTTAGACAGACTGATCCCAAACCTAGCCTTAGACAAACTGTCCCTGCAAGACAGACCGACCTGGCTAGACAGGATAACCAGCCACCAGGTATCCTACCAGCTGTCCAGCGTGGTGACCTATCTGACCTGTGGAGGGAGCTGGAGCGTGTTGCGGAGGCCCATCGCATCCTGAATGCCCGAATGGACAACGAAATGCAGTACCTGTCCCCTCCACAGGGGGAGCTAGAGGGAAAGGGGTTAGCGCTAGAGGGGGAGGGGTTAGGACTAGAGGGAGAGGTGGGGTCTCGGCTGGATGAGTTGGAGGCGCGTCTGAATGTGACAGAGCAGAACGCGGAGGTCCACTGTTTCTACGTGGAGGAGAAGCTGACCCGGGCACTAGCCGAGCAGGGGGCGGAGCTACGACAGCTGCTGGAGGAACGAGTAAACGCACTGGAGGACCAGTTTACCACCATGCTGGTCGAGATGAACAACGGGTCATATCCTGTTGAAGAAGGAGGGAGCGTGGACCCTCAGGTACTGTAGGTAGACAAGTAGGGTAGAGGAGGACCAGTTTTAAGAACGTTGTTGGTTTTAATCCCAGACCTGGTGATAGAAAGTGGGAGATGAACTGGCAAACGGAGGGCTGCTGGTCTCAGATCCCAGGTACCATCTCCAGCCGTTGTGCCCTCGAGGGGCGCTGCACTGTACATGGCAGTGTGTTTGTGTGTCATGTGTCCATGGTAACTGATTCTGTCTTGTTCTCCCCTGCAGGCTGAGCTGAACAACAACAAGGTTCTTCTGCAGGGTCTGGATGACAAGGTGACCGCTGTGGCTGAGCTCTGTGCTACCAGCTGTGGTGGAGGACCTAATACTGGGGGCTTTACCAACACCAACCCTGGAGCGTCCTCCCACCCTGTAGTTCTGGACAGTGTGGTGAAGGACCTGAAGCTCTGTCGTAACGACCTGGATATCCTCCACACGGATGTGACGGCCAACTCTGACAAACTGAGCGAGCTGGAGGAGATTATAGACAGGCAAATGGCGGGGCAGCAGCGGAGCATTAAGACGGTGGAGGACCTCCAGAGGGGGATGGTGATCCTGCAGGACAACATGGGGGGTCTGGGGGTGGCAGTTACGGGGCTGGGGGACTCTCTGAGCAAGTACACCCAGGACCTCAACAGCATTAACACCACCTACAACACCTGCTGCCAGGTTGGGGCTGGAGCAAGGGCCGGGTCAGGGGAAGGGTTAGCCAGGATCCAGAGTGTGTCTGAGGGTGTAATGGTCCCCAGAGAAGAGGGGGAGGGCAGCAGCAGCAGCCAGGTGGAGGAGCTGAGAACCAAACTGGACAGCCTCACTAACCAGGTAGTTATCTAGTAGTCCGTTATCTAGTAGTCTGTTATCTCCCTAACCAGGTAGTTATCTAGTAGTCTGTTGTCTCACTAACCAGGTAGTTATTTAGTAGTCTAGTGGTCAGTTATTAGTTAGTGGTTAACACTGTTATCTGTCTTATTATCTTGTTACAATTTCATTGAGATCCCAAAATATTTTGATTGCTCTTCTTCTTTTTAGGTGCATACAGAGCTCCAGCGTTGCTCTGGTGTGTCTGGGGTGGAGGGTCGTGTCCAGCGTCTGGAAAAGGTGTGTGTTCAGCTGGACGGGGTGTCGGCCGGCGTGCAGGGGGTGAAGGAGGGGTTGGAGAAGCACGTTGCTGGGCTTTGGCACCACGTCAGCCGGGTCAACACCATGCTGGACAGACAGGCTACTGACATCACCACACTACAGACCTCCCTAAAGACACTACAGACCAGGAGCACTGACACCACCGCCAGGGAGACAGGTCAGTAGTATACAGACCTCCCTAAAGACACCACCGCCAGGGAGACAGGTCAGTAGTATACAGACCTCCCTAAAGACACCACCGCCAGGGAGACAGGTCAGTAGTATACAGACCTCCCTAAAGACACCACCGCCAGGGAGACAGGTCAGTAGTATACAGACCTCCCTAAAGACACCACCGCCAGGGAGACAGGTCAGTAGTATACAGACCTCCCTAAAGACACCACCGCCAGGAAGACAGGTCAGTAGTATACAGACCTCCCTAAAGACACCACCGCCAGGGAGACAGGTCAGTAGTATACAGACCTCCCTAAAGACACCACCGCCAGGGAGTCAGGTCAGTAGTATACAGACCTCCCTAAAGACACCACCGCCAGGGAGACAGGTCAGTAGTATACAGACCTCCCTAAAGACACCACCGCCAGGGAGACAGGTCAGTAGTATACAGACCTCCCTAAAGACACCACCGCCAGGGAGACAGGTCAGTAGTATACAGACCTCCCTAAAGACACCACCGCCAGGGAGACAGGTCAGTAGTATACAGACCTCCCTAAAGACACCACCGCCAGGGAGACAGGTCAGTAGTATACAGACCTCCCTAAAGACACCACCGCCAGGGAGACAGGTCAGTAGTATACAGGAGATAATGGATGGATGGATGGGTGGGTGGATGAATGGCTGGACGGCTTTGTTTTTGTTTAGTTTAATTTGCACCAAAGAAAACAATTGATAAACAACAATACAGATAAAAACTAATGAATAAACGGTGTGCAGGTGTAGTTGGAAGCCCAGGGGCTTGTATAAAAACCACACCACAAAAAAACTATATACAATACATAAGTACAAAAATAAAAAGGTTTGTTAAAACGGATAACAAAACCTACTAATCATAAATGTATAAATTAATTGATCAGTAATCACGAAAAAAAACTAACAGTATTTGTTTTGTTTAAATGTGTGCATGTGAGTGTGTGAGAGTTGGGCTATATGGAGGAGATTACTGAGTAGTTTGGTTCATCAGGCTGACCCCCAGTCTTACCTTTAAGTTATTGAGGGATGATGATGTTTTGGCAGTGTGAAGATAAGAATTCTATATCTGATAGAGAATTGACTATGAGAGGTGGGGCAGTGGGGAGGGTGAAGGTTATCACAGTGTCTTGTTTTATATAGATGGATTTGGAATTAACCTGGAAGAATCCATTGAAGGGTTTAGGTAAACTGTCTGGGAGGTGTGAGTATTTGTAGATGAAACTTTTCATCCATTTCATTCCCACCAATTGAGATTCTGGCTCATTTTTTACAATATTTCTTATTCTTACTAGTGAATACAATAAAGTTTGATTTTTTAACATTTAAAGATAACTTGTTTATCTGGAACCATTCAGAACATTTGTCCATGCCTGAGCTGGCTTCATTAATTAGTGAATCAAAATGATTGTGTGATAAAATCTACTTGGTATCATCAGCAAAGAGAAGGGGAAGTATGGTAGGAGACACAGAAGCAAGGTCATTAATATAGATTAGGAATGACAAAGGTCCAAGGTCATTGACATAGATTAGGAATGACAAAGGTTCAAGGTCATTCATATAGATTAGGAATGACAAAGGTCCAAGGTCATTAATATAGTTTAGGAATGACAAAGGTCCAAGGTCATTGACATAGATTAGGAATGACAAAGGTCCAAGGTCATTGACATAGATTAGGAATGACAAAGGTCCAAGGTCATTGATATAGATTAGGAATGACAAAGGTCCAAGGTCATTGATATAGATTAGGAATGACAAAGGTCCAAGGTCATTGATATAGATTAGGAATGACAAAGGTCCAAGGTCATTGAGGTCATAAGGAATACCTGGGATAGGATAAAGTAATCCTTCTAACCCCCCCCAAATTGTAAAGTGGTTATCCCACTGGCTATAGGGTGAACGCACCAATTTGTGAGTCGCTCTGGCTAAGAGCGTCTGCTAAATGACGTTAATGTGCCCTTGAGCAAGGCACTTAACCCTAATTGCTCCTGTAAGTCGCTCTGGATAAGAGCGTCTGCTAAATGACTAAAATGTAAAAAAAAAAAAAATTGATATAGATTAGGAATAACAAAGGTCCAAGGTCATTGATATAGATTAGGAATAACAAAGGTCCAATTATCCAACCCTGTGGGACACCACAGGATATCTTGGCCCTGGTAGATGCACAGCTGTTTGCATAAACAAATTGTTCTCTATCATAAACATAACTATATAGCCAATTATATGTATAGTCATGAAAACCGCAATAATGCAATTTAGAAAGTCATATTTCATGATCATCCGTGTCAAACGCTTTGGATAAATCTAAAAAGATGCCAATAGCGTATTCATTGTTGTTAAAGGCTGTAAATATTTTATCCACAAGTTGCAAAAGAGCCATATCTGTGGAGTAGTTTTTACCAAAACCATACTGGTGCTCATATAGAATACAGTGTTGAAACCATATTTGTGCTCATATAGAATACAGTGTTGAAACCATATTGGTGCTCATATAGAATACAGTGTTGAAACCATATTTGTGCTCATATAGAATACAGTGTTAAAACCATATTGGTGCTCATATAGAATAAAGTGTTGGAACCATATTGGTGCTCATATAGAATACAGTGTTGAAACCATATTGGTGCTCATATAGAATACAGTGTTGGAACCATATTGGTGCTCATATAGAATACAGGGTTGGAACCATATTGGTGCTCATATAGAATACAGTGTTGGAACCATATTGGTGCTCATATAGAATACAGTGTTGAAACCATATTGGTGCTCATATAGAATACAGTGTTGGAACCATATTGGTGCTCATATAGAATACAGTGTTAAAACCATATTGGTGCTCATATAGAATACAGTGTTAAAACCATATTGGTGCTCATATAGAATACAGTGTTGAAACCATATTGGTGCTCATATAGAATACAGTGTTGAAACCATATTGGTGCTCATATAGAATACAGTGTTGAAACCATATTGGTGCTCATATAGAATACAGTGTTGGAACCATATTGGTGCTCATATAGAATACAGTGTTGAAACCATATTTGTGCTCATATAGAATACAGTGTTGGAACCATATTGGTGCTCATATAGAATACAGTGTTAAAACCATATTGGTGCTCATATAGAATACAGTGTTGGAACCATATTGGTGCTCATATAGAATACAGGGTTGGAACCATATTGGTGCTCATATAGAATACAGTGTTGGAACCATATTGGTGCTCATATAGAATACAGTGTTGAAACCATATTGGTGCTCATATAGAATACAGTGTTGAAACCATATTTGTGCTCATATAGAATACAGTGTTGGAACCATATTGGTGCTCATATAGAATACAGTGTTAAAACCATATTGGTGCTCATATAGAATACAGTGTTGGAACCATATTGGTGCTCATATAGAATACAGGGTTGGAACCATATTGGTGCTCATATAGAATACAGTGTTGGAACCATATTGGTGCTCATATAGAATACAGTGTTGGAACCATATTGGTGCTCATATAGAATACAGGGTTGGAACCATATTGGTGCTCATATAGAATACAGTGTTGGAACCATATTGGTGCTCATATAGAATACAGGGTTGGAACCATATTGGTGCTCATATAGAATACAGGGTTGGAACCATATTGGTGCTCATATAGAATACAGTGTTGGAACCATATTGGTGCTCATATAGAATACAGTGTTGATTTAAATGTTTCAACATTCTCTTATACACCAATTTTTCTAGGATTTTAGAAAAACATGGTAGGACAGATATTGGGCGATAATTTGTAAAAGATTTTGGTTCCCCATATTTATAGAGGGGGAAAATTTGTCAATTTTCAGATCTTTAGGAACATTACCAGTTTGCATAGATTTGGAGAAGATATACAGTACCAGTCAAAAGTTTGGACACACCTACACATTCAAGTGTTTTTCTGTATTTTTACTATTTTCTACATTGTAGAATAACAGTGAAGACATCAAAACAATGAAATAACAGATATGGAATCATGTAGTGACCAAAAAAGTGTTAAACAAATCAAAATATATTATATATTTGAGATTCTTCAAAGTAGCCACCCTTTGCCTTGATGACAGCCTTGCACACTCTTGGCATTCTCTCAACCAGCTTCATGAGGTAGTCACCTGGAATGCATTTCAATTAACAGGTGTGCCTTGTTAAAAGTTAATTTGTGGAAAGTTATTTCCTTCTTAATGCATTTGAGACAATCAGTTGTGTTGTGACAAGGTAGGGGTGGTATACAGAAGATAGCCCTATTTGGTAAAAGACCAAGTCCATATTATGGCAAGAACAGCTCAAATAAGCAAAGAGAAACGACAGTCCATTATTACTTTAAGACATGAATGTCAGTCAATCCAGAAATTTCAAGAACTTTGAAAGTGCAGTCACAAAACCCATCAAGCACTATGATGAAACTGGCTCTCATGAGGACTGCCACTGGAAATAAAGACCCAGAGTTACCTCTGCTGTAGAGGATAAGTTCATTAGAGTTAACTGCACCTCAGATTTCTGCCAAAATAAATGCTTCACAGAGTTCAAGTAACAGACACATCTCAACATCAACTGTTCAGAGGAGACTGCATGGTCGAATTGCTGCAAAGAAACCACTACTAAAGGACTCCAATAAGAAGAAGAGACTTGCTTGGGCCAAGAAACATAAGCAATGGAAATGTGTCCTTTGGTCTGGAGTCCATATTGGAGATTTTCTGTTCCAACCTCCGTGTCTTTGTGAGATGCAGAGTAGGTAAACGGATGATCTCTACATATGTGGTTCCCACCGTGAAGCATGGAGGAGGAGGTGTGATGGTGTGGGGGTGCTTTGCTGGTGACACTGTCAGTGATTTATTTAGAATTCAAGGCACACTTAACCAGCACAAAATTCAGGGAAATTCTTGAGGGAAACCTTTTTAAGTCTTCCAGAGATTTGAGACTGGGATGGAGGTTCACCTTCCAGTAGGACAATGACCCTAAGCATTCTGCTAAAGCAACACTCGAGTGGTTTAAGGGGAAACATTTACATTTCTTGGAATGGCTTAGTCAAAGCCCAGACCTCAATCTAATTGAGAATCTGTGGTATGACTTAAAGATTGCTGTACACCAGCGGAACCCATCCAGCTTGAAGGAGCTGGAGCAGTTTTGCCTTGAAGAATGGGCAAAAATCCGAGTGGCTAGATATGCCAAGCTTATAGAGACATACCCCAAGAGACTTGCAGCTGTAATTGCTGCAAAAGGTGGCTCTACAAAGTATTGACTTTGGGGGGGTGAATAGTTATGCACGCTCAAGTTTTCCGTTTTTTGGTCTTATTTCTTGTTTGTTTTACAAGAAAAAATATTTTGCATCTTCAAAGTGGTAGGCATGTTGTGTAAATCAAATGATACAAACTCCCCAAAAATCAATTTTAATTCCAGGTTGTAAGGCAACAAAATAGGAAAAATGCCAGGTGGGGTGAATACTTTCGCAATCCATCACCTCCATTACATCAGGAGGATCAAATTGAAGCAAATAATTTAATCCAAGGGATTTCCATCAGTTCTCTCTATTTTCTTTGACACATTCTGCTACCTGACACGTGACTTCCGTCTCGCTTCCGCATTGTCTCCGTGCTGCTGTGCTGTTTGTTGCTACTTGGCTACCTGCCAAACTATTCACGTTTTACTTTTAATAAACGTTTAATCAATCTCTGTGTTCAACAAATTTACCAACTTTTTAGTTTTGTCCTCACTCATCTTTTTTCGTTAAACTTTTTCACCCCGGACGTTTTATCCCGAGACAGAAGAGTCATTTTCCTGTGCGTTTTAGCTGCCAATTTTACTTTATTTTCCATTTTTCCATCGCAACTTTTTTCCCTTATTCAACTTTTTCACTCCGGACGCTTTATCTGGACATGGTTCGTCAACATCTTCAACAGCCGAAGCTAAGTAGTAACATTAACATGATGTCTTCTAATTGCAGTCGCTGTACTCATAATATACAGGAGAACGATCGCCTTACGGCGAGAATAGCTGTGCTACAAGCCCAGCTTCAGACGCAATCGTTAGGCAAGGGTAATTTCAGTGTAGGAAAGGAAGAAACAGCGTCTGTGCCACCAGTAAGTACAGACAGTAACGTTAGTATAAATCCCCCCGCACAGTCTCCGCAGCCGGACAACTTTCTCATGGCTTCTGGAGGGAAATACTGTTGGAATGCTCAACCGGTGTCGCTCATTCAGCCGACAGAAACCTTCAACCGGTTTTCCCCATTATGTAGCGAGTCGGAGTCTGAGTCTGAGTCTTCTCTTGTCTCTACTCCTCCCGTTACGGGGTCTGAGACGCTGAAGGCTCCCACCATTAGCTCTGACAAATTGAAAACCCTAGTCATTGGCGACTCCATTACCCGCAGTATTAGACTTAAAACGAATCACCCAGCGATCATACACTGTTTACCAGGGGGCAGGGCTACCGACGTTAAGGCTAATCTAAAGATGGTGCTGGCTAAAGCTAAAACTGGCGAGTGTAGAGAGTATAGAGATATTGTTATCCACGTCGGCACCAACGATGTTAGGATGAAACAGTCAGAGGTCACCAAGTGCAACATAGCTTCAGTGTGTAAATTAGCTAGAAAGATGTGTCGGCATCGAGTAATTGTCTCTGGCCCCCTCCCAGTTAGGGGAAGTGACGAGCTCTACAGCAGAGTCTCAGCACTCAATCGCTGGTTGAAAACTGTTTTCTGCCCCTCCCAAAAGATAACATTTGTGGATAATTGGCCCTCTTTCTGGGACTCACCCACAAACAGGACCAAGCCTGACCTGCTGAGGAGTGACGGACTCCATCCTAGCTGGAGGGGTGCTCTCCTCTTATCTACCAACATAGATAGGGCTCTAACTCCTCTAGCCCCACAGTGAAATAGGGTGCAGGCCAGGCAGCAGGCTGTTAGCCAACCTGCCAGCTTAGTGGAGTCTGCCAATAGCATAGTCAGTGTAGTCAGCTCAGCCATACCCATTGAGACTGTGTCTGTGCCTCGACCTAGGTTGGGCAAAACTAAACATGGCGGTGTTCACCCTAGCAATCTTATTAGGATAAAGACCTCCTCCATTCCTGCCATTATTGAAAGAGATCGTGATACCTCACATCTCAAAATAGGGTTACTTAATGTTAGATCCCTCACTTCAAAGGCAGTCATAGTCAATGAACTAATCACTGATCATAATCTTGATGTGATTGGCCTGACTGAAACATGGCTTAAGCCTGATGAATTTGCTGTGTTAAATGAGGCCTCACCTCCTGGTTACACTAGTGACCATATTCCCCGTGCATCCCGCAAGGGCGGAGGTGTTGCTAACATTTACGATAGCAAATTTCAATTTACAAAAAAAAAAATGGCGTTTTCATCTTTTGAGCTTCTAGTCATGAAATCTATGCAGCCTACTCAATCACTTTTTATAGCTACTGTTTACAGGCCTCCTGGGCCATATACAGCGTTCCTCTCTGAGTTTCCTGAATTCCTATCAGACCTTGTAGTCATAGCAGATCATATTCTAATTTTTGGTGATTTTAATATTCACATGGAGAAGTCCACAGACCCACTCCAAAAGTATTTCGGAGCCATCATCGACTCAGTGGGTTTTGTCCAACATGTCTCTGGACCTACTCACTGCCACAGTCATACTCTGGACCTAGTTTTGTCCCATGGAATAAATGTTGTAGATCTTAATGTTTTTCCACAAAATCCTGGACTATCGGACCACCATTTTATTACGTTTGCAATCGCAACAAATAATATGCTCAGACCCCAACCAAGGAGCATCAAAAGTCGTGCTATAAATTCTCAGACAACACAAAAATTCCTTGATGCCCTTCCAGACTCCTTCTGCCTACCCAAGGACGTCAGAGGACAAAAATCAGTTAACCACTTAACTGAGGAACTCAATTTAACCTTGCGCAATACCCTAGATGCAGTTGCACCCCTAAAAACGAAAAACATTTGTCATAAGAAACTAGCTCCCTGGTATACAGAAAATACCCGAGCTTTGAAGCAAGCTTCCAGGAAATTGGAACGGAAATGGCGCCACACCAAACTGGAAGTCTTCCGACTAGCTTGGAAAGACAGTACCGTGCAGTACCGAAGAGCCCTCACTGCTGCTCGATCATCCTACTTTTCCAACTTAATCGAGGAAAATAAGAATAATCCAAAATTTCTTTTTGATACTGTTGCAAAGCTAACTAAAAAGCAGCATTCCCCAAGAGAGGATGGCTTTCACTTCAGCAGTAATAAATTCATGAACTTCTTTGAGGAAAAGATCATGACCATTAGAAAGCAAATTACGGACTCCTCTTTGAATCTGCGTATTCCTCCAGGGCTTAGCTGTCCTGGATCTGCACAGCTCTGCGAGGGCCTGGGATCGGGAGAGACACTTAAGTGTTTTAGTACTATATCTCTTGACACAATGATGAAAATAATCATGGCCTCTAAACCTTCAAGCTGCATACTGGATCCTATTCCTACTAAACTGCTGAAGGAGCTGCTTCCTGTGCTTGGCCCTCCTATGTTGAACATAATAAACAGCTCTCTATCCACCGGATGTGTACCAAACTCACTAAAAGTGGCAGTGATAAAGCCTCTCTTGAAAAAGCCAAACCTTGACCCGGAAAATATAAAAAACTATCAGCCTATATCGAATCTTCCATTCCTCTCAAAAATTTTAGAAAAAGCTGTTGCGCAGCAACTCACTGCCTTTCTGAAGACAAACAATGTATACGAAATGCTTCAGTCTGGTTTTAGACCCCATCATAGCACTGAGACTGCACTTGTGAAGGTGGTAAATGACCTTTTAATGGCGTCAGACCGAGGCTCTGCATCTGTCCTCGTGCTACTAGACCTTAGTGCTGCCTTTGACACCATCGATCACCACATTCTTTTGGAGAGACTGGAAACCCAAATTGGTCTACACTGACAAGTTCTGGCCTGGTTTAGATCTTACCTGTCGGAAAGATATCAGTTTGTCTCTGTGAATGGTCTGTCCTCCGACAAATCAACTGTACATTTCGGTGTTCCTCAAGGTTCCGTTTTAGGACCACTATTGTTTTCACTATATATTTTACCTCTTGGGGATGTTATTCGAAAACATAATGTTAACTTTCACTGCTATGCGGATGACACACAGCTGTACATTTCAATGAAACATGGTGAAGCCCCAAAATTGCCCTCGCTAGAAGCCTGTGTTTCAGACATAAGGAAGTGGATGGCTGAAAACTTTCTACTTTTAAACTCGGACAAAACAGAGATGCTTGTTCTAGGTCCCAAGAAACAAAGAGATCTTCTGTTAAATCTGACAATTCATCTTGATGGTTGTAAAGTCGTCTCAAATAAAACTGTGAAGGACCTCGGCGTTACTCTTGACCCTGATCTCTCTTTTGACGAACATATCAAGACTGTTTCAAGGACAGCTTTTTTCCATCTACGTAACATTGCAAAAATCAGACATTTTCTGTCCAAAAATGATGCAGAAAAATTAATCCATGCATTTGTTACTTCTAGGTTAGACTACTGCAATGCTCTATTTTCCGGCTACCCGGATAAAGCACTAAATAAACTTCAGTTAGTCCTAAATACGGCTGCTAGAATCCTGACTAGAACCAAGAAATTTGATCATATTACTCCAGTGCTAGCTTCCCTACACTGGCTTCCTGTTAAGGCAAGGGCTGATTTCAAGGTTTTACTGTTAACCTATAAAGCGTTACATGGGCTTGCTCCTACCTATCTTTCCGAGTTGGTCCTGCCGTACATACCAATACGTACGCTACGGTCACAAGACGCAGGCCTCCTAATTGTCCCTAGAATTTCTAAGCAAACAGCGGGAGGCAGGGCTTTCTCCTATAGATCTCCATTTTTATGGAACAGTCTGCCTACCCATGTGAGAGACGCAGACTCGGTCTCAACCTTTAAGTCTTTACTGAAGACTTATCTCTTCAGTAGGTCATATGATTGAGTGTAGTCTGGCCCAGGAGTGTGAAGGTGAATGGAAAGGCTCTTGAGCAACGAACAGCCCTTGCTGTCTCTGCCAGGCCGGTTCCCCTCTCCACTGGGGTTCTCTGCCTCTAACCCTGTTGCAGGGGCTGAGTCACTGGCTTGCTGGTGCTCTTTCATGCCGTCCCTGGGAGGGGTGCGTCACTTGAGTGGGTTGAGTTACTGACGTGATCTTCCTGTCTGGGTTGGCACCCCCCCCTTGGTTTGTGCTGTGGTGGAGACCTCTGTGGGCTATACTCGGCCTTGTCTCAGGATTGTAAGTTGGTGGTTGAGGATATCCCTCTAGTGGTGCGGGGGCTGTGCTTTGGCAGAGTGGGTGGGGTTATATCCTTCCTGTTTGGCCCTGTCCGGGGGTTTCTTCGGATGGGGCCACAGTGTCTCCGGACCGCTCCTGTCTCAGCCTCCAGTATTTATGCTGCAGTAGTTTATGTGTCGGGGGGCTGGGGTTAGTTGGTTATACCTGGAGTACTTCTCCTGTCTTATCCAGTGTCCTGTGTGAATTTAAGTATGCTCTCTCTAATTCTCTCGTTCTCTCTTTCTCTCTGAGAACCTGAGCCCTAGGACCATACGTCAGGACTACCGGGCATGATGACACCTTGCTGTCCCCAGTCCGCCTGGCCTTGCTGCTATTCCAGTTTCAACTGTTCTGCCTGCGGTTACGAAACCCCTACCTGTCCCAGACCTGCTGTTTTCAACTCTTAATGATCGGCTATGAAAAGCCAACTGAGAGACCTGAGCCCTAGGACCATACGTCGGGACTACCGGCCGTGGTGACTCCTTGCTGTCCCCAGTCCGCCTGGCCTTGCTGCTATTCCAGTTTCAACTGTTCTGCCTGCGGTTATGGAACCCCTACCTGTCCCAGACCTGCTGTTTTCAACTCTTAATGATCGGCTATGAAAAGCCAACTGAGATTTATTCCTGATTATTATTTGACCATGCTTGTCACTTATGAACATTTTTGAACATCTTGGCATGGTTCTGTTATAATCTTCACCCGGCACAGCCAGAAGAGGACTGGCCACCCCTCATAGCCTGGTTCCTCTCTAGGTTTCTTCCTAGGTTTTCGCCTTTCTAGGGAGTTTTTCCTAGCCACCGTGCTTCTACACCTGCATTACTAGCTGTTTGGGGTTTTAGGCTGGGTTTCTGTACAGCACTTCGAGATATTAGCTGATGTAAGAAGGGCTATATAAAATAAAATTGATTGATTGATTCACAACAAATTTATTACAGTAAATTCACATGGAATAACATCAGGATCACTATAGGTCTCATTTCCAACAATAAATTGAGATGGGATAGTTGGAGAGGCCGTTTTCTTATTCAACAGTTGATTGCTAATTTTCCAAGTTGACTTTATATTATTTAAGGATTTATTTATTTTTATGTTTTGGGGGGTAGATCAGCTTTAATATTGCAGATAGATTGTAACTTCCATCAATGTAATTGTCTGCATCACTTCCAATCCCCTATATGGTTTTTTTCTCTCACAAATATATATATATATATATATATATATATATATATATATATATATATATATATATATACATACATACATACATTCTTGGAATTTGTTAGTTAAATATCTTTTTTGGGATATCCGATGTAGGTGAGTCAATTTGTTCTTATACTTTTTATAATTTGCAGAATTCAGGGGAAAGGGATTTGTGAGAAACATTTCATACAACTTTTTTTTTTTTACTGATACTTTTTTTAGACCGGTTGTAAACCAAGGTTTCCAGAACCCTTCTGCTGCTCTCTTACGTGGTTTAACTAAGGGAAAGCAGTGGTGAAATACAGAATTGAAAGATGTGAGAAAAGTCTGGTAAGCAGAATCCACATCGGCCTGATTATAAACATTTCCCCATTTAAATATCATCAATCAACATCTTAAAGCGCTCTCAATTACCTTTGTTAAATATTCTACATTTAATGCTACTAATCATTCCCATCTGTTCATTTTCAGCTGCCAAAGAGAATTGGAAAATTGGAAATTGGTCAGAAATGTCAGTATAAAGTATACCTGTATTATCCATAAAAAATAAAGAATTTGTAAAAAATATTATCAGTAAGGGTGGGAGATGAACTGGCCACTCTTATAGGTGAGGGGATACAGACCGATTGGCATTCGTTATCCACCTGCGAGGGCCCCAGATAGCTGGAGTATTCACAAAGTCAGATGTCACTGAGTGGTTCTCACTTTTAAATACGTTTATGTTGTAATTACCCAATAAAAAACTAATTTTATCTTAATTATTAATCAAATCCAAGGTTGATGCAAGGAAATCAATGAAACTACCAGTGTCAAAATCGGGTGGATGATAAATGCATGTGATGATAAAAAAATGTAATTTTCTTACCACCAAAAAATGAACAGGAAAGAATTTCTATGAAAAGAGATTCAACATCAATGTTATCAGATGTAAGTGTGAGGTCCTCTCTTACAAAGAATTGAAAACATTTATGAACAAAATGGACACTCCACACAACACCACTGAAGACTTCAGAGGGTTAAGACATTTACAGCAATGTGTGTTTTTGGTCATGAGGTTAGGTGAAACACATGAACAAAGTAGAGTAAATATGTGTGTGTGTGTGTGTGTGTGTCAAATCAGTGGACTATAGCGGAGTCCCTATAGCGGAGTCCCTATAGCGGAGTCACTATAGCGGAGTCACTTGCCATAGACCTAGGAGAGGGGGGTGAACGACCAGCTGATCCCTTGCCATAGACCTAGGAGAGGGGGGTGAACGACCAGCTGATCCCTTGCCATAGACCTAGGAGAGGGGGGTGAACGACCAGCTGATCCCTTGCCATAGACCTAGGAGAGGGGGGTGAACGACCAGCTGATCCCTTGCCATAGACCTAGGAGAGGGGGGTGAACGACCAGCTGATCCCTTGCCATAGACCTAGGAGAGGGGGGTGAACGACCAGCTGATCACTTCAGGTATGTTGTCTTTACTTTGTTCTTCAATTAGTCGTGGCAGCAGTTCCTTTCTTTGAGGCGTACCTTTTCAGAGAAGTCTTCAATGATGAAGATTTTAATTCCCGTCAGGCACTTGGCTCTCCTGAGAATCTCCTCCTTGTCTTTGAACCTGAGCAGTTTCACCACTATAGATCTGGGCCGTCCATCGGGGAAGAAAGTGCCCTTTCTATGCGCCCTCTCCATCTCGATGAGTTTAGGGTCCAGTTTGAGTTTGTATTTATTATGGATCCCCATTGGTTCCTGCCAAGGCAGCAGCTACTCTTCCTGGGGTTTATTATGGATCCCCATTAGTTCCTGCCAAGGCAGCAGCTACTCTTCCTGGGGTTTATTATGGATCCCCATTAGTTACTGCCAAGGCAGCAGCTACTCTTCCTGGGGTTTATTATGGATTCCCATTAGTTCCTGCCAAGGCAGCAGCTACTCTTCCTGGGGTTTATTATGGATCCCCATTAGTTCCTGCCAAGGCAGCAGCTACTCTTCCTGGGGTTTGTTATGGATCCCCATTAGTTCCTGCCAAGGCAGCAGCTACTCTTCCTGGGGTTAATTATGGATCCCCATTAGTTACTGCAGCAGCTACTCTTCCTGGGGTTTATTATGGATCCCCATTAGTTCCTGCCAAGGCAGCAGCTACTCTTCCTGGGGTTTATTCTGGATCCCCATTATTTCCTGCCAAGGCAGAAGCTACTCTTCCTGGGGTTTATTATGGATCCCCATTAGTTCCTGCCAAGGCAGCAGCTACTCTTCCTGGGGTTTATTCTGGATCCCCATTAGTTCCTGCCAAGGCAGCAGCTACTCTTCCTGGGGTTTATTATGGATCCCCATTAGTTCCTGCCAAGGCAGCAGCTACTCTTCCTGGGGTTTATTATGGATTCCCATTAGTTCCTGCCAAGGCAGCAGCTACTCTTCCTGTGGTTTATTATGATCCCCATTAGTTCCTGCCAAGGCAGCAGCTACTCTTCCTGGGGTTTATTATGGATCCCCATTAGTTCCTGCCAAGGCAGCAGCTACTCTTCCTGGGGTTTATTATGGATCCCCATTAGTTCCTGCAGCAGCTACTCTTCCTGGGGTTTATTATGGATCCCCATTAGTTCCTGCAGCAGCTACTCTTCCTGGGGTTTATTCTGGATCCCCATTAGTTACTGCAGCAGCTACTCTTCCTGGGGTCCAAACACATTAAGGCACTTACATCACAAATAAAACAACTAATAAAACAGTACATCATATAGCATCGCTACACCACTACATATCTACAATACAACATGTATAATACCACCATACAACAATATTACACCACTACATATCTACAATACAACATGTATAATACCACCATACAATGTTATTTCAATGTACGTGTGTGTAGAATGCTAGCGTATGTGTGCATATGCATGTGTCTGTACCTGTGTGTGTGTCTCTTCATAGTCCCCGTTGTTCCATAAGGTGTATTTTTATCTGTTTTTTAAATCTGATTCTACTGCTTGCATCAGTTACCTGATGTGGAATAGAGTTCCATGTAGTCATGGCTCTATGTAGGACTGTGCACCTCCCATAGTCTGTTCTGGACTTGGGGACTGTGAAGAGACCTCGGGTGGCATGTCTTGTGGGGTATGCATGGGTGTCCGAGCTGTCTGCTAGTAATTTAGACAGACAGCTCGGTGGATTCAGCTTGTCAACACTTCTTACAAAAACAAGTAGTGATGGAGTCAATCTCTCCTCCACTTTGAGCCATGAGAGATTGACTTGCATATCATAATGTTAGCTTTCTGTGTACATTTAAGGGCCAGCCGTGCTTCCCTGTTCTGAGCCAATTGTAACTTTCAGAAGTCCCTCTTTGTGGCACCTGACCACACGACTGAACAGTAGTCCAGGTAAGACAAAACTAGGGCCCCCTGCTATAATGTGGATAAAGAGTTACCTGTCTAACAGAACACAGAGGGTGTTCTTTAATGGAAGCCTCTCCAACATAATCCAGGTAAAATCAGGAATTCCCCAGGGCAGCTGTCTAGGCCCCTTACTTTTTTCAATCTACTAACGATATGCCACTGGCTTTGAGTAAAGTCAGTGTGTCTATGTGTGCGGATGACTGGACACTATACACGTCAGTTACTACAGCGACTGAAATGACTGCAACAATTAAAAAAAGAGCTGCAGTTAGATTCAGAGTGGGTGGCAAGGAATAAGTAAGTCCTAAATATTTCAAAATCTAAAAGTATTGTATTTGGGACATATCATTCACTGTACCCTAAACCTCAACTAAATATTGTAATACAAAATGTGGAAATTGAGCAAGTTGAGGAGACTAAACTGCTTGGAGTAACCCTGAATTGTAAACTGTCACAGTCAAAATATATTGATACAACAGTAGCTAAGATGGGGAGAAGTCTGTCCATAATAAAGCACTTCTCTACCTTCTTAACAGCACTATCAACAAGGCAGGACCTACAGGCTCTAGTTTTGTCGCACCTGGACTACTGTTCAGTCGTGTGGTCAGGTGCCACAAAGAGGAACTTAGGAAAATTGCAATTGGCTCAGAACAGGGCAGCAAGGCTGGCCCTTGCATGTACACAGAGAGCTAACATTAATAATATGCATGTTAATCTCTCCTGGCTCATAGTGGAGGAGAGATTGACTTCATCACTACATGTATTTGTGAGAGGTATTGACATGTTGAGTGCACCGAGCAGTCTGTTTGACACCCATGCATACCCCACAAGACATGCCACCAGAGGTCTCTTCACAGTCCTCAAGTCCAGAACAGGCTATGGGAGGCACACAGTACTACATAGAGCCATGACTACATGGAACTCTATTCCACATCAAGTAACTGATGCAAGCAGTAAAATCAGATTTTTAAAAATATATAATAATACACCTTATGGAACAGCGGGGACTGTGAAGCAACACAAACATAGGCACAGACACATGCATACACACACATGATAACATACGCACTATAGACACACGTACACATGGGTTTTGTGTTGTAGATATATGGTAGTAGAGTAGAGGCCTGAGGGCACACACTTAGTGTGTTGTGAAATCTGTTATGAATGTATTGTAATGTTTTTAAAATTGTATAAATGCCTTAATTTTGCCGGACTCCAGGATGACTGCCTTGGCAGCAGCTAATGGGGATCTATAATAAATACAAATACAGACTAGCAAATATTCCTTACATCATCAACATAAGAATCACTACAAAACGTATTGTATGACCTCTTATACACTATATTATGCCCAATATTGTGATCACTACATCCAATAGATTTGGATACTGCATTAAAGCAAATTTCTGCAGCATTAATAAAGATGTGATCAATCCATGTTGATGATTTCATTGCTGTGCTGTTTGTAACTACCTTGGTAGGTTGACTGGTAACCTGAACAAAGTTGCAGGCACTGGTTACAGTTTGAAGCTTTTTCTTGAGTGGGCAGCTTGATAAAAGCCAGTCAATATACAGTTGAAGTCGGACATTTACATACACCTTAGCCAAATAGATTTAAAATCAGTTTTTCACAATTCCTGACATTTAATCCTAGTAGAAATTCCCTGTCTTAGGTCAGTTAGGATCACCACTTTATTTTAAGAATGTGAAATGTCAGAATAATAGTAGAGAGAATGATTTATTTAAGCTTTTATTTATTTCATCATAATCCCAGTGGGTCAGAAGTTTACATACACTCAATTAGTATTTGGTAGCATTGCCTTTAAATTGTTTAACTTCGGTCAAATGTTTCGGGTAGCCTTCCACAAGCTTCCCACAATAAGTTGGGTGAATTTTGGCCCATTCCTCCTGACAGAGCTGGTGTAACTAAGTAAGGTTTGTAGGCCTTGCACGCACATGCTTTTTCTGTTCTGCCCACAAATGTTCTATAGGATTGAGGTCAGTGCTTTGTGATGGCCACTCCAATACCTTGACTTTGTTGTCCTTAAGCCATTTTGCCACGACTTTGGAAGTATGCTTGGGGTCATTGTCCATTTGGAAGACCCATTTGCGACCAAGCTTTGACTTCCTGACTGATGTCTTGAGATGTTCAATATATCCACATAATTTTCCTTCCTCATGATGCCATCTATTTTGTGAAGTGCACCAGTCCCTCGTGCAGCAAAGCAACCCCACAGCATGATGCTGCCACCCCCGAGCGTCACGGTTGGGATGGTGTTCTTCGGCTTGCAAGCCACCCCCGTATTTCATCCAAACATAACCATGGTCATTATGGCCAAAAAGTTATATTTTTGTTTAATCAGACCAGAGGACATTTCTCCAAAAAAATTTAAATAAAATAAAAATTGGTCATTTAGCAGACGCTCTTATCCAGAGCTACTTACAGGAGCAATTAGGGTTAAGTGCCTTGCTCAAGGGCAAATCGACAGATTTTTCACCTAGTCGGCTCGGGGATTAGAACCAGCGACCTTTCGGTTACTGGCACAACGCTCTTAACCGCTAAGCTACCTGCCGCCCTAGGTACGATCTTTCTCCCAATGTTTAGTTGCAAACCGTAGTCTGGCTTTTTTATGGTGGTTTTGGAGCAGTGGCTTCTTCCTTGCTGAGCGGCCTTTCGGGTTATGTCGATATAGGACTCGGTTTACTGTGGCTATAGATACTTTTGTACCTGTTTCCTCCAGCATCTTTACAAGGTCCTTTGCTGTTGTTCTGGGATTGATTTGCACTTTTCGCACCAAAGTACGTTCATCTCTAGGAGACAGAACGCGTCTCCTTCCTGAGCGGTATGACGGCTGCGTGGTCCCATGGTGTTTATACTTGCGTACTATTGTTTGTACAGATGAAGTGGTACCTTCAGGTATTTGGAAATTGCTCCCACGGATGAACCAGACTTGTGGAGGTCTACAAATTTTTTCCTGAGGTCATGGCTGATTTCTTTTGATTTTCCCATGATGTCAAGCAAAGAGGCACTGAGTTTGAAGGTAGGCCTTGGAATACATCCACAGGTACACCTCCAATTGACTCAAATGGTGTCAATTAGCCCATCAGAAGCTTCTAAAGTCATGACATCATTTTCTGGAATTTTCCAAGCTGTTTAAAGGCACAGTCAACTTAGTGTATGTAAACTTCTGACCCACTGGAATTGTGATACTGTGAATTATAAGTGAAATAATCTGTCTGTAAACAATTGTTGGAAAAATTACTTGTGTCATGCACAAAGGAGATGTCCTAACCGACTTGCCAAAACTATAGTTTGTTAACAACAAATTTGTAGTGTGGTTGAAAAACGAGTTTTAATGACTCCAACCTAAGTGTATGTAAACTTCCGACTTCAACTGTATAAATAACCCAGAAAATATACTTCTCTGTTGATATCACATACATTATCAAGCATTTCATACATATTATCCAGATACTGACTGTTAGCACTTGGTGGTCTATAGCAGCTTCCCACAAGAATGGCCTTTAGGTGAGGCAGATGAACCTGTAACCATATTACTTCAACTGTATTTAACATAAGATCCTCTCTAAGCTTTAAAGGAATGTGGTTCTGAATATAGACCGCAACACCGCCCCCATTGGCATTTCTGTATTTTCTGAAGATGTTGTAACCACGTATTGCTACCACTGTATCATCAAAGGTAATATCTAAGTGAGTTTCAGAGATAGTCAGAATATGAATTCTGTCCCCTGTAGCTCAGTTGGTAGAGCATGGCGCTTGCAACGCCAGGGTTGTGGGTTCATTTCCCATGGGGGGCTAGTATGAAAATGTATGCACTCACTAACTTTAAGTTGCTCTGGATAAGAGTGTCTGCTAAATGACAAAAATATAAAAAATGTCATGAATGTCATATGTTACTAACAATTTTTTGATTTCATGAACCTTATTTCTTAGGCTACATATGTTAATATGGGCTATTTTTAGCACTTTTCTGGGATGCTTGATTGCTTTCATTGCTTTACTGGGAAGCTTAGCAGAAGTAGACATGCTCATGCTATTTATGTTAGTGCAGGGTGAGCTGCACACAGTGGAATTCCTACTAGGGCACACCGCCTCAGTGCTATAAGTATAACTCTGGTTCATAGGTACATGATTGCTACATACAGTAGCTGTAGGATCAACAGAGGCATTCAGGGCAGTTAGAGGGACATCAGTTAGGTTATTTACATTTGTGTCTACCAATTGTGGGGGGTTGTATCTGTTTGAAGGGACGAGAGACTGCAGATTCTTCAAACAACAACTTTATTATAAGATTTGCAAAAACTGAGCAGTTAACCATGCACTTCAACAGTGCATAGTTAAGGCCCAACGAATCATAGTTGGGTCTCAGCTTTTATAGAAAAAGTACTACCTCTTTTTAGCAGATGTGTGGAAACATAGTGTAAAAGGTGGTTGGTTTGTCTGTGTAGATTAAGATAGCTCGAGGTTGATAGCACGAGGGCTCAACCTTATAACTGCGTTATGTCACAGTTCACACTATAATGTGCTCCTTCCTGCAAGGTTCCACACAGCTGACTTCCTGCAGATAGTAAACCCACGGGATGTCTCACATGCTGCGGTTGCACCTAAACAGATCTTAGCTATACGCCCAGTCTTATGACAAGTCACACAAAGACAAGTTTGTATCAGGTTAGAAAAAACACTAGCATATAACAAGAGACTATTCTTTAAGCAGTAAACCACGGGATAGCATGACTAATTATGTAATTTTCCACAAAACAATGCCCCTGGTATAATGTACATTTGAAAAAACATTATGACAACTCAGCAACATAATGGTAGGCATTAACTGAGCTGGGCTTGGGTCATTGATTAATCATTGTCTCAACGCAGCCTTATAATGCTGTGAAAGGATCCAGGAAACCAAATAATTTGAGTGGATGCCATCCTCCTTATAAAATGTGTTTTGTTTCCAAAAGGTATCGAAATTGTCAACAAAAGTTACACCCATTGAGCTGCAATAATCACATAGCCAGTTGTTAAGAGAAAGAATCCTGCTAAAGCAATCAATGCCACGATTCAGAGAGGGTACAGGGCCAGATATGATGGGTATTTTTGTTATATATTTTTTTCACCTTTATTTAACCAGGTAAGCCAGTTGAGAACAAGTTCTCATTTACAACTGCGACCTGGCCAAGATAAAGCAAAGCAGTGCGATAAAAACAACAACAACACAGAGTTACATATGGAATAAACAAAACGTACAGTCAATAACACAATAGAAAATCTAAATACAGTGTGTGCAAATGTAGTAAGTTATGGAGGTAAGGCAATAAATAGGCCATAGTACAAAATAATTACAATTTAGTATTAACACTGGAGTGATAGATGTGCAGAAGATGATGTCCAAATAGAGATACTGGGGTGCAAATGAGCAAAATAAATAACAATGTAAATAACAATATGGGGATGAGGTAGTTGGGTGGGCTAATTACAGATGGGCTGTGTACAGGTGCAGTGATCGGTAAGCTGCTCTGACAACTGATGCTTAAAGTTAGTGAGGGAGATAAGTGTCTCCAGCTTCAGAGATTTTTGCAGTTCATTCCAGTCATTTGCAGCAGAGAACTGGAAGGAATGGCGGCCAAAGGAGGTGTTGGCTTTGGGGATGACCAGTTTGAAAAAGCTAGCCTTTGCTTTCCTAACTGATTGTGTATATTGTTTCCTGACTTCCCTGAAAAGTTGCATATCGCGGGGGCTGATCGATGCTAATGCAGTACCCCACAGGATGTTTTTGTGCTGGTCAAGGGCAGTCAAGTCGGCATGCTTATGTAAGATGGAGAGGAAAGCACTTTTGAAGAACATCCAGGCATCTTATACTGACGGAATGAGGTCATTATCCATCCAGGATACCCGGGCCAGGTCAATTAGAAAGGCCTGCTCGCTGAAGTGTTTTAGGGAGCGTTTGACAGTGATGAGGGATGGTCGTTTGACCGCGGACCCATTACGGACGTAGGCAATGAGGCAGTGATCGCTGAGATCCTGGTTGAAGACAGCAGAGGTGTATTTAGAGGTTAAATTAGTCAGGATGATATCTATGAGGGTGCCCATGTTTACTGATTTAGGGTTGTACCTGGTAGGCTCCTTGATAATTTGTGTGAGATTGAGGGCATCTAGTTTAGATTGTAGGCCGGCCGGGGTGTTAAGCATATCCCAGTTTAGGTCACCAAGCAGTACGAACTGAGGATAGATGGGGGGCAAGCAATTCACATATGGTGTCCAGGGCACAACTGGGGGCTGGGGGGGGTCTGTAGCAAGCGGCAACAGTGAGAGACTTATTTCTGGAAAGGTGGATTTTTAGAAGTAGAAGCTCAAACTGTTTGGGCACAGACCTGGATAGTATGATAGAGCTCTGCAGGCTATCTCTACAGTAGATTGCAACTCCGCCCCCTTTGGCAGTTCTATCTAGACAGAAAATGTTGTAGTCCGGGATAGACATTTCTGAATTTAGCAGATGGATCTTCGTGGTCGTCGCAACGGGAAGCCTGTTTTAACCACATCAGACTATTACGTCGGCAGACCAGTCGTGATGGATCGGCGGGGCAGTGGTGATTAGCCAACAACAGCCATTCGGTTGCAGCTAGCTAGTTGCGATGATCCAGTGTTAAGGTCCAGTGATTCAGTGATTCCGGCAGAAAATCCGATATGCTCTGGGTCGATAGCACGCTGTGCAGACTGGCCAATAATTGTCCAGGCTAGAGCTGGCTGGTAGGTAGTGCAGGCCACGGACAGTGGTGAAGACCGCTAACGGTGGCTAATAGCAAGTAGCTAGTTAGCTGGCTAGCTGGCTAGTTCCAGCCGTAGGTTCTTGATAAAAATAAATAAATAACACAATCCGTTCCACATTTGGTGAGGCGGGTTGCAGGAAAGTATATTTAGTTAAAGGATGGAAAGTGAGATAGAGAAATTTATACGAAAAAAGACAAAAAAAAACAAAAAACAGGCTATTTACACGAGGACACAACAGAATACACGACTGGACTGCTACGCCATCTTGGTGTCTAGCAGAGAATCAATCAGCTCTTTAAAATTCAGTTTCAACTGTTCAGATCTCCCCTTCATAATGTCATTAAAACCCACATGGACTACGATAGAATCGATTTCCATGTCCTGACGTAGAACATTCGGGAGCAGCTTAGTAATGTCATTTACTCAAGCTCTGGGATAGGACATTGTTTTTGCACCAGGAACAGTGAAATTTCTTAACATGGAGCTGCCCAAAATCACGGCTGGCGGGAAGGACAAGGAAATCCGCCAACTCCCACGCTTCACAGGATTCGGCGAACCCTTTAAGAACGGGTGAGAGGCAGGATAACTTGAGCCTGTTGTTCCCTCCGCCTGGTGCAGGCCTCCTACAGATGGAGAAGCTTGATCCAGACCAGGGACGGAAGGTTGTCGATGTCGAAATCGTAGGGGACGAAGGTGCAGGAAGATCAGGCGGCAAAACTATTGGTTGTTTGTATCCGCTCCGCCTCTCATTGGGAGCCTGCTTTGCGGGAGGACACTGTCTTTGGCTTCCACGGCTCATCACATGCGACCATCTTTGATTGGCATGCTCCTCTTGCTGTGCTCCTTCGACTCCACTATCAGATGGGGGAGGAGAGGCAGGCGATGGCTCCCCTGGCAAACGAACTCCGGGAAACACCGGCCAGTCGGACAACGACAAGGCAGAGATGCATCCAACAAGCGCAAACGCCATCCAGCCACCGGCGTAGAAAAGGTAAACATTCCACTCTGCGTTTTCCCCAATTTATTACGGAGGCTGGTGACCTGCTTGATCAAGGAAGCCACTTCAATCCTATTATCCTCGGCAAGCAAACAATAGCCGCATTGGAACTCTGAGTGATCTAGTTTGTCCTGAAACAAAGCATAGTAGATACAGCTCCTACAGCGCTGGAACCGTTCATTTATTTCTCCATTGCAAAACTCATCTGGGACTAACTTCGTTAGCTTGATGGCTAGCAGCTTAGCTAGCAGCTTAGCTAGATAAGGTTAGAGGCTCTGTCAAATCAAGTCAAATCACTTTTTTTGTCACATGCGCCGAATACAACAGTTCTAGACCTTACCGTGAAATGCTTACTTACAAGCCCTTAACCAACAGTGCAGTTCAAGAAATAGAGTTAAGTAAAAAATTAAGTAACACAATAAAATGACAATAACAAGGATATTTTCAGGGGGTACCGGTACCGAGTCAATGTGCGGGGGTACAGTTTAGTCAAGGTAATTTGTACATGTAGGTAGGGGTAAAGTGACAATGCATAGATAATAAACAGCGAGTAGCAGCAGTGGTGTGGTGTCAATATAAATAGTCCGGGTGGCCATTTGATCAATTGTTCAACAATCTTATTGCTTGAGGGTAGAAGCTGTTAAGGAGCCTTTTGGACCTAAACTTGGCGCTCCGGTACTGCTTGCCATGCGGTAGCAGAGAGAACAGTCTATGACTTGGGCGAATGGAGTCTTTGACAATTTTTTGGGCTTTCCTCTGACACCGCCTAGTATATAGGTCCTGGATGGCAGGAAGCTTGGCCCCAGTGATGTACTGGGTCATATGCACTACCTTCTGTAGCGCCTTATGGTCAGATGCCGAGCAGTTGCCATACCAGGCAGTGATGCAACCGGTCAGGATGCTCTCGATGGTGCAGCTGTAGAACTTTTTTAGTATCTGGGGACCCATTTCAAATCTTTTCAGTCTCCTGAGAGGGAAAAGGTGTTGTCAAGCCCTCTTCACGACTGACTTGGTGTGTTTGACCCATGATAGTTTGTTGGTGATGTGGACACCAAGGAACTTGAAACTCTTGAACCGCTCCACTACAGCCCAGTCGATGTGAATGGGGGCGTGTTCCGCCCTCCTTTTCCTGTAGTCCACGATCAACTCCTTTGTCTTGCTCACGTTGAGGGAGAGGTTGTTGTCCTGGCACCACACTGCCAGGTCTCTGACCTCCTCCATATAGGCGGTCTCATCATTGTCGGTGATCAGGCCTACCACTGTTGTGTCGTCGGCAAACTTAATGATGGTGTTGGAGTCGTGCTTGGCCATGCAGTCATGGGTGAACAGGGAGTACAGGAGGGGACTAAGCACGCACTACACCAGTTGGTCCGCACACGCTCTTAGTCCACGTCCTGGTATTCCATCTGGCCCTGCAGCCTTGTGAATGTTGACCTGTTTAAAGGTTTTGCTCAAATCGGCTACGGAGAGCGTGATCACACAGTCGTCCGGAACAGCTGGTGCTCTCATGCATGCTTCAGTGTTGCTTGCCTCGAAGCGAGCATAAAAGGTATTTAGATCATCCAGCTCGTGGCTGGGTTTCCCTTTGTAGTCCATAATAGTTTGCATGTCCTGCCACATCCGACGAGCGTCAGAGCCGGTGTAGTAGGATTCAATGTTAGTCCTGTATTGACGCTTTGCCTGTTTGATGGTTTGTGTGATGGAATAGGGGGATGTCTTAAAAGCGTCCGGATTAGTGTCCCGCTCCTTGAAAGCGGCCGCTCTAGCCTTTATCTCAGTGCGGATGTTGCCTGTAATCCATGGCTTCTGGTTGGGGTATGTACGTACGGTCACTGTGGGGATGACGTCGTTGATGCACTTATTGATGAAGCCGGTGACTGAGGTGGTAAATTTCCTCAATGCCATTGGATGAATCCCAGAACATATTCCAGTCTGTGCTAGCAAAACAGTCCTGTAGCGTAGCATCCGTATCATCTGACCACTTCCATATTGAGTGAGTCACTGGTACTCTCTGCTTTAGCTTTTGCTTGTAAGCAGGAATCAGGAGGATATAATTATGGTCAGATTTGCCAAATGAAGGGTGAGGGAGATCTTTTTATGCGTCTCTGTGTGTGGAGTAAAGGTGGTGTAGAGTTTCCTTTCTCTGGTTGCACATGTGACATGCTGGTAGAAATTATGTAAAACTGATTTAAGTCTGCCTTCCATGAAGTCCCTAGGAGCCCCGCTTCTGGATTAGAATTTTATGGTTTGCTTATGGCCTTCTACAGCTTGTTGGGTGCGGTCTTAGTGCCAGCATCGGTTTGTGGTGTTAAATAGACGGCTACGAAAAATATAGATGAAAACTTTCTTGGTAGATAGTGTGGTCTACAGCTTATCATGAGGTACTCTACTTCAGGTGAGCAATACCTTGAGACTTCCTTAATATTAGACATTGCGCACCAGCTGTTATTGACAAATAGACCCCCACCCCCACCCCTTGTCTTACCAGACGTAGCTGTTCTGTCCTGCCGATGCATGGAAAACCCAGCCAACTCTATATTATCCGTGTCGTCGTTCAGCCACGATTCGGTGAAACATAAGATATTACAGTTTATGTCCCGTTGGTAGGATAGTCTCGAACGGAGATCATCTAGTTTATTCTCCAGTGATTGCACGTTGGCCAATAAAACGAATGGTAGAGGCGTGTTACCCAATCGCCGACTAATTCTCACAAGGCACCCCGATCTCAGCCCCCTGTATTTCCTTATTTTCTTCACACGAATGACGGGGATTTGGGCCTTTTCTCGGAGAAGCAGTATTTCCTTCGCGTCAGACTCATTAAAGAAAACATCTTCGTCCAGTTCGAGTTGAGTAACTGCTGTTCTGATATCCAGAAGCTCTTTTCAGTCATAAGAGACGGTAGCAGCAACATTATGTACAAAATAAGTTACAAACAAAGCGAAAAAACACACAAAATAGCACAGTTGGTTAGGAGCTCGTAAAACGGCAGCCATCCCTTCCGGC
Source organism: Coregonus ussuriensis (assembly GCA_031479575.1). Taxonomy (NCBI): domain Eukaryota; kingdom Metazoa; phylum Chordata; class Actinopteri; order Salmoniformes; family Salmonidae; genus Coregonus; species Coregonus ussuriensis. Next base: position 53,231,236 of record CM062486.1, read on the forward strand.
GCCATTATGACAAGCAGGCTTCAACTTGTCTGTTAAGCGGGATTCTGGGACAAGAAATAGCGGTCCTAGCTGTTAAAAGCAAACCGCGTCGCGGAATCCATGCAAAAACAAGTTCAGTATTTAGAGTGAATTCGGTGTATTCAGACAGCTTCACTTTTCCCACACTTTCTTATGTTACAGTCTTATTCTAAAAAGGATGTAATGAATAATTTTAAAAAATCTGCAATCTACACACAATACCCCATAATGACAGAGCAAAAACAGTTTTTTTTAAATTGTTGCATATTTATTTAAGTATTCAGACCCTTTGCTATGAGACTTGAAATTGAGCTCCGGTGCATCCTGTTTCCTGTTTCTACAAGTTGATTGGAGTCCATATGTGGCAAATTCAATTGATTGGACATGATTTGGAAAGACACACACATGTCTATATAAGGTCCCACAGTTGACAGGGCATGTCAGAGCATAAACCAAGCCATGAGGTCGAAGGAATTGTCTGTAGAGCTCTGAGACAGGATTGTGTTGAGGCACAGATCTGGGGAAGGGTACCAAAAAATGTCTGCAGCATTGAAGGTCCCCAAGAACACAGTGGCCTCTATCATTCTTAAATGGAAGAAGTTTGGAACTGACAAGACTCTTCCTAGAGCTGGCCGCCCGGCCAAACTGAGCAATCGGGGGAGAAGGGCCTTGGTCAGGGAGGTGACCAAAAACCTGATGGTGACTCTGACAGAGCTCTAGAGTTCCTCTGTGGAGATGGGAGAACCTTCCAGAAGGACAACCATCTCTGCAGCACTCCATCAATCATGCCTTTATGGTAGAGTGGCCAGACAGAAGCCACTCCTCAGTAAAAGGCACATGACAGCCCGCTTGGAGTTTGCCAAAAGGCACCTAAAGACTCTCAGACCATGAGAAACAAGATTCTCTGGTCTGATGAAACCAACATTGAACTCTTTGGCCTGAATGCCAAGCGTCACGTCTGGAGGAAACCTGAGACCAACCCTACGGTGAAGCATGGTGGTGGCAGCATCACGCTGTGGGGATGTTTTTCAGTGGCAGGGACTGGGAGACTAGTCAGGATCGAGGCAAAGAGGAACGGAGCAAAGTACAGAGAGATCCTTGATGAAAACCTGCTCCAGAGCGCTCAGGACCTCAGACTGGGTCAAAGGTTCACCTTCCAACAGGACAACGACCCTAAGCACAGAAGTCAGGACAAGTCTCTGAATGTCCTTGAGTGGCCCAGCCAGAGCCCGGACTTGAACCCGATCGAACATCTCTGGAAAGACCTGAAAATACCTGTGCAGCAACACTCCCCATCCAACCTGACAGAGCTTGAGAGGATCTGCAGAGAAGAATGGGAGAAACTCCCCAAATACAGGTGTGCCAAAATTTTATCGTCATATCCAAGAAGACTTGAGGCTGTAACCGCTGCCAAAGGTGCTTTCAGTCTTTACGTCCTCAATTCCATCGATTCAAATGTTATTGCGCCGCGATTGGTTTTTGAGGTAGTCTCCTTAGGAAGAGTGCTTGTCAAGTTTTGTTTGGAAGATTTTGAAATCCTCAGACATGGTTTTGAATGTGGTCTGGCTGGTGACATTCACTCCCTTTAGCTCCTCCACCTCTGGCTGGGTAAACTCCAAACTATGTTTAAATTCCATTACATCCTTAAATAGATCATCAACCCTTTTGTTGGTAGAATCCATAAAGAGTTGCAGGAAGGACTTAAAGTTATTTTCCTGCAGATCTATTAGATCTTTATATAACTATTTTTGTTGATCGAGTAGTTCATGGAGTGTAGTGTTGATACGTATTCCTCTTCTACATTGAGCTTTGCAGTGTTTTTCTGTCTAGTATTAGCCATGCTACAAGCTTGTTGTGAGCTAAAATGAGTTCGCAAACACAACCCACACCCCGCCTCCTGAAAACAGGCCCGCCTCCTGAAAATAAGCTCCGCCTGTGAAATGGCAAACACACACAAGCAACATTTTACATTTTAGTCATTTAGCAGATGCTCTTATCCAGAGCGACTTGCAAGAGCAATTGGGGTTAAGTACCTTGCTTTAGGACACATCGAGAGATGTTTCATCTAGTCAGCTCGGGGATTCGAACCAGAAACCGTTCAGTGATTGGCCCAATGCTCTTAATCAATCAATCAATCAATCAAATGTATTTATAAAGCCCTTTTTACATCAGCAGATGTCACAAATGGCTATACAGAAATCCAGCCTAAAACCCCATACAGCAAGCAATGCAGATGTAGAAGCCCGGTGGCTAGGAAACATAGAAAGGCAGAAACATAGGAAGAAACCTAGAGAGGAACCAGGCTCTGAGGGGTGGCCAGTCCCCTTCTGGCTGTGCCGGGTGGAGATTATAACAGTACATGTCCATTAAGGCCAGATTTTTCTCCAAGATGTTCAAACGTTCATAGATGACCAGCAGGGTCAAATAATAATCATAGTAGTTGTAGAGGTTGCAACAGGTCAGTACATCAGGAGTAAATGTCACTTGGCTTTTCATTGCCGGTCATTTAGAGGTTGAAATAGCAGGAGTGGTAGAGAGAGAGAGTTGAAAACAGCAGGTCTGGGACAAGGTAGCACGTCCAGTGAACAGGTCAGGGTTCCATAGCCGCAGGCAGAACAGTTGAAACTGGAGCAGCAGCATGACCAGGTGGACTGGGGACAGCAAGGAGTCATCAGGCCAGGTAGTCCTGAGGCATGGTCCTAGGGCTCAGATCCTCCGGGAGGGGAGGGAGAGAGAGAGAGAATTAGAGGGATCATACTTCAATTCACACAGGACACCAGATAAGACAGGAGAATTACACCAGATATAACAGACTGACCCTAGCCCCCCGACTGACCCTAGCTGACCCTAGCCCCCCGGCACATAGACTATTGCAGCATAGATACTGGAGGCTGAGACGGAGGGGGGGTCGGGAGACACTGGGGCCCCGTCCGACGATACCCCCGGACAGGGCCAACCAGGTAGGATATATATAAAATGTAAATGTAAAAATATATCCCCACCCACTTTGCCAAAGCACAGCCCCCACACCACCAGAGGGATATCAACAGACCACCAACCTACTACCCTGAGACAAGGCTGAGTATAGCCCACAAAGATCTCCTCCACCGCATGACCCTGAGGGGACGCAAAACCAGACAGGAAGATCATGTTTGTGACTCAACCCACTCAAGTGATGCACCCCTCCTAGGGACGGCATGGAAAGGACCAGTAAGCCAGTGACTCAGCCCCCGTAATAGGGTCAGAGGCAGAGAATCCCAGTGGAGAGAGGGGAGCCGGCCAGGCAGAGACAGCAAGGGCGGTTCGTCGCTCCAGTGCCTTGCCGTTCACCTTCGCACCCCTGGGCCAGACTACACTCAATCATAGGACCTAATGAGATGAGTCTTCAGTAAAGACTTACAGGTTGAGACCGAGTCTGCGTCTCTCACATGGATAAGCAGACCATTACATAAATTGGAGCTCTATAGGAGAAAGCCCTGCCTCCAGCTGTTTGCTTAGAAATTCTAGGGACATTAAGGAGGCCTGCGTCTTGTGACCGTAGCGTACGTGTAGGTATGTACGGCAGGACCAAATCAGAGAGATAGGTAGGAGCAAGCCCATGTAACGCTTTGTAGGTTAGCAGTAAAACCTGCCGCCCAACACGCACCAGTACGATAAACAGAGAGAAGGCAGAGAACTAACTCACTGTACGGATCCTGGCTGCACTTTACTGAACTAGTAGGAGATCACCAACTCAAGTTAGTGCTGAGGATACAAGCAGCATGCAGGGCAGTAAGTCAAAACACTGGTCAAAGATGCTTGGGTGGTTGGATGGAGGTATGAATTAATTAATTGGGGCTTTGGATTCTAGACCTGCTAGGTAATTAACAGGGATAGAGGATGGAAGAGTCTGTTTTAGTCTCATGGTTCCACTCTCAGCTCCTCCTAAATCCTGTGACCTGCAGACAGCTGTGTCAATATGGGCTACGGAGATAAAATCATATTAGAGACATGGATAACTGGAGAACTAATAGTTAACCAGCGGCGTGTTTCCACTCTGAAGAGGCTGTTTCCTGAAGGTAATCCCCTGTATGGAGCAAAAGGAGAGGTTTAATCTGATTGGTTTAGATTTGAGGAAATGGCCAAAAGTAAGTAATAGGCCATAGGGTTGTGATTAGGTCAGAGCCACGGGGAAGGAATGTAGTCTGCTTGGTTTAAATGATGAAGAGGTTTTTAAAGGTTCATATGCTGGGCCTCATAGAGAGAGGGAGAAGAGAGGGGGTCTCCAGTTTGCATAGAGAGGGTCTCCTCCTGTCCCCCTGTCCTGAGGGTGTTTCTAGGAGAGTGCCGTGCTGAGGTCACTGGGTCTGTCATGCCTCCCTGCAGTACGTTACCCTCAACCCTGCAGCCATCATAGGCACAGCTCTCTATAGTAGAGGCCCACAGTAGGGATGTGACAATTGGAAAACATTTCTTAACATTGAAACGTACTTTTTTTCCCTTCGGTTTTTGGTTGGAGGCAGTGGTGTAGTGCTATTTTTATTTTATTCTTTACTACACCGTCATTTGGTTTGGGATCTGTAACCTTCACACCATTATACCCACCCCCATCTACACCCCCCTTACCCAGGGTAGTCAAAACTGTGGAGACATCCCAGCTCCAGGGACTCTGCCTCTGTCATGACCTCACAGCTGAGGAGAGGACAGAGCATCTGGAGTGGGGTGTGGAGCCATGAGTCTCCCCTAGTTCCCTGAACTCTGGCTCTCTTCTCCCTTCACCACTCCAGCCTCCTCCTTTCCCCCAACCCAACCTCATGGTTCCTCCCCCAACCCTGCCTCTGCATTTCCCAGCTCTGACAGTGAGTCAGCTCTTAATGAGGACCAGACCTTCCCCTCTCTCAGAGCTGAGGGTACTCTACTCTACAGGAAGAGTAGGGGTTGTGGGGGACGTCCTAAGTAGCCTAATTACTTATTCATTAATTAATTCCGTTTTTGGTCTGACAGTAGAGCCTAACGTTATACTATATTCGCTTTGTTATGTAGAATAATAACTAATCATTAAGAGATCTCACTAGACATATTGATTCAACTTTATTAAACAAGCACCATTCTGAGAAGCGGCGGCTCTACACCCCTGGTTGAGGGCCTGCGCTGCTGCCAGCAACGGTTTGGGTCTCATGGTGCGTCCCTTTCAGACGGTTTGGGTCTCATGGTGCGTCCCTTTCAGATGGTTTGGGTCTCATGGTGCGTCCCTTTCAGACGGTTTGGGTCTCATGGTGCGTCCCTTTCAGATGGTTTGGGTCTCATGGTGCATCCCTTTCAGATGGTTTGGGTCTCATGGTGCATCCCTTTCAGATGGTTTGGGTCTCATGGTGCATCCCTTTCAGAGGGTGAAGCATTGCACCTGTACTACCATTACTGTAGGGGAGAGTGGGGTAAGATGAGACATTTTTACATTCAGCATCACTCCGTCAAGGGAAATATAGTATTATTTCTAACAAAGATATTTACATACACTGTATTTTTCAGGATGTTGTGTATCCCTGGAAATAATCAGAATTCATGTAAACATTACAGTTTGAAAAGATACTGTGGCTTGTCCAAAATAAGTGGTCTCTTGGCACAACCTACCCCGGGTATGGGGTAAGAAGTGCCGCGGGACAGGTTAAGTTAAGCCACCTACAAATGTCTGTACTGAATGAAATATTACCTCTACCTTTTTAAAACCATGTCTATCTTTATTTCCCAAACACAATTCAATACAATCACAATGGCTTTTTTGTCTTTTAATAATTTAAAGCATAATTTAACACAGGCATCACACCTAACAAACACTTTGTACTTTTAAAACTTTAACGTAATGTCTTGCGTTACGCCGGGGGGAAAACACTTCAATTTTCTCAACTTGCTATTGTCTCAGCTTACCCCATGGCCATTGGCTCAACCATTGTCTCAGCTTACCCCATGGCCATTGGCTCAACCATTGTCTCAGCTTCCCCCATGGCCATTGGCTCAACCATTGCCTCAGGTTACCCCATGGCCATTAGCTCAACCATTGTCTCAGCTTCCCCCATGGCCATTGGCTCAACCATTGTCTCAGCTTCCCCCATGGCCATTGGCTCAACCATTGGCTCAGCTTACCCCATGGCCATTGGCTCAACCATTGTCTCAGCTTCCCCCATGGTCATTGGCTCAACCATTGTCTCAGCTTACCCCATGGCCATTGGCTCAACCATTGTCTCAGCTTACCCCATGGCCATTGGCTCAACCATTGTCTCAGTTTACCCCATGGCCATTGGCTCAACCATTGTCTCAGTTTACCCCATGGCCATTGGCTCAACCATTGTCTCAGTTTACCCCATGGCCATTGGCTCAACCATTGTCTCAGTTTACCCCATGGCCATTGGCTCAACCATTGGCTCAGCTTACCCCATGGCCATTGGCTCAACCATTGTCTCAGGTTACCCCATGGCCATTGGCTCCAAGGCAAACATTTTGACTATATTAGCTCACACAGCTACAAGGATGCACTTTCATGCTAAGTTTAGGACCTCATATAGAAGCTTATAGAGACCCCAACTGATGTATAGAACTACCACCCACCTATTCCCCAGAGGCTGGGTTAGGGGAGAGGAGGAGGCTGGAGTGGTGAGGGGAGAAGAGAGGCAGAGTTCAGGGAGAGGAGGAGAGGAGGAGGCTGGAGTGGTGAGGAGAGAAGAGAGACAGAGTTCAGGGAGAGGAGGTGGCTGGAGTGGTGAAGGGAGAAGAGAGGCAGAGTTCAGGGAGAGGAGGAGGCTGGAGTGGTGAGGGGAAAAGAGAGACAGAGTTCAGGGAGAGGAGGAGAGGAGGAGAGGAGGAGGCTGGAGTGGTGAAGGGAGAAGAGAGCCAGAGTTCAGGGAACTAGGGGAGACTCATGGCTCCACACCCCACTCCAGATGCTCTGTCCTCTCCTCAGCTGTGAGGTCATGACAGAGGCAGAGTCCCTGGAGCTGGGATGTCTCCACAGTTTTGACTACCCTGGGTAAGGGGGGTGTAGATGGGGGTGGGTATAATGGTGTGAAGGGATGAGATCCAAAATCAAACAGAAGGTTATAGCTAACATGTTTATCTGTAGAAAGTTCATTTCCTCCCAGTCAACCTGAGACCTTACTTCCACACTCAGTGTTGGAAAAAGTACCCAATGGTCCTACTTGAGTAAAAATAAAGATACCTTCGGTGATGAGGTGATTTTGAGTTAGTTAAGGGTTAGTGTTAGCTGGGTGTAGTAAGGGTTAGTGTTAGCTGGGTGTAGTAAGGGTTAGTGTTAGCTAGGTGTAGTAAGGGTTAGGGTTAGTGTTAGCTGGGTGTAGTAAGGGTTAGTGTTAGCTGGGTGTAGTAAGGGTTAGTGTTAGCTGGGTGTAGTAAGGGTTAGTGTTAGCTGGGTGTAGTAAGGGTTAGTGTTAGCTGGGTGTAGTAAGGGTTAGTGTTAGCTGGGTGTAGTAAGGGTTAGGGTTAGCTGGGTGTAGTAAGGGTTAGTGTTAGCTGGGTGTAGTAAGGGTTAGTGTTAGCTGGGTGTAGTAAGGGTTAGTGTTAGCTGGGTGTAGTAAGGGTTAGTGTTAGCTGGGTGTAGTAAGGGTTAGGGTTAGTGTTAGCTGGGTGTAGTAAGGGTTAGTGTTAGCTGGGTGTAGTAAGGGTTAGCGTTAGTGTTAGCTGGGTGTAGTAAGGGTTAGTGTTAGCTGGGTGTAGTAAGGGTTAGTGTTAGCTGGGTGTAGTAAGGGTTAGTGTTAGCTGGGTGTAGTAAGGGTTAGTGTTAGCTGGGTGTAGTAAGGGTTAGGGTTAGCTGGGTGTAGTAAGGGTTAGTGTTAGCTGGGTGTAGTAAGGGTTAGTGTTAGCTGGGTGTAGTAAGGGTTAGTGTTAGCTGGGTGTAGTAAGGGTTAGTGTTAGCTGGGTGTAGTAAGGGTTAGGGTTAGTGTTAGCTGGGTGTAGTAAGGGTTAGTGTTAGCTGGGTGTAGTAAGGGTTAGTGTTAGTGTTAGCTGGGTGTAGTAAGGGTTAGTGTTAGCTGGGTGTAGTAAGGGTTAGTGTTAGCTGGGTGTAGTAAGGGTTAGTGTTAGCTGGGTGTAGTAAGGGTTAGGGTTAGTGTTAGCTGGGTGTAGTAAGGGTTAGTGTTAGCTGGGTGTAGTAAGGGTTAGTGTTAGTGTTAGCTGGGTGTAGTAAGGGTTAGTGTTAGCTGGGTGTAGTAAGGGTTAGTGTTAGCTGGGTGTAGTAAGGGTTAGTGTTAGCTGGGTGTAGTAAGGGTTAGTGTTAGCTGGGTGTAGTAAGGGTTAGGGTTAGCTGGGTGTAGTAAGGGTTAGTGTTAGCTGGGTGTAGTAAGGGTTAGTGTTAGCTGGGTGTAGTAAGGGTTAGTGTTAGCTGGGTGTAGTAAGGGTTAGTGTTAGCTGGGTGTAGTAAGGGTTAGGGTTAGTGTTAGCTGGGTGTAGTAAGGGTTAGTGTTAGCTGGGTGTAGTAAGGGTTAGTGTTAGTGTTAGCTGGGTGTAGTAAGGGTTAGTGTTAGCTGGGTGTAGTAAGGGTTAGTGTTAGCTGGGTGTAGTAAGGGTTAGTGTTAGCTGGGTGTAGTAAGGGTTAGTGTTAGTGTTAGCTGGGTGTAGTAAGGGTTAGTGTTAGCTGGGTGTAGTAAGGGTTAGTGTTAGCTGGGTGTAGTAAGGGTTAGTGTTAGTGTTAGCTGGGTGTAGTAAGGGTTAGTGTTAGCTGGGTGTAGTAAGGGTTAGTGTTAGCTAGGTGTAGTAAGGGTTAGTGTTAGCTGGGTGTAGTAAGGGTTAGTGTTAGTGTTAGCTGGGTGTAGTAAGGGTTAGTGTTAGCTGGGTGTAGTAAGGATTAGTGTTAGCTGGGTGTAGTAAGGGTTAGTGTTAGCTGGGTGTAGTAAGGGTTAGTGTTAGTGTTAGCTGGATGTAGTAAGGGTTAGTGTTAGCTGGGTGTAGTAAGGGTTAGTGTTAGTGTTAGCTGGGTGTAGTAAGGGTTAGTGTTAGTGTTAGCTGGGTGTAGTAAGGGTTAGTGTTAGCTGGGTGTAGTAAGGGTTAGTGTTAGTGTTAGCTGGGTGTAGTAAGGGTTAGTGTTAGTGTTAGCTGGGTGTAGTAAGGGTTAGTGTTAGCTGGGTGTAGTAAGGGTTAGTGTTAGCTGGGTGTAGTAAGGGTTAGTGTTAGCTGGGTGCAGTAAGGGTTAGTGTTAGCTGGGTGTAGTAAGGGTTAGTGTTAGTGTTAGCTGGGTGTAGTAAGGGTTAGTGTTAGCTGGGTGTAGTAAGGGTTAGTGTTAGCTGGGTGTAGTAAGGGTTAGTGTTAGCTGGGTGTAGTAAGGGTTAGTGTTAGTGTTAGCTGGGTGTAGTAAGGGTTAGTGTTAGCTGGGTGTAGTAAGGGTTAGTGTTAGCTGGGTGTAGTAAGGGTTAGTGTTAGCTGGGTGTAGTAAGGGTTAGTGTTAGTGTTAGCTGTGTGTAGTAAGGGTTAGTGTTAGTGTTAGCTGTGTGTAGTAAGGGTTAGTGTTAGTGTTAGCTGTGTGTAGTAAGGGTTAGTGTTAGTGTTAGCTGTGTGTAGTAAGGGTTAGTGTTAGTGTTAGCTGGGTGTAGTAAGGGTTAGTGTTAGCTGGGTGTAGTAAGGGTTAGTGTTAGTGTTAGCTGGGTGTAGTAAGGGTTAGTGTTAGCTGGGTGTAGTAAGGGTTAGTGTTAGCTGGGTGTAGTAAGGGTTAGTGTTAGTGTTAGCTGGGTGTAGTAAGGGTTAGTGTTAGCTGGGTGTAGTAAGGGTTAGTGTTAGCTGGGTGTAGTAAGGGTTAGTGTTAGTGTTAGCTGGATGTAGTAAGGGTTATTGTTAGTGTTAGCTGGGTGTAGTAAGGGTTAGTGTTAGTGTTAGCTGGGTGTAGTAAGGGTTAGTGTTAGCTGGGTGTAGTAAGGGTTAGTGTTAGTGTTAGCTGGGTGTAGTAAGGGTTAGTGTTAGCTGGGTGTAGTAAGGGTTAGTGTTAGCTGTGTGTAGTAAGGGTTAGTGTTAGTGTTAGCTGGATGTAGTAAGGGTTATTGTTAGTGTTAGCTGGGTGTAGTAAGGGTTAGTGTTAGTGTTAGCTGTGTGTAGTAAGGGTTAGTGTTAGCTGGGTGTAGTAAGGGTTAGTGTTAGTGTTAGCTGTGTGTAGTAAGGGTTAGTGTTAGCTGGGTGTAGTAAGGGTTAGTGTTAGTGTTAGCTGGGTGTAGTAAGGGTTAGTGTTAGCTGGGTGTAGTAAGGGTTAGTGTTAGTGTTAGCTGGATGTAGTAAGGGTTATTGTTAGTGTTAGCTGGGTGTAGTAAGGGTTAGTGTTAGCTGGGTGTAGTAAGGGTTAGTGTTAGTGTTAGCTGGGTGTAGTAAGGGTTAGTGTTAGTGTTAGCTGGGTGTAGTAAGGGTTAGTGTTAGTGTTAGCTGGGTGTAGTAAGGGTTAGTGTTAGTGTTAGCTGGGTGTAGTAAGGGTTAGTGTTAGTGTTAGCTGGGTGTAGTAAGGGTTAGTGTTAGCTGTGTGTAGTAAGGGTTAGTGTTAGTGTTAGCTGGATGTAGTAAGGGTTAGTGTTAGTGTTAGCTGGGTGTAGTAAGGGTTAGTGTTAGTGTTAGCTGGGTGTAGTAAGGGTTAGTGTTAGCTGGGTGTAGTAAGGGTTAGTGTTAGCTGGGTGTAGTAAGGGTTAGTGTTAGTGTTAGCTGGGTGTAGTAAGGGTTAGTGTTAGCTGGGTGTAGTAAGGGTTAGTGTTAGTGTTAGCTGGGTGTAGTAAGGGTTAGTGTTAGCTGGGTGTAGTAAGGGTTAGTGTTAGTGTTAGCTGGGTGTAGTAAGGGTTAGTGTTAGCTGGGTGTAGTAAGGGTTAGTGTTAGCTGGGTGTAGTAAGGGTTAGTGTTAGCTGGGTGTAGTAAGGGTTAGTGTTAGCTGGGTGTAGTAAGGGTTAGTGTTAGCTGGGTGTAGTAAGGGTTAGTGTTAGTGTTAGCTGTGTGTAGTAAGGGTTAGTGTTAGCTGGGTGTAGTAAGCGTTAGTGTTAGTGTTAGCTGGGTGTAGTAAGGGTTAGTGTTAGCTGGGTGTAGTAAGGGTTAGTGTTAGCTGGGTGTAGTAAGGGTTAGTGTTAGCTGGGTGTAGTAAGGGTTAGTGTTAGTGTTAGCTGGGTGTAGTAAGGGTTAGTGTTAGCTGGGTGTAGTAAGGGTTAGTGTTAGCTGTGTGTAGTAAGGGTTAGTGTTAGTGTTAGCTGGATGTAGTAAGGGTTAGTGTTAGCTGGGTGTAGTAAGGGTTAGTGTTAGTGTTAGCTCGGTGTAGTAAGGGTTAGTGTTAGCTGGGTGTAGTAAGGGTTAGTGTTAGCTGGGTGTAGTAAGGGTTAGTGTTAGCTGGGTGTAGTAAGGGTTAGTGTTAGCTGGGTGTAGTAAGGGTTAGTGTTAGCTGTGTGTAGTAAGGGTTAGTGTTAGTGTTAGCTGGGTGTAGTAAGGGTTAGTGTTAGCTGGGTGTAGTAAGGGTTAGTGTTAGCTGGGTGTAGTAAGGGTTAGTGTTAGCTGGGTGTAGTAAGGGTTAGTGTTAGCTGAGTGTAGTAAGGGTTAGTGTTAGCTGGGTGTAGTAAGGGTTAGTGTTAGCTGTGTGTAGTAAGGGTTAGTGTTAGTGTTAGCTGGGTGTAGTAAGGGTTAGTGTTAGTGTTAGCTGGGTGTAGTAAGGGTTAGTGTTAGTGTTAGCTGGGTGTAGTAAGGGTTAGTGTTAGTGTTAGCTGGGTGTAGTAAGGGTTAGTGTTAGTGTTAGCTGGGTGTAGTAAGGGTTAGTGTTAGCTGGGTGTAGTAAGGGTTAGTGTTAGCTGGGTGTAGTAAGGGTTAGTGTTAGCTGGGTGTAGTAAGGGTTAGTGTTAGCTGGGTGTAGTAAGGGTTAGTGTTAGTGTTAGCTGGGTGTAGTAAGGGTTAGTGTTAGTGTTAGCTGGGTGTAGTAAGGGTTAGTGTTAGTGTTAGCTGGGTGTAGTAAGGGTTAGTGTTAGTGTTAGCTGGGTGTAGTAAGGGTTAGTGTTAGCTGGGTGTAGTAAGGGTTAGGGTTAGCTGGGTGTAGTAAGGGTTAGTGTTAGCTGGGTGTAGTAAGGGTTAGTGTTAGCTGGGTGTAGTAAGGGTTAGTGTTAGCTGGGTGTAGTAAGGGTTAGTATTAGTGTTAGCTGGGTGTAGTAAGGGTTAGTGTTAGCTGGGTGTAGTAAGGGTTAGTGTTAGCTGGGTGTAGTAAGGGTTAGTGTTAGCTGGGTGTAGTAAGGGTTAGTGTTAGTGTTAGCTGGATGTAGTAAGGGTTAGTGTTAGTGTTAGCTGGGTGTAGTAAGGGTTAGTGTTAGTGTTAGCTGGGTGTAGTAAGGGTTAGTGTTAGTGTTAGCTGGGTGTAGTAAGGGTTAGTGTTAGCTGGGTGTAGTAAGGGTTAGTGTTAGCTGGGTGTAGTAAGGGTTAGTGTTAGTGTTAGCTGGGTGTAGTAAGGGTTAGTGTTAGTGTTAGCTGGGTGTAGTAAGGGTTAGTGTTAGTGTTAGCTGGGTGTAGTAAGGGTTAGTGTTAGCTGGGTGTAGTAAGGGTTAGTGTTAGCTGGGTGTAGTAAGGGTTAGTGTTAGCTGGGTGTAGTAAGGGTTAGTGTTAGTGTTAGCTGGGTGTAGTAAGGGTTAGTGTTAGCTGGGTGTAGTAAGGGTTAGTGTTAGTGTTAGCTGGGTGTAGTAAGGGTTAGGGTTAGCTGGGTGTAGTAAGGGTTAGTGTTAGCTGGGTGTAGTAAGGGTTAGTGTTAGCTGGGTGTAGTAAGGGTTAGTGTTAGCTGGGTGTAGTAAGTGTTAGTGTTAGCTGGGTGTAGTAAGGGTTAGTGTTAGTGTTAGCTGGGTGTAGTAAGGGTTAGTGTTAGCTGGGTGTAGTAAGGGTTAGTGTTAGCTGGGTGTAGTAAGGGTTAGTGTTAGCTGGGTGTAGTAAGGGTTAGTGTTAGCTGGGTGTAGTAAGGGTTAGTGTTAGCTGGGTGTAGTAAGGGTTAGTGTTAGCTGGGTGTAGTAAGGGTTAGTGTTAGCTGGGTGTAGTAAGGGTTAGTGTTAGCTGGGTGTAGTAAGGGTTAGTGTTAGCTGGGTGTAGTAAGGGTTAGTGTTAGCTGGGTGTAGTAAGGGTTAGTGTTAGCTGGGTGTAGTAAGGGTTAGTGTTAGCTGGGTGTAGTAAGGGTTAGTGTTAGCTGGGTGTAGTAAGGGTTAGTGTTAGCTGGGTGTAGTAAGGGTTAGTGTTAGTGTTAGCTGGGTGTAGTAAGGGTTAGTGTTAGCTGGGTGTAGTAAGGGTTAGTGTTAGTGTTAGCTGGGTGTAGTAAGGGTTAGTGTTAGTGTTAGCTGGGTGTAGTAAGGGTTAGTGTTAGCTGGGTGTAGTAAGGGTTAGTGTTAGTGTTAGCTGGGTGTAGTAAGGGTTAGTGTTAGCTGGGTGTAGTAAGGGTTATGTTAGCTGGGTGTAGTAAGGGTTAGTGTTAGCTGGGTGTAGTAAGGGTTAGTGTTAGTGTTAGCTGGGTGTAGTAAGGGTTAGTGTTAGTGTTAGCTGGGTGTAGTAAGGGTTAGTGTTAGTGTTAGCTGGGTGTAGTAAGGGTTAGTGTTAGTGTTAGCTGGGTGTAGTAAGGGTTAGTGTTAGCTGGATGTAGTAAGGGTTAGTGTTAGTGTTAGCTGGGTGTAGTAAGGGTTAGTGTTAGTGTTAGCTAGGTGTAGTAAGGGTTAGTGTTAGCTGGGTGTAGTAAGGGTTAGTGTTAGTGTTAGCTGGGTGTAGTAAGGGTTAGTGTTAGCTGGGTGTAGTAAGGGTTAGTGTTAGTGTTAGCTGGGTGTAGTAAGGGTTAGTGTTAGCTGGGTGTAGTAAGGGTTAGTGTTAGCTGGGTGTAGTAAGGGTTAGTGTTAGTGTTAGCTGGGTGTAGTAAGGGTTAGTGTTAGCTGGGTGTAGTAAGGGTTAGTGTTAGCTGGGTGTAGTAAGTGTTAGTGTTAGTGTTAGCTGGGTGTAGTAAGGGTTAGTGTTAGCTGGGTGTAGTAAGGGTTAGTGTTAGTGTTAGCTGGGTGTAGTAAGGGTTAGTGTTAGCTGGGTGTAGTAAGGGTTAGTGTTAGTGTTAGCTGGGTGTAGTAAGGGTTAGTGTTAGCTGGGTGTAGTAAGGGTTAGTGTTAGCTGGGTGTAGTAAGGGTTAGTGTTAGCTGGGTGTAGTAAGGGTTAGTGTTAGCTGGGTGTAGTAAGGGTTAGTGTTAGCTGGGTGTAGTAAGGGTTAGTGTTAGCTGGGTGTAGTAAGGGTTAGTGTTAGCTGGGTGTAGTAAGGGTTAGTGTTAGCTGGGTGTAGTAAGGGTTAGTGTTAGCTGGGTGTAGTAAGGGTTAGTGTTAGCTGGGTGTAGTAAGGGTTAGTGTTAGCTGGGTGTAGTAAGGGTTAGTGTTAGCTGGGTGTAGTAAGGGTTAGTGTTAGTGTTAGCTGGGTGTAGTAAGGGTTAGTGTTAGCTGGGTGTAGTAAGGGTTAGTGTTAGCTGGGTGTAGTAAGGGTTAGTGTTAGTGTTAGCTGGGTGTAGTAAGGGTTAGTGTTAGCTGGGTGTAGTAAGGGTTAGTGTTAGTGTTAGCTGGGTGTAGTAAGGGTTAGTGTTAGCTGGGTGTAGTAAGGGTTAGTGTTAGCTGGGTGTAGTAAGGGTTAGTGTTAGCTGGGTGTAGTAAGGGTTAGTGTTAGTGTTAGCTGGGTGTAGTAAGGGTTAGTGTTAGTGTTAGCTGGGTGTAGTAAGGGTTAGTGTTAGTGTTAGCTGGGTGTAGTAAGGGTTAGTGTTAGTGTTAGCTGGGTGTAGTAAGGGTTAGTGTTAGCTGGATGTAGTAAGGGTTAGTGTTAGTGTTAGCTGGGTGTAGTAAGGGTTAGTGTTAGTGTTAGCTAGGTGTAGTAAGGGTTAGTGTTAGCTGGGTGTAGTAAGGGTTAGTGTTAGTGTTAGCTGGGTGTAGTAAGGGTTAGTGTTAGCTGGGTGTAGTAAGGGTTAGTGTTAGTGTTAGCTGGGTGTAGTAAGGGTTAGTGTTAGCTGGGTGTAGTAAGGGTTAGTGTTAGCTGGGTGTAGTAAGGGTTAGTGTTAGTGTTAGCTGGGTGTAGTAAGGGTTAGTGTTAGCTGGGTGTAGTAAGGGTTAGTGTTAGCTGGGTGTAGTAAGTGTTAGTGTTAGTGTTAGCTGGGTGTAGTAAGGGTTAGTGTTAGCTGGGTGTAGTAAGGGTTAGTGTTAGCTGGGTGTAGTAAGGGTTAGTGTTAGCTGGGTGTAGTAAGGGTTAGTGTTAGCTGGGTGTAGTAAGGGTTAGTGTTAGCTGGGTGTAGTAAGGGTTAGTGTTAGCTGGGTGTAGTAAGGGTTAGTGTTAGCTGGGTGTAGTAAGGGTTAGTGTTAGCTGGGTGTAGTAAGGGTTAGTGTTAGCTGGGTGTAGTAAGGGTTAGTGTTAGCTGGGTGTAGTAAGGGTTAGTGTTAGCTGGGTGTAGTAAGGGTTAGTGTTAGTGTTAGCTGGGTGTAGTAAGGGTTAGTGTTAGCTGGGTGTAGTAAGGGTTAGTGTTAGCTGGGTGTAGTAAGGGTTAGTGTTAGCTGGGTGTAGTAAGGGTTAGTGTTAGGGTTAAGGGTTAGTGTTAGTGTTAGCTGGGTGTAGTAAGGGTTAGTGTTAGTGTTAGCTGGGTGTAGTAAGGGTTAGTGTAGTGTTAGCTGGGTGTAGTAAGGGTTAGTGTTAGTGTTAGCTGGGTGTAGTAAGGGTTAGTGTTAGTGTTAGCTGGTGTAGTAAGGGTTAGTGTTAGCTGGGTGTAGTAAGGGTTAGTGTTAGTGTTAGCTGGGTGTAGTAAGGGTTAGTGTTAGCTGGGTGTAGTAAGGGTTAGTGTTAGTGTTAGCTGGGTGTAGTAAGGGTTAGTGTAGTGTTAGCTGGGTGTAGTAAGGGTTAGTGTTAGTGTTAGCTGGGTGTAGTAAGGGTTAGTGTTAGCTGGGTGTAGTAAGGGTTAGTGTTAGCTGGGTGTAGTAAGGGTTAGGGTTAGTGTTAGCTGGGTGTAGTAAGGGTTAGTGTTAGTGTTAGCTGGGTGTAGTAAGGGTTAGTGTTAGCTGGGTGTAGTAAGGGTTAGTGTTAGTGTTAGCTGGGTGTAGTAAGGGTTAGTGTTAGCTGGGTGTAGTAAGGGTTAGTGTTAGTGTTAGCTGGGTGTAGTAAGGGTTAGTGTTAGCTGGGTGTAGTAAGGGTTAGTGTTAGCTGGGTGTAGTAAGGGTTAGTGTTAGCTGGGTGTAGTAAGGGTTAGTGTTAGCTGGGTGTAGTAAGGGTTAGTGTTAGCTGGGTGTAGTAAGGGTTAGTGTTAGCTGGGTGTAGTAAGGGTTAGTGTTAGCTGGGTGTAGTAAGGGTTAGTGTTAGTGTTAGCTGGGTGTAGTAAGGGTTAGTGTTAGTGTTAGCTGGGTGTAGTAAGGGTTAGTGTTAGTTGGGTGTAGTAAGGGTTAGTGTTAGCTGGGTGTAGTAAGGGTTAGTGTTAGCTGGGTGTAGTAAGGGTTAGTGTTAGTGTTAGCTGGGTGTAGTAAGGGTTAGTGTTAGTGTTAGCTGGGTGTAGTAAGGGTTAGTGTTAGCTGGGTGTAGTAAGGGTTAGTGTTAGCTGGGTGTAGTAAGGGTTAGTGTTAGTGTTAGCTGGGTGTAGTAAGGGTTAGTGTTAGCTGGGTGTAGTAAGGGTTAGTGTTAGCTGGGTGTAGTAAGGGTTAGTGTTAGTGTTAGCTGGGTGTAGTAAGGGTTAGTGTTAGCTGGGTGTAGTAAGGGTAGTGTTAGTGTTAGCTGGGTGTAGTAAGGGTTAGTGTTAGCTGGGTGTAGTAAGGGTTAGTGTTAGCTAGGTGTAGTAAGGGTTAGTGTTAGCTGGGTGTAGTAAGGGTTAGTGTTAGTGTTAGCTGGGTGTAGTAAGGGTTAGTGTTAGTGTTAGCTGGGTGTAGTAAGGGTTAGTGTTAGCTGGGTGTAGTAAGGGTTAGTGTTAGTGTTAGCTGGGTGTAGTAAGGGTTAGTGTTAGCTGGGTGTAGTAAGGGTTAGTGTTAGCTGGGTGTAGTAAGGGTTAGTGTTAGCTAGGTGTAGTAAGGGTTAGTGTTAGCTGGGTGTAGTAAGGGTTAGTGTTAGTGTTAGCTGGGTGTAGTAAGGGTTAGTGTTAGCTGGGTGTAGTAAGGGTTAGTGTTAGCTGGGTGTAGTAAGGGTTAGTGTTAGCTGGGTGTAGTAAGGGTTAGTGTTAGCTGGTTGTAGTAAGGGTTAGTGTTAGCTGGGTGTAGTAAGGGTTAGTGTTAGCTGGGTGTAGTAAGGGTTAGTGTTAGCTGGGTGTAGTAAGGGTTAGTGTTAGTGTTAGCTGGGTGTAGTAAGGGTTAGTGTTAGCTGGGTGTAGTAAGGGTTAGTGTTAGCTGGGTGTAGTAAGGGTTAGTGTTAGCTGGGTGTAGTAAGGGTTAGTGTTAGTGTTAGCTGGGTGTAGTAAGGGTTAGTGTTAGTGTTAGCTGGGTGTAGTAAGGGTTAGTGTTAGCTGGGTGTAGTAAGGGTTAGTGTTAGCTGGTGTAGTAAGGGTTAGGGTTAGTGTTAGCTGGGTGTAGTAAGGGTTAGTGTTAGTGTTAGCTGGGTGTAGTAAGGGTTAGTGTTAGTGTTAGCTGGGTGTAGTAAGGGTTAGTGTTAGCTGGGTGTAGTAAGGGTTAGTGTTAGCTGGGTGTAGTAAGGGTTAGTGTTAGTGTTAGCTGGGTGTAGTAAGGGTTAGTGTTAGCTG
Source organism: Coregonus ussuriensis (assembly GCA_031479575.1). Lineage (NCBI taxonomy): Eukaryota > Metazoa > Chordata > Actinopteri > Salmoniformes > Salmonidae > Coregonus > Coregonus ussuriensis. The sequence goes on from CM062486.1 coordinate 53,248,908, forward strand.
GGTGTAGTAAGGGTTAGTGTTAGCTGGGTGTAGTAAGGGTTAGTGTTAGCTGGGTGTAGTAAGGGTTAGTGTTAGCTGGGTGTAGTAAGGGTTAGTGTTAGCTGGGTGTAGTAAGGGTTAGTGTTAGCTGGGTGTAGTAAGGGTTAGTGTTAGCTGGGTGTAGTAAGGGTTAGTGTTAGTGTTAGCTGGGTGTAGTAAGGGTTAGTGTTAGTGTTAGCTGGGTGTAGTAAGGGTTAGTGTTAGCTGGGTGTAGTAAGGGTTAGTGTTAGCTGGGTGTAGTAAGGGTTAGTGTTAGCTGGGTGTAGTAAGGGTTAGTGTTAGTGTTAGCTGGGTGTAGTAAGGGTTAGTGTTAGTGTTAGCTGGGTGTAGTAAGGGTTAGTGTTAGCTGGGTGTAGTAAGGGTTAGTGTTAGCTGGGTGTAGTAAGGGTTAGTGTTAGTGTTAGCTGGGTGTAGTAAGGGTTAGTGTTAGCTGGGGTGTAGTAAGGGTTAGTGTTAGCTGGGTGTAGTAAGGGTTAGTGTTAGTGTTAGCTGGGTGTAGTAAGGGTTAGTGTTAGCTGGGTGTAGTAAGGGTTAGTGTTAGTGTTAGCTGGGTGTAGTAAGGGTTAGTGTTAGCTGGGTGTAGTAAGGGTTAGTGTTAGCTAGGTGTAGTAAGGGTTAGTGTTAGCTGGGTGTAGTAAGGGTTAGTGTTAGTGTTAGCTGGGTGTAGTAAGGGTTAGTGTTAGTGTTAGCTGGGTGTAGTAAGGGGGTTAGTGTTAGTGTTAGCTGGGATGTAGTAAGGGTTAGTGTTAGCTGGGTGTAGTAAGGCGTTAGGGTTAGCTGGGTGTAGTAAGGGTTAGGGTTAGTGTTAGCTGGGTGTAGTAAGGGTTAGTGTTAGTGTTAGCTGGGTGTAGTAAGGGTTAGTGTAAGCTGGGTGTAGTAAGGGTTAGTGTTAGTGTTAGCTGGTGTAGTAAGGGTTAGTGTTAGCTGGGTGTAGTAAGGGTTAGTGTTAGTGTTAGCTGGGTGTAGTAAGGGTTAGTGTTAGCTGGGTGTAGTAAGGGTTAGTGTTTAGCTGGGTGTAGTAAGGGTTAGTGTTAGCTGGGTGTAGTAACGGGTTTAGTGTTAGCTGGGTGTAGTAAGGGTTAGTGTTAGCTGGGTGTAGTAAGGGTTAGTGTTAGCTGGGTGTAGTAAGGGTTAGTGTTAGCCTGGGTGTAGTAAGCGATAGTGTTTAGTGTTAGCTGGGTGTAGTAAGGGTTAGTGTTAGTGTTAGCTGGGTGTAGTAAGGGTTAGTGTTAGTTGGGTGTAGTAAGGGTTAGTGTTAGCTGGGTGTAGTAAGGGTTAGTGTTAGCTGGGTGTAGTAAGGGTTAGTGTTAGTGTTAGCTGGGTGTAGTAAGGGTTAGTGTTAGTGTTAGCTGGGTGTAGTAAGGGTTAGTGTTAGCTGGGTGTAGTAAGGGTTAGTGTTAGCTGGGTGTAGTAAGGGTTAGTGTTAGTGTTAGCTGGGTGTAGTAAGGGTTAGTGTTAGCTGGGTGTAGTAAGGGTTAGTGTTAGCTGGGTGTAGTAAGGGTTAGTGTTAGTGTTAGCTGGGTGTAGTAAGGGTTAGTGTTAGCTGGGTGTAGTAAGGGTTAGTGTTAGTGTTAGCTGGGTGTAGAAAGGGTTAGTGTTAGCTGGGTGTAGTAAGGGTTAGTGTTAGCTAGGTGTAGTAAGGGTTAGTGTTAGCTGGGTGTAGTAAGGGTTAGTGTTAGTGTTAGCTGGGTGTAGTAAGGGTTAGTGTTAGCTGGGTGTAGTAAGGGTTAGTGTTAGCTGGGTGTAGTAAGGGTTAGTGTTAGTGTTAGCTGGGTGTAGTAAGGGTTAGTGTTAGTGTTAGCTGGGTGTAGTAAGGGTTAGTGTTAGCTGGGTGTAGTAAGGGTTAGTGTTAGCTAGGTGTAGTAAGGGTTAGTGTTAGCTGGGTGTAGTAAGGGTTAGTGTTAGTGTTAGCTGGGTGTAGTAAGGGTTAGTGTTAGCTGGGTGTAGTAAGGGTTAGTGTTAGCTGGGTGTAGTAAGGGTTAGTGTTAGCTGGGTGTAGTAAGGGTTAGTGTTAGTGTTTGCTGGGTGTACTAAGGGTTAGTGTTAGTGTTAGCTGGGTGTAGTAAGGGTTAGTGTTAGCTGGGTGTAGTAAGGGTTAGTGTTAGTGTTAGCTGGGTGTAGTAAGGGTTATTGTTAGCTGGGTGTAGTAAGGGTTAGTGTTAGTGTTAGCTGGGTGTAGTAAGGGTTAGTGTTAGTGTTAGCTGGGTGTAGTAAGGGTTAGTGTTAGTGTTAGCTGGGTGTAGTAAGGGTTAGTGTTAGCTGGGTGTAGTAAGGGTTAGGGTTAGCTGGGTGTAGTAAGGGTTAGGGTTAGTGTTAGCTGGGTGTAGTAAGGGTTAGTGTTAGTGTTAGCTGGGTGTAGTAAGGGTTAGTGTTAGCTGGGTGTAGTAAGGGTTAGTGTTAGTGTTAGCTGGGTGTAGTAAGGGTTAGTGTTAGCTGGGTGTAGTAAGGGTTAGTGTTAGTGTTAGCTGGGTGTAGTAAGGGTTAGTGTTAGCTGGGTGTAGTAAGGGTTAGTGTTAGCTGGGTGTAGTAAGGGTTAGTGTTAGCTGGGTGTAGTAAGGGTTAGTGTTAGCTGGGTGTAGTAAGGGTTAGTGTTAGCTGGGTGTAGTAAGGGTTAGTGTTAGCTGGGTGTAGTAAGGGTTAGTGTTAGCTGGGTGTAGTAAGGGTTAGTGTTAGTGTTAGCTGGGTGTAGTAAGGGTTAGTGTTAGTGTTAGCTGGGTGTAGTAAGGGTTAGTGTTAGTTGGGTGTAGTAAGGGTTAGTGTTAGCTGGGTGTAGTAAGGGTTAGTGTTAGCTGGGTGTAGTAAGGGTTAGTGTTAGTGTTAGCTGGGTGTAGTAAGGGTTAGTGTTAGTGTTAGCTGGGTGTAGTAAGGGTTAGTGTTAGCTGGGTGTAGTAAGGGTTAGTGTTAGCTGGGTGTAGTAAGGGTTAGTGTTAGTGTTAGCTGGGTGTAGTAAGGGTTAGTGTTAGCTGGGTGTAGTAAGGGTTAGTGTTAGCTGGGTGTAGTAAGGGTTAGTGTTAGTGTTAGCTGGGTGTAGTAAGGGTTAGTGTTAGCTGGGTGTAGTAAGGGTTAGTGTTAGTGTTAGCTGGGTGTAGTAAGGGTTAGTGTTAGCTGGGTGTAGTAAGGGTTAGTGTTAGCTAGGTGTAGTAAGGGTTAGTGTTAGCTGGGTGTAGTAAGGGTTAGTGTTAGTGTTAGCTGGGTGTAGTAAGGGTTAGTGTTAGCTGGGTGTAGTAAGGGTTAGTGTTAGCTGGGTGTAGTAAGGGTTAGTGTTAGTGTTAGCTGGGTGTAGTAAGGGTTAGTGTTAGTGTTAGCTGGGTGTAGTAAGGGTTAGTGTTAGCTGGGTGTAGTAAGGGTTAGTGTTAGCTAGGTGTAGTAAGGGTTAGTGTTAGCTGGGTGTAGTAAGGGTTAGTGTTAGTGTTAGCTGGGTGTAGTAAGGGTTAGTGTTAGCTGGGTGTAGTAAGGGTTAGTGTTAGCTGGGTGTAGTAAGGGTTAGTGTTAGTGTTAGCTGGGTGTAGTAAGGGTTAGTGTTAGTGTTAGCTGGGTGTAGTAAGGGTTAGTGTTAGTGTTAGCTGGGTGTAGTAAGGGTTAGTGTTAGTGTTAGCTGGGTGTAGTAAGGGTTAGTGTTAGCTGGGTGTAGTAAGGGTTAGTGTTACTGTTAGCTGGGTGTAGTAAGGGTTATCTTAGACTGCCTTAATCTTTTCTTTTTATAGGCCAGTCTGAGATATGGCTTTTTCTTTACAACTCTGCCTAGAAGGTCAGCATCCCGGAGTCACCTCTTTACTGTTGACGTTGAGACTGGTGTTTTGTGGGTACTATTTAATGAAGCTTCCAGTTGAGGACCTGTGAGGCGTCTGTTTCTCAAACTAGATAATGTATTTGTCCTCTCGCTCAGTTGTGCACCGGGGCCTCCCACTCCTCTTTCTATTCTGGTTAGAGACAGTTTGCGCTGTTCTGTGAAGGTAGTAGTACACAGCGTTGTACGAGATCTTCAGTTTCTTGGCAATTTCTCACATGGAATAGCGTTCATTTCTCAGAAGAAGGATAGACTGACGAGTTTCAGAAGAAAGTTCTTTGTTTCTGGCAATTTTGAGCCTGTAATTGAACCCACAATTGCTGATGCTCCAGATACTCAACTAGTCTCAAGAAGGCCAGTTTTATTGCTTCTTTAATCAGCACAACAGTTTTCAGCTGTGCTAACATAATTGCAAAAGGGTTTTCTAATGATCAATTAGCCTTTTAAAATGATAAACTTGGATTAGCAAACACAACGTGCCATTGGAACACAGGACTGATGGTTGCTGATAATGGGCCTCTGTACGGCTATGTAGATATTCCATTAAAAATCAGCCGTTTCCAGCTACAATAGCCATTTACAACATTAACAATGTCTACACTGTATTTCTGATCAATTTGATGTTCTTTTAATGGACAAAAAAAGTGATTTTCTTTAGAAAACAAGGAAATTTCTATGTGACCCCAAACTTTTGAACGGTAGTGTGTGTATGGACCATTTCTTTGTGCACGGGGACATTGTCATGCTGAAACAGGAAAGGGCCTTCCCCAAACTGTTGCCACAAAGTTGGAAGCACAGAATGTCATCGTATGCTGTAGTGTTAAGATTTCCCTTCACTTGAAGTAAGGGGCCTAGCCCAAACCATGAAAAACAGCCCCAGACCATATTCCTCCTCCAACAAACTTTACAGTTGGCACTATGCATTCGGGTAGGTAGCATTTTACTGGCATCCGCCAAACCCAGATTCATCTGTCAGACTGCCAGATGTTGAAGCGTGATTCATCACTCCAGATAATGCGTATCCACTGCTCCAGAGTCCAATGGCGCCGAACTTTACACCACTCCAGCCGACGTTGGTATTGCAATCTTAGGCTTGTGTGCGGCTGCTTGGCCATGAAAACCCATTTAATTGAAGCTCCCAACACAGTTGTGCTGACGTTGCTTCCAGAGGCAGTTTGGAACTCGGAAGTGAGTGTTGCAACCAAGGACAGATGATTTTTACGTGCTACGTGCTTCAGCACCCAGCGGTCCCGTTCTGTGAGCTTGTGTGGCCTACCACTTAGCGGCTGAGCTGTTGTTGCTCCTAGATGTTTCCACTTCACAATAACAGAACTTACAGTTGACTGGGGCAGCTCTAGCAGGGCAGAGATTGGACAAACTGACTTGTTGGAAAGGTGGCATCCTATGACGGTGCCATGTTGAAAGTCACTGAGCTCTTCAGTACAGGCCATTCTACTGCCAAGGTTTGTTTATGGAGATTGAATGGCTGTGTGTTCGATTTTATACACCCGTCAGCAACGGGTGTGGCTGAAATAGTCATGATCACCACAGTACCTAGGACAGAGGATGGTAGTCATGATCACCACAGTACCTAGGACAGAGCAGAGGATGGTAGTCATGATCACCACAGTACCTAGGACAGAGCAGAGGATGGTAGTCATGATCACCACAGTACCTAGGACAGAGGATGGTAGTCATGATCACCACAGTACCTAGGACAGAGGATGGTAGTCATGATCACCACAGTACCTAGGACAGAGCAGAGGATGGTAGTCATGATCACCACAGTACCTAGGACAGAGGATGGTAGTCATGATCACCACAATACCTAGGACAGAGCAGAGGATGGTAGTCATGATCACCACAGTACCTAGGACAGAGCAGAGGATGGTAGTCATGATCACAACAGTACCTAGGACAGAGCAGAGGATGGTAGTCATGATCACCACAGTACCTAGGACAGAGCAGAGGATGGTAGTCTTGATCACCACAGTACCTAGGACAGAGCAGAGGATGGTAGTCATGATCACCACAGTACCTAGGACAGAGCAGAGGATGGTAGTCATGATCACCACAGTACCTAGGACAAAGCAGAGGATGGTAGTCATGATCACCACAGTACCTAGGACAGAGGATGGTAGTCATGATCACCACAGTACCTAGGACAGAGGATGGTAATCATGATCACCACAGTACCTAGGACAGAGCAGAGGATGGTAGTCATGATCACCACAGTACCTAGGACAGAGGATGGTAGTCATGATCACCACAGTACCTAGGACAGAGCAGAGGATGGTAGTCATGATCACCACAGTACCTAGGACAGAGCAGAGGATGGTAGTCATGATCACCACAGTACCTAGGACAGAGCAGAGGATGGTAGTCATGATCACCACAGTACCTAGGACAGAGCAGAGGATGGTAGTCTTGATCACCACAGTACCTAGGACAGAGCAGAGGATGGTAGTCATGATCACCACAGTACCTAGGACAGAGGATGGTAGTCATGATCACCACAGTACCTAGGACAAAGCAGAGGATGGTAGTCATGATCACCACAGTACCTAGGACAGAGGATGGTAGTCATGATCACCACAGTACCTAGGACAGAGGATGGTAGTCATGATCACCACAGTACCTAGGACAGAGCAGAGGATGGTAGTCATGATCACCACAGTACCTAGGACAGAGGATGGTAGTCATGATCACCACAGTACCTAGGACAGAGCAGAGGATGGTAGTCATGATCACCACAGTACCTAGGACAGAGGATGGTAGTCATGATCACCACAATACCTAGGACAGAGCAGAGGATGGTAGTCATGATCACCACAGTACCTAGGACAGAGCAGAGGATGGTAGTCATGATCACCACAGTACCTAGGACAGAGCAGAGGATGGTAGTCATGATCACCACAGTACCTAGGACAGAGCAGAGGATGGTAGTCATGATCACCACAGTACCTAGGACAGAGCAGAGGATGGTAGTCATGATCACCACAGTACCTAGGACAGAGCAGAGGATGGTAGTCTTGATCACCACAGTACCTAGGACAGAGCAGAGGATGGTAGTCATGATCACCACAGTACCTAGGACAGAGCAGAGGATGGTAGTCATGATCACCACAGTACCTAGGACAAAGCAGAGGATGGTAGTCATGATCACCACAGTACCTAGGACAGAGGATGGTAGTCATGATCACCACAGTACCTAGGACAGAGGATGGTAGTCATGATCACCACAGTACCTAGGACAGAGCAGAGGATGGTAGTCATGATCACCACAGTACCTAGGACAGAGGATGGTAGTCATGATCACCACAGTACCTAGGACAGAGCAGAGGATGGTAGTCATGATCACCACAGTACCTAGGACAGAGCAGAGGATGGTAGTCATGATCACCACAGTACCTAGGACAGAGCAGAGGATGGTAGTCATGATCACCACAGTACCTAGGACAGAGCAGAGGATGGTAGTCTTGATCACCACAGTACCTAGGACAGAGCAGAGGATGGTAGTCATGATCACCACAGTACCTAGGACAGAGGATGGTAGTCATGATCACCACAGTACCTAGGACAAAGCAGAGGATGGTAGTCATGATCACCACAGAACCTAGGACAGAGGATGGTAGTCATGATCACCACAGTACCTAGGACAGAGCAGAGGATGGTAGTCATGATCACCACAGTACCTAGGACAGAGCAGAGGATGGTAGTCATGATCACCACAGTACCTAGGACAGAGCAGAGGATGGTAGTCATGATCACCACAGTACCTAGGACAGAGCAGAGGATGGTAGTCTTGATCACCACAGTACCTAGGACAGAGCAGAGGATGGTAGTCATGATCACCACAGTACCTAGGACAGAGGATGGTAGTCATGATCACCACAGTACCTAGGACAAAGCAGAGGATGGTAGTCATGATCACCACAGTACCTAGGACAGAGGATGGTAGTCATGATCACCACAGTACCTAGGACAGAGGATGGTAGTCATGATCACCACAGTACCTAGGACAGAGCAGAGGATGGTAGTCATGATCACCACAGTACCTAGGACAGAGCAGAGGATGGTAGTCATGATCACCACAGTACCTAGGACAGAGCAGAGGATGGTAGTCATGATCACCACAGTCCCTAGGACAGAGCAGAGGATGGTAGTCATGATCACCACAGTACCTAGGACAGAGCAGAGGATGGTAGTCATGATCACCACAGTACCTAGGACAGAGCAGAGGATGGTAGTCATGATCACCACAGTACCTAGGACAGAGCAGAGGATGGTAGTCATGATCACCACAGTACCTAGGACAGAGCAGAGGATGGTAGTCATGATCACCACAGTACCTAGGACAGAGCAGAGGATGGTAGTCATGATCACCACAGTACCTAGGACAGAGCAGAGGATGGTAGTCATGATCACCACAGTACCTAGGACAGAGCAGAGGATGGTAGTCATGATCACCACAGTACCTAGGACAGAGCAGAGGATGGTAGTCATGATCACCACAGTACCTAGGACAGAGCAGAGGATGGTAGTCATGATCACCACAGTACCTAGGACAGAGCAGAGGATGGTAGTCATGATCACCACAGTACCTAGGACAGAGCAGAGGATGGTAGTCATGATCACCACAGTACCTAGGACAGAGCAGAGGATGGTAGTCATGATCACCACAGTACCTAGGACAGAGCAGAGGATGGTAGTCATGATCACCACAGTACCTAGGACAGAGCAGAGGATGGTAGTCATGATCACCACAGTACCTAGGACAGAGCAGAGGATGGTAGTCATGATCACCACAGTACCTAGGACAGAGCAGAGGATGGTAGTCATGATCACCACAGTACCTAGGACAGAGCAGAGGATGGTAGTCATGATCACCACAGTACCTAGGACAGAGCAGAGGATGGTAGTCATGATCACCACAGTACCTAGGACAGAGGATGGTAGTCATGATCACCACAGTACCTAGGACAGAGCAGAGGATGGTAGTCATGATCACCTTAGTACCTAGGACAGAGGATGGTAGTCATGATCACCACAGTACCTAGGACAGAGCAGAGGATGGTAGTCATGATCACCACAGTACCTAGGACAGAGGATGGTAGTCATGATCACCACAGTACCTAGGACAGAGCAGAGGATGGTAGTCATGATCACCACAGTACCTAGGACAGAGCAGAGGATGGTAGTCATGATCACCACAGTACCTAGGACAGAGCAGAGGATGGTAGTCATGATCACCACAGTACCTAGGACAGAGGATGGTAGTCATGATCACCACAGTACCTAGGACAGAGGATGGTAGTCATGATCACCACAGTACCTAGGACAGAGCAGAGGATGGTAGTCATGATCACCACAGTACCTAGGACAGAGGATGGTAGTCATGATCACCACAGTACCTAGGACAGAGGATGGTAGTCATGATCACCACAGTACCTAGGACAGAGCAGAGGATGGTAGTCATGATCACCACAGTACCTAGGACAGAGCAGAGGATGGTAGTCATGATCACCACAGTACCTAGGACAGAGCAGAGGATGGTAGTCATGATCACCATAGTACCTAGGACAGAGCAGAGGATGGTAGTCATGATCACCACAGTACCTAGGACAGAGGATGGTAGTCATGATCACCACAGTACCTAGGACAGAGCAGAGGATGGTAGTCATGATCACCACAGTACCTAGGGACAGAGCAGAGGATGGTAGTCATGATCACTACAGTACCTAGGACAGAGCAGAGGATGGTAGTCATGATCACCACAGTACCTAGGACAGAGCAGAGGATGGTAGTCATGATCACCACAGTACCTAGGACAGAGCAGAGGATGGTAGTCATGATCACCACAGTACCTAGGACAGAGCAGAGGATGGTAGTCATGATCACCACAGTACCTAGGACAGAGCAGAGGATGGTAGTCATGATCACCACAGTACCTAGGACAGAGGATGGTAGTCATGATCACCACAGTACCTAGGACAGAGCAGAGGATGGTAGTCATGATCACCACAGTACCTAGGACAGAGCAGAGGATGGTAGTCATGATCACCACAGTACCTAGGACAGAGCAGAGGATGGTAGTCATGATCACCACAGTACCTAGGACAGAGGATGGTAGTCATGATCACCACAGTACCTAGGACAGAGCAGAGGATGGTAGTCATGATCACCACAGTACCTAGGACAGAGGATGGTAGTCATGATCACCACAGTACCTAGGACAGAGCAGAAGATGGTAGTCATGATCACCACAGTACCTAGGACAGAGGATGGTAGTCATGATCACCACAATACCTAGGACAGAGCAGAGGATGGTAGTCATGATCACCACAGTACCTAGGACAGAGCAGAGGATGGTAGTCATGATCACCACAGTACCTAGGACAGAGCAGAGGATGGTAGTCATGATCACCACAGTACCTAGGACAGAGCAGAGGATGGTAGTCATGATCACCACAGTACCTAGGACAGAGCAGAGGATGGTAGTCATGATCACCACAGTACCTAGGCAGAGCAGAGGATGGTAGTCATGATCACCACAGTACCTAGGACAGAGCAAGGATGGTAGTCATGATCACCACAGTACCTAGGACAGAGCAGAGGATGGTAGTCATGATCACCACAGTACCTAGGACAGAGCAGAGGATGGTAGTCATGATCACCACAGTACCTAGGACAGAGCAGGATGGTAGTCATGATCACCACAGTACCTAGGACAGAGCAGAGGATGGTAGTCATGATCACCACAGTACCTAGGACAGAGCAGAGGATGGTAGTCATGATCACCACAGTACCTAGGACAGAGCAGAGGATGGTAGTCATGATCACCACAGTACCTAGGACAGAGGATGGTAGTCATGATCACCACAGTACCTAGGACAGAGCAGAGGATGGTAGTCATGATAACACTTAGTACCTAGGACAGAGCAGAGGATGGTAGTCATGATCACCACAGTACCTAGGACAGAGCAGAGGATGGTAGTCATGATCACCACAGTACCTAGGACAGAGGATGGTAGTCATGATCACCACAGTACCTAGGACAGAGCAGAGGATGGTAGTCATGATCACCACAGTACCTAGGACAGAGCAGAGGATGGTAGTCATGATCACCACAGTACCTAGGACAGAGCAGAGGATGGTAGTCATGATCACCACAGTACCTAGGACAGAGGATGGTAGTCATGATCACCACAGTACCTAGGACAGAGGATGGTAGTCATGATCACCACAGTACTAGGACAGAGCAGAGGATGGTAGTCATGATCACCACAGTACCTAGGACAGAGGATGGTAGTCATGATCACCACAGTACCTAGGACAGAGGATGGTAGTCATGATCACCACAGTACCTAGGACAGAGCAGAGGATGGTAGTCATGATCACCACAGTACCTAGGACAGAGCAGAGGATGGTAGTCATGATCACCACAGTACCTAGGACAGAGCAGAGGATGGTAGTCATGATCACCATAGTACCTAGGACAGAGCAGAGGATGGTAGTCATGATCACCACAGTACCTAGGACAGAGGATGGTAGTCATGATCACCACAGTACCTAGGACAGAGCAGAGGATGGTAGTCATGATCACCACAGTACCTAGGGCAGAGCAGAGGATGGTAGTCATGATCACTACAGTACCTAGGACAGAGCAGAGGATGGTAGTCATGATCACCACAGTACCTAGGACAGAGCAGAGGATGGTAGTCATGATCACCACAGTACCTAGGACAGAGCAGAGGATGGTAGTCATGATCACCACAGTACCTAGGACAGAGCAGAGGATGGTAGTCATGATCACCACAGTACCTAGGACAGAGCAGAGGATGGTAGTCATGATCACCACAGTACCTAGGACAGAGGATGGTAGTCATGATAACCACAGTACCTAGGACAGAGCAGAGGATGGTAGTCATGATCACCACAGTACCTAGGACAGAGCAGAGGATGGTAGTCATGATCACCACAGTACCTAGGACAGAGCAGAGGATGGTAGTCATGATCACCACAGTACCTAGGACAGAGGATGGTAGTCATGATCACCACAGTACCTAGGACAAGAGCAGAGGATGGTAGTCATGATCACCAAGTACCTAGGACAGAGGATGGTAGTCATGATCACCACAGTACCTAGGACAGAGCAGAAGATGGTAGTCATGATCACCACAGTACCTAGGACAGAGGATGGTAGTCATGATCACCACAATACCTAGGACAGAGCAGAGGATGGTAGTCATGATCACCACAGTACCTAGGACAGAGCAGAGGATGGTAGTCATGATCACCACAGTACCTAGGACAGAGCAGAGGATGGTAGTCATGATCACCACAGTACCTAGGACAGAGGATGGTAGTCATGATCACCACAGTACCTAGGACAGAGGATGGTAGTCATTATCACCACAGTACCTAGGACAGAGGATGGTAGTCATGATCACCACAGTACCTAGGACAGAGCAGAGGATGGTAGTCATGATCACCACAGTACCTAGGACAGAGCAGAGGATGGTAGTCATGATCACCACAGTACCTAGGACAGAGGATGGTAGTCATGATCACCACAGTACCTAGGACAGAGCAGAGGATGGTAGTCATGATCACCACAGTACCTAGGACAGAGCAGAGGATGGTAGTCATGATCACCACAGTACCTAGGACAGAGCAGAGGATGGTAGTCATGATCACCACAGTACCTAGGACAGAGGATGGTAGCCATGATCACCACAGTACCTAGGACAGAGCAGAGGATGGTAGTCATGATAACCACAGTACCTAGGACAGAGCAGAGGATGGTAGTCATGATCACCACAGTACCTAGGACAGAGCAGAGGATGGTAGTCATGATCACCACAGTACCTAGGACAGAGGATGGTAGTCATGATCACCACAGTACCTAGGACAGAGGATGGTAGTCATGATCACCACAGTACCTAGGACAGAGGATGGTAGTCATGATCACCACAGTACCTAGGACAGAGCAGAGGATGGTAGTCATGATCACCACAGTACCTAGGACAGAGGATGGTAGTCATGATCACCACAGTACCTAGGACAGAGCAGAGGATGGTAGTCATGATCACCACAGTACCTAGGACAGAGCAGA
>CM062486.1:53266851-53429141 GCA_031479575.1 Coregonus ussuriensis
CCAACAATAAGTTGGGTGAATATTGGCCCATTCCTCCTGACAGAGATGGTGTAACTGAGTCAGGTTTGTAGGCCTCCTTGCTCACACACGCTTTTTCAGTTCTGCCCACAAATGTTCTATTGGATTGAGGTCAGGGCTTTATGATGGCCACTCCAATACCTTGACTTGTTGTACTTAAGCCATTTTGCCACAACTTTGGAAGTATGCTTGGGGTCATGATCCATTTGCGACCAAGTTTTAACTTCCTGACTGATGTCTTGAGATGTTGCTTCAATATATCCACATAATTTTCCTTCCTCATGATGCCATCTATTTTGTGAAGTGCACCAGTCCCTCCTGCAGCAAAGCACCCCCATACCATGATGCTGCCACCCCCGTTCTTCACGATTGGGATGGTGTTCTTCGGCTTGCAAGCTTTCCCCATTTTCCTCCAAACCAACAATGGTCTTTATGGCCAAACAGTTCTATTTTTGTTTAATCCGATCAGAGGACATTTCCCCAAAAAGTACGATCTATGTCTCCATGTGCAGTTGCAAACCGTAGTCTGGCTTTTTTATAGCGGTTTTGGAGCAGTGGCTTCTTCCTTGATGAGCGGCCTTTCATGTTATGTCAATATAGGACTTGTTTTAATGTGAATATAGATACTTTTGTACCTGTTTCCTCCAGCATCTTCACAAGGTCCTTTGCTGTTGTTCTGGGATTGGTTCGCACCAAAGTACGTTCATCTCTAGGAGACAGAACATGTCTCCTTCCTGAGCGGTGTGATGGCTGCGTGGTCCCTTGGTGTTTATACTTTCGTACTATTGTTTGTACAGATGAACGTGGTACCTTCAGGCGTTTGGAAATTGCTTGCAAGGATGAACCAGACTTGTGGAGGTCTACAATCTTTTTTCTGAGGTCTTGGCTGAATTCTTTCGATTTTCCCATAATGTCAAGCAAAGAGGCACTGAGTTTGAAGGTAGGCCTTGAAATACATCCACAGGTACACCTCCAATTGACTCAAATGATGTAAATTAGCCTATCAGAAGCTTCTAAAGCCATGACATCATTTTCTGGAATTTTCCAAGCTGTTTAAAGGCACAGTCAACTTAGTGTATATAAACTTCTGACCCACTGGAATTGTGATACAGTGAATTATAAATGAAATAATCTGTCTGTAAACAATTGTTGGAAAAATTACTTCTGTCATGCACAAAGTAGATGTCCTAACTGTCGTGCCAAAACTATAGTTTGTTAACAAGAAATTTGTGGAGTGGTTGAAAAATTGGTTTTAATGACTCCACAATAGTAGTCCACAATCATCTCCTTTGTCTTGGTCACGTTGAGGGAGAGGTTGTTATCCTGGCACCACACGGCCAGGTCTCTGATCTCCTCCCTATTGGCTGTCTCATCGTTGACGGTGATCAGGCCTACCACCGTTGTGTCGTCGGCAAACTTAATGAAAGTGTTGGAGTCGTGCTTGGCCACTCAGTCGTGGGTGAACAGGGATCCAGTTGAGGGGCCCTCGTGTTGAGGATAAGCGTGGCAGATGTGTTGTTCCCTACCCTTACCACCTGGGGGCGGCCCGTCAGGAAGTCCAGGATCCAGTTGCAGAGGGAGGTGTTTAGTCCCTGGGTCCTTAGCTTAGTGATGAGCTTTGAGGGCACTATGGTGTTGAACACTGAGCTGTAGTCAATGAACATCATTCTCACGTAGGTGTTCCTCTTGTCCAGGTGGGAAAGGGCAGTGTGGAGTGCAATAGAGATTGCATCATCTGTGGATCTGTTGGGGCGTTATGCAAATTGGAGTGGGTCTAAGGTTTCTGGGATAATGGTGTTGATGTGAGCCATGACCAGCCTTTCAAAGCACTTCATGGCTACAGATATGAGTGCTACGGGTCGGTAGTCATTTAGGCAGGTTATCTTAGTGTTCTTGGGCACAGGGACTATGGTGGTCTGCTTGAAACATGTTGGTATTACAGACTCAGTCAGGGACATGTTGAAAATGTCAGTGAAGACACTTGCCAGTTGGTCAGCGCATGCTCGGATTATACATCCTGGTAATCCGTCTGGCCCTGCGGCCTTGTGAATGTTGACCTCAAAAGTCTTACTCACATCGGCTACGGAGAGCGTGATCACATAGTCGTCCGGAACAGCTGATGTCAGAGCAAAAACCAAGCCAGGAGGTCGAAGGAATTGTCTGTAGAGCTCCAAGACAGGATTGCGTTGAGGCACAGATCTGGGGAAGGGTACCAAAACATTTGTTCAGCATTGAATGTCCCCAAGAACACAGTGGCCTCCATCATTCTTAAATGTAAGAAGTTTGGAACCACCAAGACGCTTCCTAGAGCTGGCCACCCGGCCAAACTGAGCAATCGGGGGAGAAGGGCTTTGGTCAGGGAGGTGACCAAGAACCTGATGGTCAATCTGACAGAGCTCCAGAGTTCCTCTGTGGAGATGGGAGAACCTTCCAGAAGGACAATGCCTGAATGCCGAGCGTCACGTCTGGAGGAAACCTGGCACCATGCCTACGTTGAAGCATGGTGGTGACAGCATCATGCTGTGGGGATGTTTTTCAGTGGCAGGGACTGGGAGACTAGTCAGGATCGAGGGAAAGATTCATGGAGCAAAGTACAGAGAGATCTTTGATGAAGACCTGCTATAGAGCGCTCAGGACCTCAGACTGGGGTGAAGGTTCACTTTCCAACAGGACAACAACCCTAAGCACACAACCAAGACAACGCAGGAGTGGCTTCGGGACAAGTCTCTGAATGTCCTTGAGTGGCACAGCCAGAGCCCAGACTTGAAACCTATCGAACATCTCTATCTCTTATCGAACATCTCTGGAGAGATCTGAAAATAGCTGTGCAGCGACACTCCCCATCCAACCTGACAGAGCTTGAGAGGATCTGCAGAGAAGAATGGGAGAAACTCCCCAAATACAGGTGTGTCAAGCTTGTAGCGTCATACCCAAGAAGACCCGAGGCTGTAATCACTGCCAAAGGTGCTTCAACAAAGTACTGAGTAAAAGGTCTGAATACTTATGTAAATGTGATATTTCATTGTTAATGTATTTTTTTATTAGCATACATTTCTAAAAACCTGTTTTTACTTTGTCATTATGGCGTATTATGTGTAGATTTGATCTGATGAAAATGTAAAAAATTTTAGAATGAGGCTGTAACGTATCAAAATGTGGAAATGTTAAGTCAACTCTTTCCGAATGCACTGTACACATTTTTTCATTTTATTTTTATTCCAGCAGCAGCTACTCTTCCTGAGGTCCAATCACATTATAATAAAACAATACATTATTGTGTACAATACATTACTACCACTACATATCTACAATACAACACATTATTACACCACTACATATCTACAATACAATACATTATTACACCACCACATATCTACAATACAACACATTATTACACCACTACTCTACCACTACATATCTACAATACAATACATTATTACACCACTACATATCTACAATACAACACATTATTACACCACTACATATCTACAATACAATACATTATTACACCACTACATATCTACAATACAACACATTATTACACCACTACTCTACCACTACATATCTACAATACAACACATTATTACACCACTACATATCTACAAAACAATACATTATTACACCACTACATATCTACAATACAACACATTGTTACACCACTACATATTTACAATACAACACATTATTACACCACTACATATCTACAAAACAATACATTATTACACCACTACTCTACCACTACATATCTACAATACAATACATTATTACACCACTACATATCTACAATACAACACATTATTACACCACTACTCTACCACTACATATCTACAATACAACACATTATTACATCACTACTCTACCACTACATATCTACAATACAACACATTATTACACCACTACATATCTACAATACAACACATTATTACACCACTACTCTACCACTACATATCTACAATACAATACATTATTACACCACTACATATCTACAATACAACACATTATTACACCACTACTCTACCACTACATATCTACAACACAACACATTATTACACCCCTACATATCTACAATACAACACATTATTATACCACTACATATCTACAATACAGATATGTAGTTCTGTCTCTCACTGTTCAAATAAACCTACCATTAAAATTATAGACTGATCATGTCTTTTGTCAGTGGGCAAACGTACAAAATCAGCACGGGATCAAATACTTTTTTCTCTCACTGTATGCTGAGCACTTGTTGGTGGCTTTTCCTTCAATTTGCCGTCCGACTCATCCCAAACCATCTCAATTCGGTTGAGGTCGGGGGATTGTCGAGGCCAGGTCATCTTATGCACCACTCCATCACTCTCCTTCTTGGTAAAATAGCTCTTACACAGCCTGGAGGTGTGTTTGGTCATTGTCTTGTTGAAAAACAAATGATAATCCCACTAAACCCAAACCAGATTAGTAACTGGAATAAACCATTTAATAATAATAATAATATGCCATTTAGCAGACGCTTTTATCCAAAGCGACTTACAGTCATGCGTGCATACATTTTTTTGTGTATGGGTGGTCCCGGGGATCGAACCCACTACCTTGGCGTTACAAGCGCCGTGCTCTACCAGCTGAGCTACAGAGGACCACTATTATTATTATTATTAAACCATTTCATAAATGCTTCAAGTGCAGCGTCAGGATATTCCTCATTACACACATCAGACAAACAAATATTTTTAATGTCTTCAACATAGGAATCACTACAAAACCTCTTGCATGATCTCTTATACACTATATTAGGCCCAGCCTTTGGAACTTTGGTTTTCCTAGATATGGCTACTATATTGTGATCACTACATCCAATAGATTTGGATACTGCTTTAAAGCAAAATTCTGCAGCATTAGTAAAGATGTGCTCAATACATGTGGATGATTACATTCCTGTGCTGTTTGTAACTACCCTGGTAGGTTGACTGATAACCTGAACCAGGTTGCAGGCACTGGTTACAGTTTGAAGCTTTTTCTTGAGTGGACAGCTTGATAAAAGCTATTCAATATTTAGAAAATATACCTCTCTGTTGATATCACATATATTATCAAGCATTTCACACATATTATCCAGATACTGACTGTTAGCACTTGGTGGTCTATAGCAACTTCCCACAAGAATAGGCTTTAGGTGAGGCAAGTGAACCTGTAGCCATATTACTTCAACAGCATTTAACATGAGATCCTCTCTACGCTTTACAGGAATATGACTGAATATAAACAGCAATACCTCCTCCATTGGCATTCCTGGCTTTTCTGTAGATGTTATAACCTTGTATTGGTACCCCTGTATCATCAAAGGAATTATCTAAGTGAGCTTCAGAGATAGTCATGTATATAAATGGTTTCTGTTGCTAGCAGGTAATCGATTTCATTAACCTCTTAGGCTACATATGTTAATGTGGGCTATTTTTAGCACATTTCTGGGATCCTTGATTGTTTTTATTGCTTTACTGGGAGGCTTATCAGAGGTATACATGACAGCGATATTTATATTTGAGCTGATAGTGCAGGGTGAACTGCTCACAGTGGGCTTCCTACTAGGGCAAAATGTCTCAGTGCTAACAGTATAACTCAGGGTCATAGGTGCATGATTACTGCTGACAATAGCTGTCCGTTTGGAAGAGGCATTTAGAGGAACAGTATTTTGGTTATTTACATTATGACTGCCAACACCCCTGGGAATTTGCAGCAGCACTATGACAGTTCAGCGACACAATGGTAGGGATTATCTGAGCAGGGCTTGGGTCACTGATAAGTCATTGTCTCAATGCAGCCTTGAAATGCGAGAACAGGGTCCAGGCACCGAGATGATTTGGATGGACACCGTCATTCCTGTAGAGCATCTTCTGTTTCCAAAAGGTGTCAAATGTATCTATAAAAGTTATGTAAACAGAACTACAGTAATCTTTTAGCTAGATGTGTAATGCCAGTAGCCTGCTGAACCTTTCGCTGCCGGGGCCCAGCGATGGCACAGGGCCTGAAATAATCGGCTGCTTTTAGGGGTCTTTCAGAGCTAGAATCTTTAAAATCCAGTTTCAGCACCTCCGAGCTAGCCCTTCTAATGTTGTTTGACCCCACATGGCTGACCAAGGATCCGGTGCATCAGACATCCTCGAGGTCCGTTAAGAGGAGGAGGGCAGCAGATCCGAGTCTAAGGCAGAGTCCCCCGGGAACATGGAGGATCCGAGTCCAAGACAGAATCCAAGGCAGAATCCCCCTGGGAAAGAGTCTGTATAGGTGACGATGGCAGTTGAACCTCCGAAGCCAGGAGGGCGAAGCTGTTCGACAACTGGATTTGGGTCGGGCTTCCCAACGCTAAAGAAACCCCACTCGCCACAGGCTGCTTCCCTCCATTTGCCCTAAGGCGGGTGACGTGCTTCCATGGTTGGTCAGCAGGAATGGTGACAGTACCCAGTTGCAGAGGGAGGTGTTTAGTTCCATGGTCCTTAGCTTAGTAATGAGGTTTGAGGGCACTATGGTGTTGAACGCTGAGCTGTAGTCAATGAACAGCATTCTCCCGTATTCCTCTTGTCCAGGTGGGAGAGGGCAGTGTGGAGTGCAACTGAGATTGCGTCATCTGTGGCTCCGTTGGGGCGGTATGCGAATTGGAGTGGGTCTAGGGTTTCCGGGATAATGGTGTTGATGTGAGCCATGACCAGGTGTTGATGTGAGCCATGACCAGCCTTTCAAAGCACTTCATGGCTACCGACGTGAGTGCTACAGGTCGGTAGTCATTTAGGCAGGTTACCTTCGCTTTCTTGGGCACAGGGACTATGGTGGTCTGCTTGAAACATGAAGTTATTACAGACTCGGTCAGGGAGAGGTTGAAAATGTCAGTAAAGACACTTACCAGCTGGTCAGCGCATGCTCTGAGTACGTGTCCTGGTAATCCGTCTGGTCCTGCGGCCTTGTTAAAGTTAACCTGTTTAAAGGTCTTACTCACATCAGCTACAGATTGCGTGGTGTTAAATACTTAAATAAATATTTACAACTTAAGTAGTTTTTGGGGGTATCTGTACATTACTTTACTATTTATATTTTGACAACAAGAAAATAATGTATTTTTTACTCCATACATTTTCCCTGACACCCAAAAGTACTTTTTATATTTTGAATGATTAGCAGGATAGGAAAATGGTACAATTCACACACTTATCAAGAGAACATCCCTGGTCATCCCTACTGCCTCTGATCTGGCGTACTCACTAAACACAAATGCTTCATTTGTAAATGATGTCTGAGTGTTGGAGTGTGCCCCTGGCTATCCATAAATAAATTTAAAAAACAATAAAATCGTGCTGTCTGGTTTGCTTAATATAAGGAATTTGAAATGATTTATACTTTTACTTTTACTTTTGATAGTTAAGTATATTTGAGCAATTACATTTACTTTTGATACTTAAGTATATTTAAAACCGAATACTTTTAGACTTTTACTCAAGTAGTATTTTACTGTGTGACTTTCACTTTTACTTGAGTCATTTTCTATTTAGGTATGTTTACTTTTACTCAAGTATGAATATTGGGTACTTTTCCACCACTGGTGTTCACACAGTCATCTGGAACAGCTGGTGCTCTCGTGCATAGTTCAGTGTTGGTAGCAACGAAGCACGCATAGAAGGTATTTAGCTCATCTGTTAGACTCGCATCACTGGACAGCTCGTGGCTGGGTTTCCCTTTGTAAGCTGTGATAGTTTGTAAGCCCTGCCACATCCAACGAGCGTCAGAGCCGGTGTAGTAGGATTCAATCTTGGTCCTTTATTTATGCTTTGTCTGTTTGATGGTTAGTCTGAGGGCAAGCGGGATTTCTTATAAGTGCCCCGCTCCTTGAAAGCGGCAGCTCTAGCCTTTAGCTCAGTGCGGATGTTGCCAGTAATCCATGGCTTCTGATTGGGATATGTACGTACAGTCACAGTGGGGACAACATCGTCAATGTACTTATTGATGAAGCCGGTGACTGATGTGGTAAACTCCCCAATGCCATTGGATGAGTCCCGGAAAATATTCCAGTGTGTACTAGCGAAACAGTCCTGTATCTTACCATAGATGAACTCTCTTGGTAAATAGTGTGGTCTGCAGTTTATCATGAGGTATTCTATCTCAGGCAAGCAGAACTTCCTTAATATTAGAGATCGTGTACCATTTGCTGTTAACAAAGAGACACACACCCCCTCCGCTGAGCTTCCCTGACGCTGCCGTTCTGTCCTGCCGATGTGTAGAAAAAACAGCTAGATTTACAGTGCATTCTGAAAGTGTTCAGACCCCTTGACTTTTTCGAAAATTTATTGAATTATTTTTTTACTCATCAATCTACACACAATACTCCATAATGACAAGGCAAAAACAGATATACCTTAATTACATAAGTATTCAGACCCTTTGCTATGAGACTCGAAATTGAGCTCAAGTGCATCCTGTTTCCATTGACCAACCTTGAGATGTTTCTAAAAATTGATTGGAGTCCACCTGTGCGAAATTCAATTGATTGGACATGATTTGGCAAGGCACACACCTGTTTATATAAGGTCCCACAGTTGACAGTGCATGTCAGAGCAAAAACCAAGACATGAGGTCGAAGGAATTGTCCGTAGAGCTCCGAGACAGGATTGTGTCGAGGCACAGATCTGGGGAAGGGTACCAAAAAATGTCTGCAGCATTGAAGGTCCCCAAGAACACAGTGGCCTCCATCATTCTTAAATGGAAGAAGTTAGGAACCACCAAGACTCTTCCTAGAGCTGGCCACCCGGCCAAACTGAGCAATCGAGGGAGAAGGGCCTTGGTCAGGGAGGTGACCAAGAACCCGATTCTCACTTTGACAGAGCTCCAGAGTTCCTCTGTGGAGATGGGAGAACCTTCCAGAAGGACAACCATCTCAGCAGCACTCCACCAATCAGGCCTTTATGGTAGAGTGGCCAGACGGAAGCCACTCCTCAGTTAAAGGACCATGACAGCCCGCTTGGAATTTGCCAAAAGGCACCTAAAGGACTCTCAGACCATGAGAAACAAGATTATCTGGTCTGGTGAAACCAAGATTGAACTCTTTGTCCTGAATGCCAAGCGTCACGTCTGTAGGAAACCTGGCACCATCCCTACGGTGAAGCATGGTGGTGGCAGCATCATGCTGTGGGGATGTTTTTCAGCGGCAGGGACTGGGAGACTAATCAGGATCGAGGGAAAGATGAACAGAGCAAAGTACAGAGAGATCTTTGATGAAAACCTGCTCCAGAGTTTTCAGGACCTCAGACTGGGGCGAAGGTTCACCTTCCAACAGGACAACGACCCTAAGCACACAGCCAAGACAACACAGGAGTGGCTTCGGGACAAGTCTCTGAATGTCCTTGAGTGGCCCAGCCAGAGCCCGGACTTGAACCCGATCAAACATCTCTGGGGAGACCTGAAAATAGCTGTGCAGCGATGCTCCCCATCCACCCTGACAGAGCTTGAGAGGATCTGCAGAGAAGAATGGGAGAAACTCCCCAAATACAGGTGTGCCAAGCTTGTAGCGTCATTCCCAAGAAGACTGGAGGCTGTAATCCACTGCCAAAGGGGCTTCAACAAAGTACTGAGTAAAGGGTCTGAATACTTATGTAAATGTGATATTTCAGTGTTTTATTTGTAATACATTTTCAAAAATATCTACAAACCTGTTTTTGCTTTGTCATTATGATGTATTGTGTGTAGAATGATGAGGGAGAGAAAAAAACTATGTAATCAATTTTAGAATAAGGCTGTAACGTAACAAAATGTGGAAAAAGTCAAGGGGTCTGAATCATTTCCGAATGCACTGTTAGTACTTCAGATCATGTTGATAGGATAATCTTGAACGGAGGTCATCCAGTTTATTCTCCAGTGATTGCACGTTCCCCAATAGAACAGAGGGGTAGAGGCGGTTTATCCACTCTCCGATGTAGTCTCGTCAGGTATCCCACATGCCGGCATCTATAGCCTAACCCTAACCCTAACCCTAACCCGCACACCGGCATCTATAGCGCTGTCTCCTCCTTCTTCGAGTGTCAGGGATTTCGGCTTGGTCCGCAGCAATCAATATGTCTTTTGCCTCCGACTCATTGAAGTATAAGTCCTCGTCCAGATGGAGGTTAGTGATAGCTGCTCTGATGTCCAGAAGCTCATTTAGGTCATAGGTCATTAGGCTAACCCGGGTTAGGGTTAGGAAATGATGGTGGAAACATGATTATATTACTATATCAGCTGAAAAAAATAGAGTAAGTAGCACAATTTAAGCCTTAACCCTAACCCTAACCAAACTAACTAACTAAAACCATAACCATAAAACAGCCACCATTCCCTCTGGCGCCATTAGACCCTCTTGCGTCAAATTACAAATTGAGGGGCTACGCAACTACGCAGAACAGCAATGTGTCACTAATTGCATTAAACTGTATAGTTTTTAAACTGTGTACATTTAACTCTCCATAAGCACTTTGATTTAATACCACCTGTCTGTCTTTGTGTCGCAGTGTCTTCAGACAGTAGTTTCCTGGCAGACCCCTTCTCCTTCTCTGCTGGTCTGACCACTCAGTTCTCTGGAGAGTTTGGAACCATCCGCTTCAACAAGGTGCTGGTCAACGATGGAGGGCACTATAACCCTCATACAGGTAACATAGACACACACACACACACACACACACACACACACACACACACACACACACACACACACAGAGATATACACACACACACAGAGACACACACACACACACACAGAGAGAGACACACACAGAGACACACACACACACACAGTATTGTACAGCTAACCTTGTGGGGACACACAATTCAGTCCCATTCAAAATTCTATTTTCCCTAAACCCTAAACCTAACCCTAACCCTAACCTTAACCCAAAAACTTAACCCTAACCCTAACCCTAACCCAAAAACTTAACCCTAAACCTAACCCTAGCTCCTAACGCTAACCCTTAATGTAATTCTAACCCTAACACTAATTCTAACCTTAACCCTAAACCCTCTAGAAATAGCATTTGACCTTGTGGGGACTAACAAAATGTCCCCAGTTGGACACATTTCTGTTTGTTTACTATTCTTGTGGGGACTTCTACAAGAATAGTTAAACACGTCCACACACACACACAGAGACACACACACAGAGACACACACACAGACACACACACAGAGAAACACACACACACACACAGACACACACACTCACAGAGACACACACACAGAGACACACCCACACAGAGAGACACACAGACTGAGACACTCACAGACACACACACACACACACAGAGAGACACACACACAGACTAATATAATCTTTCCCTCCCTCTCTCCAGGTATCTTCACGATACCGATGGAAGGGCGTTACCTGATCTCAGGAGTTCTGACGTCTCGGCAGGGGGAGGGACTGGAGGCTGTTCTGTCTGTCTCCAACCGTAGTGTCCATAGGCTGATGAGCTCCGGGTCTGGAGCAGGGACAGTGGCCCAGGACAGTTGTCCCTGTGGAGGCTCTGTCTCGTTCAGCCTGATCCTGTCTCTGAGGAAAGGGGACCACGTAGCTCTGGTCCAGACCGCAGGACAGCTGGCCACCACAGAGTCCAGAGACATCCTATCAACATTCAGCGCCATCTTCCTCTATGCCCCGCAGCCAATCACCAGATAGTTACCACTGGGCCAACCAATCACACAGCAAGGACTTGGTCATGTACATTCCACAACCAATCAGAAAGTAGGAATACATTTAAACAGATACCAGAACTCCAATCACCTCCAACCCTGCAGTTGTTCAGAATAATTATTTGTATCATAGATATACATGTGTTTTAAAAGATATTCATCATGTAAAAAGTAATTCTATGCACTTTTTTACTGAACAATTATGCCAAAGATATCACAAAACTTTAAGTGGTCATTCATGTATTTGACAATCTAGATATCTGCTTTCTTTTTCTACTTTTTGTTTTTAAAAGTTTTCCTAAATTAACATTTATAAAATTATATATATATTTTTTTTTTCTTTAAGAGAATGTCAGAGAGAAGAGACCACCATACAGGTTATTCAGTATTCCATATCAAATCCTGTTTAGATTCAACTGTCATACAGGTTATTCAGTATTCCATACCAAATCACTGTTACCATTAGTAAAGCACTAGGGATGATTCATTCCCTCACGTATGTTGTCAATAAACCCATTTGAAGATTTGTCTGAGAGTTGGATGGGTGGAGTTAACAAACAAGTCATTCTGTATGGCTTCACTTTAGAAAGAGTCATTACAGGGGCTCCAGTGAATATTATATATATACACATATAGGGTTAGTCCCACTCTGATGACTTCATACATGATATCATTAGAAACATCCAGACAGCGTTTCCATGACTCCTAGAGTAGGGCTGGAGCTGCTCAGTGCAGCTAGACATTATATACCACACACTTCCCTGCACCATAACACCACACACTTCACTGCACCATAACACCACACACTTCCCTGCACCATAACATCACACACTTCCCTGCACCATAACATCACACACTTCCCTGCACCATAACACCACACACTTCCCTGCACCATACACACACTTCCCTGCACCATAACATCACACACTTCCCTGCACCATAACATCACACACTTCCCTGCACCATAACATCACACACTTCCCTGCACCATAACATCACACACTTCCCTGCACCATACACACACTTCCCTGCACCATAACACCACACACTTCCCTGCACCATAACATCACACACTTCACTGCACCATAACATTACTTCTCACACAAACAAAGGCAACACAAATGAATAACTTCAACAGAATATTCATTAGGATCAATACATTGCCTTCAGAAAGTGTTCACACCCCTTTACATTTTCCACATTTTGTTGTGTTGCAGCCTGAATTTAAAATATATTAAATTGAGATTTTGGGTCCCTGGCCTACAGACAATATCCCATAATGTCAAAGTGGAATTATGTTTTTAGAAATGTGTACAAATGAATAAAAAATGAAAAGCTGAAATGTCTTAAGTATTCAAACCCTTTATTATGGCCTTAATAAGTTCAGGAGTAAACATTTGCTTAAGAAATCACATAATAAATTGAATGGACTCACTCTGTGTGCAATAATAGTGGTTAACATGATTTTGAATGACTACCTCATCTCTGTACCCCACACATACAATTATCTAGTCGAGCAGTGAATTTCAAACACAGATTCAGCCACAAAGATCAGGGAGGTTTTCCAATGCCTTGCAAAGAAGGGCACCTATTGGTAGATGGGTAGAAAAACAAAACAGACATTGAATATCCCTTTGAGCACGGTGAAGTTATTAATTACACTACAAAGATACAGGCGTCCTTCTTAACTCAGTTGCCAGAGAGGAAGGAAACCGCTCAGAGATTTCACCATGAGGCCAATGGTGACTTTAAAACAGTTACAGCCTGTGATAGGAGAAAACTGAGGATGGCTCAACAACATTGTAGTTACTCCACAATACTAACCTAAATTACAGAGTGAAAAGAAGGACGCCTGTACACAATAAAAAATATTCCAAGACATGCATCCTGTTTGCAATAAGGCACTAAAGTAAAACTGCAAAACAATTGGAAAATAAATTAACTTTAAGTCCTGAATACAAAGTGTTATGTTTTGGGCAAATCCAACACAACACATAACTGAGTACCACTCTTAATATTTTCAAGCATGGTGGTGGCTGCATCATGTTATGGGTATGCTTGTCATCGGCAAGGACCAGGGTGTTTTTTGGGGATAAAAATAAACGAAATAGAGTTAAGCACAGGTAAAAGCATAGAGGAAACCCTGCTTCAATCTGCTTTCCAACACACTGGGAGATGAATTCAACTTTCAGCAGGACAATAACCTAAAACACAAGGCCAAATCTACTCTGGAGTTGCTTACTAAGACGACATTGAATGTTCATTAGTGCCCGAGTTAGTTTTTACTTAAATCGTCTTGAAAATCTATGGCAAGACTTGAAAATGGCTGTCTAGCAATGATCAACAACCAACTTGACAGAACTTGAAGAATTTTTTAAAGAATAATGTGCAAATATTGTACAATCCAGGTGTGCAAAGCTCTGAGAGACTTACCCAGAAAGACACATCTGTAATCGCTGCCAAAGGTGATTTTACTGTACAAAGTATTGACTCAGGGGTGTGAATACTTATGTAAATGAGATATTTGTGTATTTCATTTTCAATACATTTCCAAAAATGTCTAAAAGCATGCGTTCACTTTGTCATTACTGGGTATTGTGTGTAGATGAGTGAGAGAAAAAATACATTGAATCCATTTTGAATTCAGGCTGTAAAAAATGTGGAATAAGTCAAGGGGTATGAATACTTTCTGAAGATAGTGTACAGGGAGGAGGAGATTAAAAGGTTGGTTAACTCTGGAATACTTTCTGAAGGAGCTGTTCAGTAAACACACTGTAACACAGGTACTGAGCTGTATACACACTGTTACACAGGTACTGAGCTGTATACACACTGTAACACAGGTACTGAGCTGTATACACACTGTTACACAGGTACTGAGCTGTATACACACACTGTTACACAGGTACTGAGCTGTATACACACTGTTACACAGGTACTGAGCTGTATACACACTGTTACACAGGTACTGAGCTGTATACACACTGTAACACAGGTACTGAGCTGTATACACACTGTTACACAGGTACTGAGCTGTATACACACTGTTACACAGGTACTGAGCTGTATACACACTGTTACACAGGTACTGAGCTGTATACACACTGTTACACAGGTACTGAGCTGTATACACACTGTAACACAGGTACTGAGCTGTATACACACTGTAACACAGGTACTGAGCTGTATACACACTGTAACACAGGTACTGAGCTGTATACACACTGTTACACAGGTACTGAGCTGTATACACACTGTTACACAGGTACTGAGCTGTATACACACTGTTACACAGGTACTGAGCTGTATACACACTGTAACACAGGTACTGAGCTGTATACACACTGTAACACAGGTACTGAGCTGTATACACACTGTTACACAGGTACTGAGCTGTATACACACTGTTACACAGGTACTGAGCTGTATACACACTGTTACACAGGTACTGAGCTGTATACACACTGTAACACAGGTACTGAGCTGTATACACACTGTTACACAGGTACTGAGCTGTATACACACTGTTACACAGGTACTGAGCTGTATACACACTGTTACACAGGTACTGAGCTGTATACACACTGTAACACAGGTACTGAGCTGTATACACACTGTTACACAGGTACTGAGCTGTATACACACTGTTACACAGGTACTGAGCTGTATACACACTGTTACACAGGTACTGAGCTGTATACACACTGTAACACAGGTACTGAGCTGTATACACACTGTTACACAGGTACTGAGCTGTATACACACTGTAACACAGGTACTGAGCTGTATACACACTGTTACACAGGTACTGAGCTGTATACACACTGTTACACAGGTACTGAGCTGTATACACACTGTTACACAGGTACTGAGCTGTATACACACTGTTAACACAGGTACTGAGCTGTATACACACTGTTACACAGGTACTGAGCTGTATACACACTGTTACACAGGTACTGAGCTGTATACACACTGTTACACAGGTACTGAGCTGTATACACACTGTTACACAGGTACTGAGCTGTATACACACTGTTACACAGGTACTGAGCTGTATACACACTGTTACACAGGTACTGAGCTGTATACACACTGTTACACAGGTACTGAGCTGTATACACACTGTTACACAGGTACTGAGCTGTATACACACTGTTACACAGGTACTGAGCTGTATACACACTGTTACACAGGTACTGAGCTGTATACACACTGTTACACAGGTACTGAGCTGTATACACACTGTTACACAGGTACTGAGCTTTATACACACTGTTACACAGGTACTGAGCTGTATACACACTGTTACACAGGTACTGAGCTGTATACACACTGTTACACAGGTACTGAGCTGTATACACACTGTTACACAGGTACTGAGCTGTATACACACTGTTACACAGGTACTGAGCTGTATACACACTGTTACACAGGTACTGAGCTGTATACACACTGTTACACAGGTACTGAGCTGTATACACACTGTTACACAGGTACTGAGCTGTATACACACTGTTACACAGGTACTGAGCTGTATACACACTGTTACACAGGTACTGAGCTGTATACACACTGTTACACAGGTACTGAGCTGTATACACACTGTTACACAGGTACTGAGCTGTATACACACTGTTACACAGGTACTGAGCTATATACACACTGTTACACAGGTACTGAGCTGTATACACACTGTTACACAGGTACTGAGCTGTATACACACTGTTACACAGGTACTGAGCTGTATACACACTGTTACACAGGTACTGAGCTGTATACACACTGTTACACAGGTACTGAGCTGTATACACACTGTTACACAGGTACTGAGCTGTATACACACTGTAACACAGGTACTGAGCTGTATACACACTGTTACACAGGTACTGAGCTACATACACACTGTTACACAGGTACTGAGCTGTATACACACACTGTTACACAGGTACTGAGCTGTATACACACTGTAACACAAGTACTGAGCTGTATACACACTGTTACACAGGTACTGAGCTGTATCCACACTGTTACACAGGTACTGAGCTGTATCCACACTGTTACACAGGTACTGAGCTGTATACACACTGTTACACAGGTACTGAGCTATATACAAACTGTTACACAGGTACTGAGCTGTATACACACACTGTTACACAGGTACTGAGCTGTATACACACTGTTACACAGGTACTGAGCTGTATACACACTGTTACACAGGTACTGAGCTGTATACACACTGTTACACAGGTACTGAGCTATATACACACTGTTACACAGGTACTGAGCTGTATACACACACTGTTACACAGGTACTGAGCTGTATACACACTGTTACACAGGTACTGAGCTGTATACACACTGTTACACAGGTACTGAGCTGTATACACACTGTTACACAGGTACTGAGCTGTATACACACTGTTACACAGGTACTGAGCTATATACACACTGTTACACAGGTACTGAGCTGTATACACACACTGTTACACAGGTACTGAGCTGTATGCACACTGTTACACAGGTACTGAGCTGTATACACACTGTTACACAGGTACTGAGCTGTATACACACTGTAACACAGGTACTGAGCCTATACACACTGTTACACAGGTACTGAGCTGTATACACACTGTTACACAGGTACTGAGCTGTATACACACTGTTACACAGGTAGTGAGCTGTATACACACTGTAACACAGGTACTGAGCTGTATACACACTGTTACACAGGTACTGAGCTGTATACACACTATTACACAGGTACTGAGCTGTATACACACTGTTACACAGGTACTGAGCTGTATACACACTGTAACACAGGTACTGAGCTGTATACACACTGTTACACAGGTACTGAGCTGTATACACACTGTTACACAGGTACTGAGCTGTATACACACTGTTACACAGGTACTGAGCTGTATACACACTGTAACACAGGTACTGAGCTGTATACACACTGTAACACAGGTACTGAGCTGTATACACACTGTAACACAGGTACTGAGCTGTATACACACTGTAACACAGGTACTGAGCTGTATACACACTGTTACACAGGTACTGAGCTGTATACACACACTGTTACACAGGTACTGAGCTGTATACACACTGTAACACAGGTACTGAGCTGTATACACACTGTAACACAGGTACTGAGCTGTATACACACTGTTACACAGGTACTGAGCTGTATACACACTGTAACACAGGTACTGAGCTGTATCCACACACTGTTACACAGGTACTGAGCTGTATACACACTGTTACACAGGTACTGAGCTGGTATACACACTGTAACACAGGTACTGAGCTGTATCCACACACTGTTACACAGGTACTGAGCTGTATACACACTGTTACACAGGTACTGAGCTGTATACACACTGTTACACAGGTACTGAGCTGTATCCACACTGTTACACAGGTACTGAGCTGTATACACACTGTTACACAGGTACTGAGCTGTATACACACTGTTACACAGGTACTGAGCTGTATACACACTGTTACACAGGTACTGAGCTGTATACACACTGTTACACAGGTACTGAGCTGTATACACACTGTTACACAGGTACTGAGCTGTATACACACTGTTACACAGGTACTGAGCCTGTATACACACTGTAACACAGGTACTGAGCTGTATCACACACTGTTACACAGGTACTGAGCTGTATACACACTGTTACACAGGTACTGAGCTGTATACACACTGTAACACAGTACTGAGCTGTATCACACACTGTTACACAGGTACTGAGCTGTATACACACTGTTACACAGGTACTGAGCTGTATACACACTGTTACACAGGTACTGAGCTGTATACACACTGTTACACAGGTACTGAGCTGTATACACACTGTTACACAGGTACTGAGCTGTATACACACTGTTACACAGGTACTGAGCTGTATACACACTGTTACACAGGTACTGAGCTGTATACACACTGTTAACACAGGTACTGAGCTGTATACACACTGTTACACAGGTACTGAGCTGTATACACACTGTAACACAGGTACTGAGCTGTATACACACTGTTACACAGGTACTGAGCTGTATACACACTGTTACACAGGTACTGAGCTGTATACACACTGTTACACAGGTACTGAGCTGTATACACACTGTTACACAGGTACTGAGCTGTATACACACTGTTACACAGGTACTGAGCTGTATACACACTGTTACACAGGTACTGAGCTGTATACACACTGTTACACAGGTACTGAGCTGTATACACACTGTTACACAGGTACTGAGCTGTATACACACTGTTACACAGGTACTGAGCTGTATACACACTGTTACACAGGTACTGAGCTGTATACACACTGTTACACAGGTACTGAGCTGTATACACACTGTTACACAGGTACTGAGCTGTATACACACTGTTACACAGGTACTGAGCTGTATACACACTGTTACACAGGTACTGAGCTGTATACACACTGTTACACAGGTACTGAGCTGTATACACACTGTTACACAGGTACTGAGCTGTATACACACTGTAACACAGGTACTGAGCTGTATACACACTGTTACACAGGTACTGAGCTGTATACACACTGTTACACAGGTACTGAGCTGTATACACACTGTTACACAGGTACTGAGCTGTATACACACTGTTACAACAGGTACTGAGCTGTATACACACTGTAACACAGGTACTGAGCTGTATACACACACTGTTACACAGGTACTGAGCTGTATACACACTGTAACACAGGTACTGAGCTGTATACACACTGTTACACAGGTACTGAGCTGTATACACACTGTTACACAGGTACTGAGCTGTATACACACTGTTACACAGGTACTGAGCTGTATACACACTGTTACACAGGTACTGAGCTGTATACACACTGTAACACAGGTACTGAGCTGTATACACACTGTTACACAGGTACTGAGCTGTATACACACTGTTACACAGGTACTGAGCTGTATACACACTGTTACACAGGTACTGAGCTGTATACACACACTGTTACACAGGTACTGAACTGTATACACACTGTAACACAGGTACTGAGCTGTATCCACACACTGTTACACAGGTACTGAGCTGTATACACACTTTTACACAGGTACTGAGCTGTATACACACTGTTACACAGGTACTGAGCTGTATCCACACTGTTACACAGGTACTGAGCTGTATACACACTGTAACCACAGGTACTGAGCTGTATACACACTGTTACACAGGTACTGAGCTGTATACACACTGTTACACAGGTACTGAGCTGTATACACACTGTTAACACAGGTACTGAGCTGTATACACACACTGTTACACAGGTACTGAGCTGTATACACACTGTTACACAGGTACTGAGCTGTATACACACTGTTACACAGGTACTGAGCTGTATACACACTGTTACACAGGTACTGAGCTGTATACACACTGTTACACAGGTACGAGCTGTATACACACATGGTAACAGAGGAACTGAGCTGTATACACACTGTTACACAGGTACTGGTGTATACCCTGTTACCACTGGTACTGAGCTGTATCCAACTGATTACACAGGTACTGAGCTGTATACACACTGTAACACAGGTACTGAGCTTGTATTACACACTGTTTCACAGGTACTGAGCTGTATACCACACTGTTACACAGGTACTGAGCTGTATACACACTGTTACACAGGTACTGAGCTGTATACACACTGTTACACAGGTACTGAGCTGTATACACACTGTTACACAGGTACATGAGCTGTATACACACTGTTACACAGGTACTGAGCTGTATACACACTGTTACACAGGTACTGAGCTGTATACACACTGTTACACAGGTACTGAGCTGTATACACACTGTAACACAGGTACTGAGCTGTATACACACTGTTACACAGGTACTGAGCTGTATACACACTGTAACACAGGTACTGAGCTGTATACACACTGTTACACAGGTACTGAGCTGTATACACACTGTTACACAGGTACTGAGCTGTATACACACTGTTACACAGGTACTGAGCTGTATACACACTGTTACACAGGTACTGAGCTGTATACACACTGTTACACAGGTACTGAGCTGTATACACACTGTTACACAGGTACTGAGCTGTATACACACTGTTACACAGGTACTGAGCTGTATACACACTGTTACACAGGTACTGAGCTGTATACACACTGTTACACAGGTACTGAGCTGTATACACACTGTTACACAGGTACTGAGCTGTATACACACTGTTACACAGGTACTGAGCTGTATACACACTGTTACACAGGTACTGAGCTGTATCACACACTGTTACACAGGTACTGAGCTGTATACACACTGTTACACAGGTACTGAGCTGTATACACACTGTTACACAGGTACTGAGCTGTATCACACACTGTTACACAGGTACTGAGCTGTATACACACTGTTACACAGGTACTGAGCTGTATACACACTGTTACACAGGTACTGAGCTGTATACACACTGTTACACAGGTACTGAGCTGTATACACACTGTTACACAGGTACTGAGCTGTATACACACACTGTTACACAGGTACTGAGCTGTATACACACTGTTACACAGGTACTGAGCTGTATACACACTGTTACACAGGTACTGAGCTGTATACACACTGTTACACAGGTACTGAGCTGTATCCACACACTGTTACACAGGTACTGAGCTGTATACACACTGTTACACAGGTACTGAGCTGTATACACACTGTTACACAGGTACTGAGCTGTATCCACACACTGTTACACAGGTACTGAGCTGTATACACACTGTTACACAGGTACTGAGCTGTATACACACTGTTACACAGGTACTGAGCTGTATCCACACTGTTACACAGGTACTGAGCTGTATACACACTGTAACACAGGTACTGAGCTGTATACACACTGTTACACAGGTACTGAGCTGTATACACACTGTTACACAGGTACTGAGCTGTATACACACTGTAACACAGGTACTGAGCTGTATACACACACTGTTACACAGGTACTGAGCTGTATACACACTGTTACACAGGTACTGAGCTGTATACACACTGTTACACAGGTACTGAGCTGTATACACACTGTTACACAGGTACTGAGCTGTATACACACTGTTACACAGGTACTGAGCTGTATACATGTATGGGTGGTCCTCTGTAGCTCAGCTGGTAGAGCACGGCGCTTGTAACGCCAAGGTAGTGGGTTCGATCCCCGGGACCACCCATACACAAAAATGTATGCACGCATGACTGTAAGTCGCTTTGGATAAAAGCGTCTGCTAAATGGCATATTATTATTATTATTATTATACACACTGTTACACAGGTACTGAGCTGTATACACACTGTAACACAGGTACTGAGCTGTATACACACTGTTACACAGGTACTGAGCTGTATACACACACTGTTACACAGGTACTGAGCTGTATACACACTGTTACACAGGTACTGAGCTGTATACACACTGTTACACAGGTACTGAGCTGTATACACACTGTTACACAGGTACTGAGCTGTATACACACTGTTACACAGGTACTGAGCTGTATACACACTGTTACACAGGTACTGAGCTGTATACACACTGTTACACAGGTACTGAGCTGTATACACACTGTTACACAGGTACTGAGCTGTATACACACTGTTACACAGGTACTGAGCTGTATACACACTGTTACACAGGTACTGAGCTGTATACACACTGTTACACAGGTACTGAGCTGTATACACACTGTTACACAGGTACTGAGCTGTATACACACTGTTACACAGGTACTGAGCTGTATACACACTGTTACACAGGTACTGAGCTGTATACACACTGTTACACAGGTACTGAGCTGTATACACACACTGTTACACAGGTACTGAGCTGTATACACACTGTTACACAGGTACTGAGCTGTATACACACTGTTACACAGGTACTGAGCTGTATACACACTGTTACACAGTTACTGAGCTCGTATACCACACCTTTTACACAGGTACTGAGCTGTATACACACAGTTACACAGGTACTGAGCTGTATACACACTGTTACTACAGGTACTGAGCTGTATACCACACACTGAACATTACAGGTCCTTAGAGCTGTATACACACTGTAACACAGGTACTAGAGCTTATACACACCCTGTTACACAGGTACTGAGCTGTATACACACTGTTTACACAGGTACTAGAGCTGTATACACACTGTTACAAGGTACTGAGCAGTATACACACTGTTACACATGTACTGAGCTGTATACACACTGTTACACAGGTACTGAGCTGTATACACACTGTTACACCAGGGTACTGAGCTGTATACACACTGTAACACAGGTACTGAGCTGTATACACACTGTTACACAGGTACTGAGCTGTATACACACACTGTACACAGGTACTGAGCTGTATACACACTGTTACACAGGTACTGAGCTGTATACACACTGTTACACAGGTACTGAGCTGTATCCACACTGTTACACAGGTACTGAGCTGTATCCACATTGTTACACAGGTACTGAGCTGTATCCACACTGTTACACAGGTACTGAGCTGTATACACACACTGTTACACAGGTACTGAGCTGTATACACACACTGTTACACAGGTACTGAGCTGTATCCACACTGTTACACAGGTACTGAGCTGTATCCACACTGTTACACAGGTACTGAGCTGTATACACACACTGTTACACAGGTATTGAGCTGTATACACACTGTTACACAGGTACTGAGCTGTATACACACTGTTACACAGGTACTGAGCTGTATACACACACTGTTACACAGGTACTGAGCTGTATACACACTGTTACACAGGTACTGAGCTGTATACACACTGTTACACAGGTACTGAGCTGTATACACACTGTTACACAGGTACTGAGCTGTATCCACACACTGTTACACAGGTACTGAGCTGTATACACACTGTTACACAGGTACTGAGCTGTATCCACACTGTTACACAGGTACTGAGCTGTATCCACACTGTTACACAGGTACTGAGCTGTATACACACTGTTACACAGGTACTGAGCTGTATCCACACTGTTACACAGGTACTGAGCTGTATACACACTGTTACACAGGTACTGAGCTGTATACACACTGTTACACAGGTACTGAGCTGTATACACACTGTTACACAGGTACTGAGCTGTATACACACTGTTACACAGGTACTGAGCTGTATACACACTGTTACACAGGTACTGAGCTGTATCCACACTGTTACACAGGTCTCATTCCGACATTATGAAACATAACATCAGCAGTAGCTGTATGGTTCCCCATCCCTGGTCTAGTCTGACTGGAACCAGTGCTGCACACAGTGGGCTCTACTTTATTAGGATCTGCATAGACTGTTCTTCTCAACACATACGAGTGTTGTTCACATGGTTGAAGAGTGAGAACATCAAGTGTCCTTCTACCAAGGGTTGGCGTGGCTTGTACCCTAGCCTCTAGGACCCTAGGAAGTGTCCTTCTGCCAAGGGTTGGCGTGGCTTGTACCCTAGCCTCTAGGGCCCTAGGAAGTGTCCTTCTGCCAAGGGTTGGTGTGGCTTGTACCCTAGCCTCTAGGGCCCTAGGAAGTGTCCTTCTACCAAGGGTTGGCGTGGCTTGTACCCTAGCCTCTAGGGCCCTAGGAAGTGTCCTTCTGCCAAGGGTTGGCGTGGCTTGTACCCTAGACTCTAGGGCCCTAGGAAGTGTCCTTCTGCCAAGGGTTGGCGTGGCTTGTACCCTAGACTCTAGAGCCCTAGGAAGTGTCCTTCTGCCAAGGGTTGGCGTGGCTTGTACCCTAGACTCTAGGGCCCTAGGAAGTGTCCTTCTGCCAAGGGTTGGTGTGGCTTGTACCCTAGCCTCTAGGGCCCTAGGAAGTGTCCTTCTGCCAAGGGTTGGCGTGGCTTGTACCCTAGCCTCTAGGGCCCTAGGAAGTGTCCTTCTGCCAAGGGTTGGCGTGGCTTGTACCCTAGACTCTAGGGCCCTAGGAAGTGTCCTTCTGCCAAGGGTTGGCGTGGCTTGTACCCTAGCCTCTAGGGCCCTAGGAAGTGTCCTTCTGCCAAGGGTTGGCGTGGCTTGTACCCTAGACTCTAGCGACAGGATGTATCCTAAGATTTGGTAGGTCCTTGGTAGAATAGCAGGACTCTTATGAAGACTGTTTAGAGTGTCTGTTAGTTTCTATCTTCTACCTCCAGGTTATCAGGCTGTCTGGCGAGTAAGGCCTGTCTTCTACCTCCAGGTTATCAGGCTGTCTGGCGAGTAAGGCCTGTCTTCTACCTCCATGTTATCAGGCTGTCTGGCGAGTAAGGCCTGTCTTCTACCTCCAGGTTATCAGGCTTGTCTGGCGAGTAAGGCCTGTCTTCTACCTCCAGGTTATCAGGCTGTCTGGCGAGTAAGGCCTGTCTTCTACCTCCAGGTTATCAGGCTGTCTGGCGAGTAAGGCCTGTCTTCTACCTCCAGGTTATCAGGCTGTCTGGCGAGTAAGGCCTGTCTTCTACCTCCAGGTTATCAGGCTGTCTGGCGAGTAAGGCCTGTCTTCTACCTCCAGGTTATCAGGCTGTCTGGCGAGTAAGGCCTGTCTTCTACCTCCAGGTTATCAGGCTGTCTGGCGAGTAAGGCCTGTCTTCTACCTCCAGGTTATCAGGCTGTCTGGCGAGTAAGGCCTGTCTTCTACCTCCAGGTTATCAGGCTGTCTGGCGAGTAAGGCCTGTCTTCTACCTCCAGGTTATCAGGCTGTCTTGCGAGTAAGGCCTGTCTTCTACCTCCAGGTTATCAGGCTGTCTGGTGAGTAAGGCCTGTCTTCTACCTCCAGGTTATCAGGCTGTCTGTTAGTTTCTATCTTCTGGTGAGTAAGGCCTGTCTTCTACCAGCTCACTGGGACGACTGTACCTGGAGACAGAGCGAATATAACATGTAACTACATAACTAACATGTTCTACTGGCTCACTGAGACGACTGTACCTGGAGACAGAGAGAATATAACATGTAACTACATAACGAACATGTTCTACTGCTCACTGAGACGACTGGACTGTACCTGGAGATTGTTATGTCCAAAATCAAATAGTCCATACTTACAAGGACTACAACCCTAAACCTGGTCATCATTACTTACAAGGACTACAACCCTATACCTGGTCATCATTACTTACAAGGACTACAACCCTATACCTGGTCATCATTACTTACAAGGACTACAACCCTATACCTGGTCATCATTACTTACAAGGACTACAACCCTAAAACTGGTCATCAGCAGTGTAGTAGTGCTCAAGACCGGTCACATATTGAGTGTCTCAGTCTTGTCTCGGTGTCGGATACATTTTTACTTGGTCTTGACTCGGTCCTGAATAGGGATAGGGTTAGGGTTATAGTCCTTATAACCCTAACCCTAACCCTAACCCTTTGTCCTGGATAGTGAGGACTCATCATTTTGTCCCGAGACCAGCGGAGTAAAAAACGCATAATTATCAGCTTCCATTCAGTCATCCCATAAAACTGCTTCGCCAGGCCAAATATTTACATCCCACTCTATTTAGTGTTGGTTAGTAGGCTATTTGTGATGTGCAATTGTCATCATGCGATGTTTGCATCAGCGGCGTAGACATGGATGGGCCTGGGTGGACAGAGGCCCACCCACTGGGGAGCCGGGCCCTGACAGGCCCACCCACTGGGGATCCAGGCCCTGACAGACCCACCCACTGGGGATCCAGGCCCTGACAGACCCACCCACTGGGGATCCAGGCCCTAACAGGCCCACCCACTGGATAGCCAGGCCCTGACAGACCCACCCACTGGGGATCCAGGCCCTTACAGGCCCACCCACTGGATAGCCAGGCCCTGACAGACCCACCCACTGGGGATCCAGGCCCTTACAGGCCCACCCACTGGGGATCCAGGCCCTTACAGGCCCACCCACTGGATAGCCAGGCCCTGACAGACCCACCCAATGGGGATCCAGGCCCTGACAGGCCCACCCACTGGGGATCCAGGCCCTTACAGGCCCACCCACTGGGGATCCAGGCCCTGACAGACCCACCCACTGGGGATCCAGGCCCTGACAGGCCCACCCACTGGGGATCCAGGCCCTTACAGGCCCACCCACTGGGGATCCAGGCCCTTACAGGCCCACCCACTGGGGAGCCGGGCCCTGACAGGCCCACTCACTGGGGATCCAGGCCCTAACAGGCCCACCCACTGGGGATCCAGGCCCTTACAGGCCCACCCACTGGGGAGCCGGGCCCTGACAGACCCACCCACTGGGGATCCAGGCCCTGACAGGCCCACCCACTGGGGATCCAGGCCCTGACAGGCCCACCCACTGGGGATCCAGGCCCTGACAGGCCCACCCACTGGGGATCCAGGCCCTAACAGGCCCACCCACTGGGGATCCAGGCCCTGACAGACCCACTCACTGGGGAGCCGGGCCCTGACAGACCCACCCACTGGGGATCCAGGCCCTTACAGACCCACCCACTGGGGATCCAGGCCCTGACAGACCCACCCACTGGGGATCCAGGCCCTGACAGACCCACCCACTGGGGATCCAGGCCCTTACAGACCCACCCAATCAGATTGATGTGGTTTAAGCATTGTTGTGGACTTAGACCATCACATTTTTGTATTTTTTCTATTAAAAAAAGTGTTGTTTTGAGGAAAACTCAAGAAAATATAGGATTTTTCACGCAGGGTGCCTTTCCGTCGCTGGGCCGTTTGGGAACAGTTTTGCAAAATTAGAGTATATACACTTTTCCAGGCACTACTACACCACTGAGAGGAGAGGACTGTACCACTGTACCACTGAGAGGAGAGGACTGTACCACTGTACCACTGGATAGGGCCGATGGAAAGACAGCACCACTGTACCACTGGATAGGGCCGATGGAAAGACAGCACCACTGTACCACTGGATAGGGCCGATGGAAAGACAGCAGTCACACACAGCATGATGTTAAAGGATAAGCAGTCACACAGCATGATGGTAAAGGATAAGCAGTCACACAGCATGATGTTAAAGGATAAGCAGTCACACACAGCATGACATTAAAGGATAAGCAGTCACACAGCATGATGTTAAAGGATAAGCAGTCACACAGCATGATGTTAAAGGATAAGCAGTCACACACAGCATGATGTTAAAGGATAAGCAGTCACACAGCATGATGTTAAAGGATAAGCAGTCACACAGCATGATGTTAAAGGATAAGCAGTCACACAGCATGATGTTAAAGGATAAGCAGTCACACAGCATGATGTTAAAGGATAAGCAGTCACACAGCATGATGTTAAAGGATAAGCAGTCACACAGCATGACGTTAAAGGATAAGCAGTCACACAGCATGACGTTAAAGGATAAGCAGTCACACAGCATGATGTTAAAGATAAGCAGTCACACAGTATGATGTTAAAGGATAAGCAGTCACACACATCATTTGTGTCTGGAAGTAGCTAGTTAGCAATCTAGCCAACTTTAGACAGTTAGTTTGGGTGCTTGGTTGAGACAAGCATGCATTGGCAGGCAAGCTGCAGAATGACGAGGAGGCTACAATTCCTCATCGTTTATCAGTGCAATTTTGACGGCCCACTAGCTGAAAAAGTTTGAGAGGGTTTATCTAATGTTCCTTCGTTAGATTTTAGCTCATCTTGCTCTGGCTTGTTGATGTGCATAGCTGAGAGAGAGAGAGACTACCTTTTCATGGTTGTTTGAACAAAAGGACTGTAAAGTTCCCAAATGTAAGAGGACTCCCGTGGTGTTTACATATTTGCAGAAATCCATTCAGGTGTATTTTATGGCTTTTGGCAAATGTGTTCTAATGATCTAAAGTCATGCTGTTGCTACTGCCTGTAAACACAGTCCAGTTCACAGTGAATGATGGCAGGCCCGTGTGGCGAATGGCTTGTTTGTATAAAGGTCTGTGTAGACTCCAGTCCTGGACAAGACAGATGTTTTTATTCGGTTTTATTTACTGCAGTGTCTATTATTTGTCCAAATGCACGACCGCTTTCCCACTCTATATTGCTATAGAATTTTCACAAATAGCTTAGTATACGTAATTCCAAAACATTCTAAGAATTTATGAAAACGTGAAAATGACCATATTTAAGTGGTCGCATGTTAGAAAATGCTTTAAAGTGTAATATTCTTCCTGGGGGTGAATATGAACAGAGTTTAATGTGATGTCATGTTGCTAAAATGCAGTCAGTTCCACTTTAAATACAACAATGTTTCACAAAAGTTATTTTCAAAGAAATGGCTAACAACAGCAAGTGGGCTGCAATAAAAAACACAATCCCACTCACCAGATGATCACTAATGTTGAAAGTCATTCTTGAAAAGGGAGAAGCTAACAAATTAGCAACAACATCCTCTTTGATAACACCTGCTGCAGCAGCTGCGAACTAGCAGACAACAAAAGCTTAGCTGGGGCCAAGCTTCCTGCCATCCAGGACCTCTATACCAGGCGGTGTCAGAGGAAGGCCCAGTGGGGCCAAGCTTCCTGCCATCCAGGACCTCTATACCAGGCGGTGTCAGAGGAAGGCCCAGTGGGGCCAAGCTTCCTGCCATCCAGGACCTCTATACCAGGCGGTGTCAGAGGAAGGCCCAGTGGGGCCAAGCTTCCTGCCATCCAGGACCTCTATACCAGGCGGTGTCAGAGGAAGGCCCAGTGGGGCAAAGCTTCCTGCCATCCAGGACCTCTATACCAGGCGGTGTCAAAGGGGCCCAGTGGGGCCAAGCTTCCTGCCATCCAGGACCTCTATACCAGGCGGTGTCAGAGGAAGGCCCAGTGGGGCAAAGCTTCCTGCCATCCAGGACCTCTATACCAGGCGGTGTCAGAGGAAGGCCCTAACAATTATCAAAGACTCCAGCCACCCTAGTCATAGACTGTTCTCTCCGCTACCACACAGCAAACGGTACTGGAGCGCCAAGTCTAGGTCCAAAAGGCTTCTAAACAGCTTCTACCCCAAAGCCATAAGACTCCTGAACAGCTAATCATGGCTACCCGGACTATTTGCATTTCCCCCCCCCCCCACCTCACCTCACCCTACCCCAACCCCCTCTTTTACGCTGCTGCTACTCTGTTTATTATTAATGCATAGTCACTTTAACTCTACCCACATGTACATATTACCTCAATTACCTTGACTAACAGGTGCCCCCGCACATTGACTCTGTACCGGTACCCCCCTGTATATAGCCTCCCTACTGTTATTTAATTTTACTGCTGCTCTTTAATTATTTGTTTCTTTTTTTTCTTAAACTGCATTGTTGGTTATGGGCTTGTAAGTAAGCATTTCAACACACGTTGTATTCGGCGCATGTGGCAAATAACATTTGATTTGATTTGATTTTAATATGATAATAATAATATAATATGCCATTTAGCAGATGCTTTTATCCAAAGCGACTTACAGTCATGTGTGCATACATTTTTACGTATGGGTGGTCCCGGGGATCAAACCCACTACCCTGGCGTTACAAGCGCCATGCTCTACCAATTGAGGACCACAGGATGATAGTCATGTCATCAGTAGAAACAGTAATCTGTTTTGTATTTTTAACACATTTGCAAAAATTTATAAGAAACCTGTTTCAGCCCCCAGTTGTGCCCTCGACACCATATGTGAATTGATTGCCCCCCATCTATCCTAAGAGTTCGTACTGCTTGGTGACCTAAACTGGGATATGCTTAACACCCCAGCCGTCCTACAATCTAAACTAGACGGCCTCAATCTCCCACAAATTATCAAGGAACCTACCAGGTACAACCCTAAATCCGTAAACATGGGCACCCTCATAGATATCATCCTAATTTACCCTCTAAAAACACGTCCGCTGTCTTCAACCAGGATATCAGCGATCACTGCCTCATTGCCTGCGTCCGTAATGGGTCCGCGGTCAAACGACCACCCCTCATCACTGTCAAACACTCCCTAAAACACTTCAGCAAGCAGGCCTTTCTAATTGACCTGGCCCGGGTAACCTGGATGGATATTCACCTCATTCCGTCAGTAGAGGATGCCTGGATGTTCTTCAAAAGTGCTTTCCTCTCCATCTTAAATAAGCATGCCCCATTCACAAAATTCTAAAATAAGAACAGATATAGCCCCTGGTTCACCCCAGACTTGACTGCCCTTGACCAGCACAAAAACATCCTGTGGCATACTGCATTAGCACCGAACAGACCCCGCGATATGCAACTTTTCAGGGAAGTCAGGAACCAATATACACAATCAGTTAGGAAAGCAAAGGCTAGCTTTTTCAAAAAGAAATGTGCATCCTGTAGCACTAACTCCAAAAAGTTTTGGGACACTGTAAAGTCCATGGAGAATAAGAGCACCTCCTCCCAGCTACCCAATGCACTGAGGCTAGGAAACACTATCACCACCGATAAATCTACGATAATCGATAATTTCAACAAGCATTTTGCTACGGCTGGCCATGCTTTCCAACTGGCTAACCCTACCCCAGCCACCAGCTCTGCACCCTCCGCTGCAACTTGCCCATGCCCCCCTCCCACTTCTCCTTCACACAAATTCAGACAGCTGATGTTCTGAAAGAGCTGAAAAATCTGGATCCCTACAAATCAGCTGGGATAGACAATCTGGACCCTTTCTTTTTTAAATTAGCCGCCAAAATTGTCGCAACCCTTATTACTAGCCTGTTCAACCTCTCTTTCGTAACGTCTGAGATCCCCAGAGATTGGAAAGCTGCCACGGTCATCCCCCTCTTCAAAGGTGGTGACACTCTGGTTCCAAACAGTTACAGACCTATATCCATCCTGCGCTGCCTTTCGAAAGTATTTGAAAGCCAAGTTAACAAACAGATCACCGACCACTTCGAATTCCACCGTACCTTCTCCGCTATGCGATCCGGTTTCCGAGCTGGTCATGGGTGCACCTCAGCCACGCTCAAGGTCCTAAACAATATATTATAACCGCGATCGATAAAAGACAGTACTGCGCAGCCGTCTTCATCGACCTGGCCAAGGCTTTCGACTCTGTCAACCACCGCATTCTTATTGGCAGACTAAATAGCCTTGGTTTCTCAACTGACTGCCTCGCCTGGTTCACCAACTACTTCTCAGATAGAGTTCAATGTGTCAAATCGGAGGGCCTGTTGTCTGGACCTCTGGCAGTCTCTGTGGGGGTACCACAGGGTTCAATTCTCGTGCCGACTATTCTCTGTGTATATCAATGATGTCGCTCTTGCTGCTGGTGACGCTCGGATCCACCTCTATGCAGACGACACCATTTTGTATACATCTGGCCCTTCATTGGACA
Organism: Coregonus ussuriensis; assembly: GCA_031479575.1. Taxonomy (NCBI): domain Eukaryota; kingdom Metazoa; phylum Chordata; class Actinopteri; order Salmoniformes; family Salmonidae; genus Coregonus; species Coregonus ussuriensis. Next base: position 53,298,872 of record CM062486.1, read on the forward strand.
CTGTGTTAACAAACTCCAAATGAGCTTCAACTCCATTCAACACTCCTTCCGTTGCCTCCAACTGCTCTTAAACACTAGAAAAACTAAATGCATGCTCTTCAACCGAACGCTGCTTGCACCCGCCCACCCGACTAGAATCACTACTCTCGGCGGGTCTGACCTAGAGTATGTGGACAACTACAAATACCTAGGTGTCTGGTTAGACATTAAACTCTCCTTCCAGACTCACATTAAGCATTTCCAATCAAAAGTTAGATCTAGAATCTGCTTCCTATTTCGCAACAAAGCCTCCTCCACTCATGCTGTCAAACATTCCCTCGTAAAACTGACTATCCTACAGATCCTTGACTTCAGCGATGTCATTTACAAAATAGCTTCCAACACTCTACTCAGCAAATTGGATGTAGTCTATCACAGTGCCATCTGTTTTGTCACTAAAGCCATATATACTACTCACCATTGTGACCTGTACGCTCTTGTTGGCTGGCCCTCACTACATATTCGTCGCCAAACCCACTGGCTCCAGGTCATCTATAAATCACTGCTAGGCAAATCCCTGTCTTATCTTAGCTCACTGGTCACCATTGCAACACCCACCCGTAGTCTGCGCTCCAGCAGGTATATCTCACTGGTCATCCCCAAAGCCAGCACCTCCTTTGGCCGCCATTCCTTCCAGTTCTCTGCTGCCAATGACTGAAACAAACTGCAAAAATCTCGAAGCTGGAGACTCTTATCTCCCTCACTAACTTTAAGCATCAGTTGTCAGAGCACCTTACCGATTACTGCACCTGTACACAGCCCTTCTGAAATTAGCCCACTCAACTACCTCATCCCCATATTGTTATTTATTTTGCTCATTTGCACCCCAGTATCTCTATTTGCACATCATCTCTTGCACATCTATCATTCCAGTGTTAATACAAAATTGTAACTATTTTGCACCATGGCCTATTTATTGCTTTACCTCCATCATTTAAATAAAGCTCTCCCTCACCCTCCATTTGGCAAATCTGACCATAACTCTGTCCTCCTGATTCCTGCTTATGAGCAAAATCTAAAGCAGGAAGCACCAATGACTCGGTTAATAAAAAAAGTGGTCAGATGACGCAGATGCTAGCGACTGTTTCACTAGCACAGACTGGAATATGTTCCGGGATTCTTCAGATAGCGTTGAGGAGTACACCACATCAGTCACTGGCTTCATCATTCAGTGCATCGATGACGTCGTCCCCACAGTGACCGTACGTACATACCCCAACCAGAAGCCATGGATTACAGGCAACATCCACACTGAGCTAAAGGGTAGAGCTGCCGCTTTCAAGGAGCAGGACTCTAACCTGGACGCTTATAAGAAATCCCGCTATGCCCTCAGACGAACCATCAAACAGGCAAAGAGTCAATACAGGACTAAGATTGAATCGTACTACACTGGCTCTGACGCTCGTCGGATGTGGCGGGGTTTGAAATCTATTACAGACTACAAAGGGAACCACAGTCACGAGCTGCCCAGTGACACAAGCCTACCAGACGAGCTAAATCACTTCTATGCTCGCTTCGAGGCATGCAACACTGAAGCATGCATGAGAGCACCAGCTGTTCCGGATGACTATGTGATCATGCTCTCCATAGCCGATGTGAGTAAGACCTTTAAACAGGTCAACATTCACAAGGCTGCAGGGCCAGACGGATTACCAGGACGTGTACTCCGAGCATGTGCTGACCAACTGGCAAGTGTCTTCACTGACATTTTCAACATGTCACTGACTGAGTCTGTAATACCAACATGTTTCAAGCAGACCACCATAGTCCCTGTGCCCAAGGACACTAAGATAACCTGCTTAAATGACTACCGACCCGTAGCACTCACGTCTGTAGCCATGAAGTGCTTTGAAAGGCTGGTCATGGCTCACATCAACACCATTATCCCAGAAACCCTAGATCCACTCCAATTTGCATACCGCCCCAACAGATCCACAGATGATGCAATCTCTATTGCACTCCACACTGCCCTTTCCCACCTGGACAAGAGGAACACCTATGTGAGAATGCTATTCATTGACTACAGCTCAGCGTTCAACACCATAGTGCTCTCAAAGGTCATCACTAAGCTAAGGATCATGGGACTAAACACCTCCCTCTGCAACTGGATCCTGGACTTCCTGACGGGCCGCCCCCAGGTGGAAAGGGTAGGTAACAACACATCTGCCACGCTGATCCTCAACATGGGGGCCCCTCAGGTGTGCGTGCTCAGTCCCCTCCTGTACTCCCTGTTCACTCATGACTGCATGGCCAGGCACGACTCCAACACCATCATCAAGTTTGCCGACCACACAACAGTGGTAGGCCTGATCACCGACAACGATGAGACAGCCTATAGGGAGGAGGTCTGAGACCTGGCCGTGTGGTGCCAGGATAACAACCACTCCCTCAACGTGATCAAGACAAAGGAGATGATTGTGGACTACGGGAAAAAAAAAGAGGACTGAGCACGCCCCCATTCTCATCGACGGGGCTGTAGTGGAACAGATTGAGAGCTTCAAGTTCCTTGGTGTCCACATCACCAACAAACTATCATGGTCAAAACACACCAAGACAGTCGTGAAGAGGACACGACAAAGCCTATTCCCCCTCAGGAGACTGAAAAGATTTGGCATGGGTCCTCAGATTCTCAAAAAGTTCTACAGCTGCACCATCGAGAGCATCCTGACTGGTTGCATCACCGCCTGGTATTTCAACTGCTCGGCCTCCGACCGCAAGGCACAACAGAGGGTAGTGCGTACGGCCCAGTAAATCACTGTGGCCAAGCTTCCTGCCATCCAGGACCTCTATACCAGGCGGTGTCAGAGGAAGGCCCTCAAAATTGTCAAAGACTCCAGCCACCCTAGTCATAGACTGTTCTCTCTGCTACTGCATGGCAAGCGTTACCGGAGCGCCAAGTCTAGGTCCAAAAGGCTTCTCAACAGCTTCTACCCTCAAGCCATAAGACTCCTGAACAGCTAATCATGGCTACCCAGACTATTTGCACTGCCCCCCCCCCACCCCATCCCCCTCTTTTACGCTGCTGCTACTCTGTTTATTATTTATGCATAGTCACTTTAACTCTACCCACATGTACATACTATCTGAATTACCTCGAGTAACCGGTGCCCCCGCACATTGACTCTTTACCGGTACCCCTTGTATATAGCCTCCCTACTGTTATTTTATTTTACTGCTGCTCTTTAGTTATTTGCTTTTATTTTTTTACTTCACACTTTTTTATTTTACTTTTTTAAAAATGCATTGTTGGTTAAGGGCTTGTAAGTAAACATTTCTACACCTGTTGTATTCGGCGCCTGTGGCAAATAACATTTCATTTGATTTCATTAGATACCTCACACTAACCCCAACATAAGATACCTCATCATACTAACAACTAATCCTAACTGTGTGTTCGTGCCGTGGGAGGAGGGGTTTCTTCGTTGTCAGAAAGCAATGGCTATCTAGTATGCTAACTAGCATCTGGTCAGCGGCACAGGAATCCTCATCTCTCCCAAGTGGATATTCTCTCTTTTTCCCCTGACCCATCTGTCTATCTCCTCATTTGAATTCCATGCTGTCACAGTCACTAGCCCATTCAAGCTTAACATCCTTGTCATTTATTGCCCTCCAGGTTCCCTCGGAGAGTTAATCAATGAGGTTGACGCCTTGATAAGTTCCTTTCCTGAGAATGGCTCACCCCTCACAGTTCTGGGTGACTTCAATCTCCCTACGTCTACCTTTGACTCATTTCTCTCTGCCTCCTTCTTTCCACTCCTCTCCTCTTTTGACCTCACCCTCTCACCGTCCCCCCCTACTCATAAGGCAGGCAATACGCTTGACCTCATCTTTACTAGATGCTGTTCTTCTACTAATCTCACTGCAACTCCCCTCCATGTCTCCGACCACTAATTTGTATCCTTTTCTCTCTCGCTCTCCTCCAACACTACTCACTCTGCCCCTACTCAGATGGTAATGCGCCGTCGCAACCTTCGCTCTCTCTCTCCCACTACTCTCTCCTCTTCCATCCTTTCAACTCTTCCCTCTGCTCAAACCTTCTCCCTCCAATCTCCTGATTCTGCCTCCTCAACCCTCCTCTCCTCCCTTTCTGCATCCTTTGACTCTCTATGTCCCCTATCCTCCCGGCCAGCTCGGTCCTCCCCTCCTGCTCCGTGGCTTGACGACTCATTGCGAGCTCACAGAATAGGGCTCCGGGCAGTCGAGCGGAAATGGATGAAAACTAGACTCCCTGCGGACCTGGCATCGTTTCACTCCCTCCTCTCTACATTTTCTTCATCTGTTTCTGCTGCTAAAGCTACTTTCTACCACTCTAAATTCCAAGCATCTGCCTCTAACCCTAGGAAGCTCTTTGCCACCTTCTCCTCCCTGCTGAATCCTCCTCCCCCTTCCCCCCTCTCTGTGGATGGCTTCGTCAACCATTTTGAAAAGAAGGTTGACGACATCCGATCCTCATTTGTTAAGTCAAATGACACTGCTGGTCCTGCTCAAACTGCCCTACCCTATGCTTTGACTTCTTTCTCCCCTCTCTCTCCAGATGAAATCTTGCGACTTGTGACGGCCGGCCGCCCAACAACCTGCCCGCTTGACCCTATCCCCTCCTCTCTTCTCCAGACCATCTCCGGTGACCTTCTCCCTTACCTCACCTCGCTCATCAACTCATCCTTGACCGCTGGCTATGTCCCTTCTGTCTTCAAGAGAGCGAGAGTTACACCCCTTCTCAAAAAAACAACACTCGATCCCTCTGATGTCAACAACTACAGACCAGTATCGCTTCTTTCTTTTCTCTCCAAAAAACTATTGAGCGTGCCGTCTTTAGCCAACTCTCTTGCTATCTCTCTCAGAATGACCTTCTTGATCCAAACCAGTCAGGTTTCAAGACTGGTCATTCAACTGAGACTGCTCTTCTCTGTGTCACGGAGGCTCTCCGCACTGCTAAAGCTAACTCTCTCTCCTCTGCTCTTGTCTTTCTAGACCTGTCTGCTGCCTTTGATACTGTGAACCATCAGATCCTCCTCTCCACCCTCTCCGAGTTGGGCATCTCCAGCGCGGCTCACTCTTGGATTGCGTCCTACCTGACCGGTCGCTCCTACCAAGTGGCGTGGCGAGAATCTGTCTCTCTCACCACTGGTGTCCCCAAGGGCTCAGTTCTAGGCCCTCTCATATTCTCGTTATACACCAAGTCACTTGGCTCTGTCATATCCTCACATGGCCTCTCCTATCATTAATACGCAGACGACACACAACTAATTTTCTCCTTTCCCCCTTCTGGTAACCAGGTGGCGAATCGCATCTCTGCATGTCTGGCAGGCATATCAGTGTGGATGACGGATCACCACCTCAAGCTGAACCTTGGCAAGACGGAGCTGCTCTTCCTCCCGGGGAAGGACTGCCCATTCCATGATCTCGCCATCACGGTTGACAACTCTGTTGTGTCCCCCTCCCAGAGTGCGATGAGCCTTGGCGTGACCCTGGACAACACCCTGTCGTTCTCCGCTAACATCAAGGCGGTGACCCGATCCTGTAGGTTCATGCTCTACAACATTCGGAGAGTACGACCCTGCCTTGCACAGGAAGCAGCACAGGTCCTAATCCAGGCACTTGTCATCTCCCGTCTGGATTACTGCAACTCGCTGTTGGCTGGGCTCCCTGCCTGTGCGATTAAACCCCTACAACTCATCCAGAATGCCGCAGCCCGTCTGGTGTTCAACCTTCCCAAGTTCTCTCACGTCACCCCCCTCCTCCGCACACTCCACTGGCTTCCAGTTGAAGCTCACATCTGCTACAAGACCATGGTGCTTGCCTACGGAGCTGTGAGGGGAACGGCACCTCCGTACCATCAGGCTCTGATCAGTCCCTACACCCAAACGAGGGCATTGCGTTCACCCACCTCTGGCCTGCTGGCCCCCCTACCTCTGCGGAAGCACAGTTCCCGCTCAGCCCAGTTAAAACTGTTCACTGCTCTGGCACCCCATGGTGGAACAAGCTCCCTCACGACGCCAGGACAGCGGAGTCACTCACCACCTTCCGGAGACACTTGAAACCCCACCTCTTTAAGGAATACCTGGGATACGATAAAGTAATCCTTCTACGCCCCCTCCCACACTAACAACTAACCCTAACATCAGATACCTCATCACACTAACCCTAACATCAGATACCTCATCACACTAACAACTAACCCTAACATCAGATACCTCATCACACTAACAACTAATCCTAACACCAGATACCTCATCACACTAACATCAGATACCTCATCACACTAACCCTAACATCAGATACCTCATCACACTAACAACTAACCCTAACATCAGATACCTCATCACACTAACAACTAACCCTAACATCAGATACCTCATCACACTAACATCAGATACCTCATCACACTAACCCTAACATCAGATACCTCATCACACTAACAACTAACCCTAACATCAGATACCTCATCACACTAACAACTAACCCTAACACCAGATACCTCATCACACTAACCCTAACACCAGATACCTCATCACACTAACAACTAACCCTAACATCAGATACCTCATCACACTAACTACTAACCCTAACATCAGATACCTCATCACACTAACCCTAACATCAGATACCTCATCACACTATCATCATATACCTCATCACACTAACAACTAACCCTAACATCAGATACCTCATCACACTAACAACTAACCCTAACACCAGATACCTCATCACACTAACCCTAACACCAGATACCTCATCACACTAACAACTAACCCTAACATCAGATACCTCATCACACTAACAACTAACCCTAACATCAGATACCTCATCACACTAACAACTAACCCCAACATCAGATACCTCATCACACTAACCCCAACATCAGATACCTCATCACACTAACATCAGATACCTCATCACACTAACAACTAACCCTAACATCAGATACCTCATCACACTAACAACTAACCCCAACATCAGATACCTCATCACACTAACCCCAACATCAGATACCTCATCACACTAACATCAGATACCTCATCACACTAACAACTAACCCTAACATCAGATACCTCATCACACTAACAACTAACCCTAACATCAGATACCTCATCACACTAACAACTAACCCTAACATCAGATACCTCATCACACTAACATCAGATACCTCATCACACTAACCCTAACATCAGATACCTCATCACACTAACAACTAACCCTAACATCAGATACCTCATCACACTAACAACTAACCCTAACATCAGATACCTCATCACACTAACATCAGATACCTCATCACACTAACATCAGATACCTCATCACACTAACCCTAACATCAGATACCTCATCACACTAACAACTAACCCTAACATCAGATACCTCATCACACTAACAACTAACCCTAACATCAGGTACCTCATCACACTAACTACTAACCCTAACATCAGATACCTCATCACACTAACCCTAACATCAGATACCTCATCACACTAACAACTAAACCTAACATCAGATACCTCATCACACTAACAACTAACCCTAACATCAGGTACCTCATCACACTAACTACTAACCCTAACATCAGATACCTCATCACACTAACCCTAACATCAGATACCTCATCACACTATCATCATATACCTCATCACACTAACAACTAACCCTAACATCAGATACCTCATCACACTAACAACTAACCCTAACACCAGATACCTCATCACACTAACCCTAACACCAGATACCTCATCACACTAACAACTAACCCTAACATCAGATACCTCATCACACTAACAACTAACCCTAACATCAGATACCTCATCACACTAACAACTAACCCTAACATCAGATACCTCATCACACTAACAACTATCCCTAACATCAGATACCTCATCACACTATCCCTAACATCAGATACCTCATCACACTAACCCTAACATCAGATACCTCATCACACTAACAACTAACCCTAACATCAGATACCTCATCACACTAACAACTAACCCTAACATCAGATACCTCATCACACTAACAACTAACCCTAACATCAGATACCTCATCACACTAACCCTAACATCAGATACCTCATCACACTATCATCATATACCTCATCACACTAACAACTAACCCTAACACCAGATACCTCATCACACTAACCCTAACACCAGATACCTCATCACACTAACAACTAACCCTAACATCAGATACCTCATCACACTAACAACTAACCCTAACATCAGATACCTCATCACACTAACATCAGATACCTCATCACACTAACAACTATCCCTAACATCAGATACCTCATCACACTAACCCTAACATCAGATACCTCATCACACTAACCCTAACATCAGATACCTCATCACACTAACCCTAACATCAGATACCTCATCACACTATCCCTAACATCAGATACCTCATCACACTAACCCTAACATCAGATACCTCATCACACTAACCCTAACATCAGATACCTCATCACACTAACAACTAACCCTAACATCAGATACCTCATCACACTAACAACTAACCCTAACATCAGGTACCTCATCACACTAACTACTAACCCTAACATCAGATACCTCATCACACTAACCCTAACATCAGATACCTCATCACACTATCATCATATACCTCATCACACTAACAACTAACCCTAACACCAGATACCTCATCACACTAACCCTAACACCAGATACCTCATCACACTAACAACTAACCCTAACATCAGATACCTCATCACACTAACAACTAACCCTAACATCAGATACCTCATCACACTAACAACTAACCCCAACATCAGATACCTCATCACACTAACCCCAACATCAGATACCTCATCACACTAACATCAGATACCTTATCACACTAACCCTGTCAAATACCTTATCACACTAATAACTAACCCTAAAATCAGAAACTTTATCACAACAACCCAACATCATACTAATATAACAAGAGCCAAGAGTACACTAAAATAACCAGATCGAAGAGAATACTAAAACAACCGGCGCATATTAAAATACCAGGATCCAAGAGAATACAAAAATAACCAAAGCCAAGATCATATTAAAATAACCAGAGCCAAGATAATACTAAAATAACCAAAGCCAAGAGCATACTAAAGTAACCAGAGCCAAGAGAATATTAAAATAACCAGAGCATACTAAAATAACCAGATCAAAGAGAATATTAAAATAACAAGATTATACTTAAATAACCAGAGCATACTAAAATAACCAGAGCCAAGAGATTACTAAAATAACCAAAGTGTCACGGATTCAGCCGAGGATGCTCCTCCTCCTTGCTCGGGCAGGCTTCGGCATTCGTCGTCACCGGAGTACTAGCTGCTACCGATCTATGTTTCTGTGTTCTACTTGTTTTGTCTTTATTGTTCACACCTGGTTCCCATTATGTATTGATTTCTTCCCTATTAAACCCTCTGGCTCCCACTGTATGTTGTGCATGTTTGTTCATGTTTGGTTGTCGTCTGGTGAGCGGGTTTGTTTCCTCCCTGCGTGGAGGTTATATTATTTACGTTACCTACGAGTAAAGTACGTTTTCGATTAGCTCTGTGTCCTGCGCCTGACTTCGTCCTACCGCATCACACTGACCCCCTGACACAAAGCCAGGATCATACTAACATAACCAGAGCCAAGATCATACTAAAATAACCAGAGCAAGATACTATTAAAATAACCAGAGCATACTAAAATAACCAGAGCAAGATAATATTAAAATAACCAGAGCACACTAAAATAACCAGAGCAAGATAATATTAAAATAACCAGAGCACACTAAAATAACCAGAGCATACTAAAATAACCAGAGCAAGATAATATTAAAATAACCAGAGCAAGATAATATTAAAATAACCAGAGCAAGATACTATTAAAATAACCAGAGCACACTAAAATAACCAGAGCAAGATAATATTAAAATAACCAGAGCATACTAAAATAACCAGAGCAAGATCATATTAAAATAACCAGAGCATACTAAAATAACCAGAGCAAGATAATATTAAAATAACCAGAGCATACTAAAATAACCAGAGCATACTAAAATAACCAGAGCAAGATAATATTAAAATAACCAGAGCATACTAAAATAACCAGAGCCAAGATCATATTAAAATAACCAGAGCATACTAAAATAACCAGAGCATACTAAAATATCCAGAGCAAGATCATATTAAAATAACCAGAGCATACTAAAATAACCAGAGCAAGATAATATTAAAATAACCAGAGCATACTAAAATAACCAGAGCATACTAAAATAACCAGAGCAAGATAATATTAAAATAACCAGAGCATACTAAAATAACCAGAGCATACTAAAATAACCAGAGCAAGATAATATTAAAATAACCAGAGCATACTAAAATAACCAGAGCAAGATAATATTAAAATAACCAGAGCATACTAAAATAACCAGAGCCAAGAGAATACTAAAACAACCAGAGCATACTAAAATAACCAGAGCCAAGAGAATAAAAAAATAACCAGAGCAAGATAATATTAAAATAACCAGAGCCAAAATAATATTAAAATAACCAAAGCCAAGATCATACTAAAATAACCAGAGCCAAAAGAATACTACAATAACCAGAGCGTACTAAAATAACCAGAGCATACTAAAATAACCAGAGCCAAGAGAATATTAAAATAACCAGAGAAAACAAAAATAACCAGAGCCAAGAGAATATTAAAATAACCAGAGCATACTAAAATAAACAGAGCCAAGATAATAAAATAACCAGAGCATACTAAAATAACCAGAGCCAAGAGAATACTAAAATAACCAGAGCATGCTAAAATACCAGATTATACAAAAATAACCAGAGCCAAGAGAATACTTAGTGTTGTAATTGAGTGTATTGCTTGTTATGCCTCTAAAAACTCCTAGTTGCTCCAGACACATAAGAAATGTTGGGTCAGTTGTAGTTTTTCTTTGTGTTTCCTCAAAACTAGAGAGTCCCCTGAGAGCCACTGGTTACTGTGGTTACTGGCACGAGAGTCCCCTGAGAGCCACTGGTTACTGTGGTTACTGGCACGAGCCTGACCTGTTAATCACTAGGGGAGGGAGGGCTCTCCAGGGATAATATGACTGTCCAGCATTATCAGAACAGATCATAGCAACTAATTGTGTACAATACACTGATATCAACCTTCTTGAGATTACATTTTCAAATTGGTCAATAGGCCTAGGAAAAACAGCCATGTCATGTGTGACTCTGCTGATAGCTATGCACATAGTACAGCTCGGTGACACTACTGCACCTAGATAACCACCAAAGGCAATGTAGCCTCGCTCACCTACACAATAACATAGACCAGGGCCTAAAACCACGTCCCAGATTCACAGTAATGCAGCTAAACATGGTCTGATGAGGAGTCAAAGGCTACTGCCGGTCAAACTATTCCTGATGCAGTGATGACATCACTGGTATGAGTTTTGTTTTGTAACTTTAGTGTTAGATTCTCATTCATAGTGTTAAGTGTTCCATTCTGTTAGGGTTCCATTCTGTTAAAGTTAGATCATGCATCTCCATCCATTCCAGTGCAGTGAGTGCAACATGTATGGTGTAATATTCTGAGAACTGTATTATCCTAGAACTCTCTAGGGTCTCTGGATTTTCTTCTAAATCATAAATTAGGCCTCTGAAACCTGGCAGGATCCGGAGGAACAACCTCTCCTCTGTAAATACTGGCTCTGAAACCTGGCAGGAGCCAGAATAACAACCTCTCCTCTGTAAATACTGGCTCTGAAACCTGGCAGGAGCCAGAATAACAACCTCTCCTCTGTAAATACTGGCTCTGAAACCTGGCAGGAGCCAGAATAACAACCTCTCCTCTGTAAATACTGGCTCTGAAACCTGGCAGGAGCCAGAATAACAACCTCTCCTCTGTAAATACTGGCTCTGAAACCTGGCAGGAGCCAGAATAACAACCTCTCCTCTGTAAATACTGGCTCTGAAACCTGGCAGGAGCCAGAATAACAACCTCTCCTCTGTAAATACTGGCTCTGAAACCTGGCAGGAGCCAGAATAACAACCTCTCCTCTGTAAATACTGGCTCTGAAACCTGGCAGGAGCCAGAGTAACAACCTCCCCTCTGTAAATACTGGCTCTGAAACCTGGCAGGAGCCAGAGGAACAACATCCTCTCTCTCAATACTGGCTCTTTTTAAGGGAAAACAAAGCTAGCTATCTAGCTTGCTATTTGAAAAAAAAATCACAAAACACATAAATATCTAAAAGCGTGTAGATGTTTAATTAGCTGAGACAGAACTACTGACTTCTAAGTAAGTGAGTGTTTTAAATGTGGACTGTACCATCATGTGAATAAGACAACTACTAGCTAACATTAACTAGCATGTGAATGGCAACTGGCAAGACATTTTCTCCATGTAACTAATTTGCCGGGGGATGAGTTGGCAGCAGATGGCAGAGAACCAATGCTACGAGAATAACGTTAAACTAGCATCATGTTAACTAAAGTGCTAACTAGTTACGTTAGCTAACTAACCACTGACAGTTAACCTATCAGTTTAATACATTAGTTAACCACTAGACAGTAACTACCTAGACATCGAAAGACTGAATACAAACAAATACACATTTTAGCTTTATAATTGTAGTTATTCGAATGCTGACGTAACATTAGTGGCTACTTAGCCAGCGTCATCATCGTTCACATCATAACTAGCTATCTAGCTATATAGCTAGCGAGCTACTGTATAGCTCGCTAGCTAGCTACTGGAATAGTGAACACCGGTCGCTAAATTCCCGAAGTGATGCAGTAGCATTATATTTATGCAATACATAACATGTCAGTTGGCACACAATTACAACAACATAATGCTAACAGCCAACAGTCCCCCAATATTAATCAGACAAAATGAATCAAATACCAGCTACAGTGCCTTGCAAAAGTATTCATCCCCCTTGGCGTTTTTCCTATTTTGTTGCATTACAACCTGTAATTTAAATTGATTTTTATTTGGATTTCATGTAATTGACATACACAAAATAGTCCAAATTGGTGAAGTGAAATGTAAAAAATATCTTGTTTCAAAAAATTCTAAAAAATAAATAACGAAAAAGTGGTGCGTGCATATGCATTCACCCCCTTTGCTATGAAGCCCCTAAATAAGATCTGGTGCAACCAATTACCTACAGAAGTCACATAATTAATTAAATAAAGTCCACCTGTGTGCAATCTAAGTGTCACATGATCTCAGTATATCAAGCAAGCAGCACCATGAAGACCAAGGAGCTTTCCAAACAGGTCAGGGACAAAGTTGTGGAGAAGTTCAGATCAGGGTTGGGTTATAAAGAAATATCAGAAACTTTGAACATCCCACGGAGCACCATTAAATCCGTTATTAAATTTTTTTAAAGAATATGGCACCACAACAAACCTGCCAAGAGAGGGCCGCCCACCAAAACTCACAGACTAGGCAAGGAGGGCATTAATCAGAGAGGCAAAGAGACCAAAGATAACCCCGAAGGAGCTGCAAAGCTCCACAGCGGAGATTGGAGTATCTGTCCATAGGACCACTTTAAGCTGTACACTCCACAGAGCTGGGCTTTACGGAAGAGTGCCAGAAAAAAGCCATTGCTTAAAGAAAGAAATAAGCAAACACGTTTGGTGTTCACCAAAAGGCATGTGGGAGACTCCCCAAACATATGGAAGAAGGTACACTAGTCAGATGAGACTAAAATTGAGCTTTTTGGCCATCAAGGGAAACGTTATATCTGGTGCAAACCCAACACCTCTCATTACCCCGAGAACACCATCCCCACAGTGAAGCATGGTGGTGGCAGCATCATGCTGTGGGGATGTTTTTCATCGGCAGGGACTGGGAAACTGGCCAGAATTGAAGGAATGATGGATGTCGCTAAATACAGGGAAATTCTTGAGGGAAACCTGTTTCAGTCTTCCAGAGATTTGAGACTGGGACGGAGGTTCATCTTCCAGCAGGACAATGACCCAAAGCATACTGCTAAAGCAATACTCAAGTGGTTTAAGGGGAAACATTTAAATGTCTTGGAATGGCCTAGTCAAAGCCCAGACCTCAATCCAATTGAGAATCTGTGGTATGACTTAAAGATTGCTGTACACCAGCGGAACCCATCCAACTTGAAGGAGCTGGAGCAGTTTTGCCTTGAAGAATGGGCAAAAATCCCAGTGGCTAGATGTGCCAAGCTTATAGAGACATACCCCAAGAGACTTCCAGCTGTAATTGCTGCAAAAGGTGGCTCTACAAAGTATTGACTTTGGGGGGGTGAATAGATATGCACGCTCAAGTTTTCTGATTTTTTTGTGTTAATTCTTGTTTGTTTCACCCCAAAAAATATTTAACATATTCAAAGTAATAGGCATGTTGTGTAAATCAAATGATACAAACCCCCCAAAAATATATTTTAATTCCAGGTTGTAAGGCAACAAAATAAGAAAAATGCCAAGGGGGGTGAATACTTTTGCAAGCCACTGTAACTAACGGTATTAGATCTGTTCAACAGGTTCAAATGTTATCTTTCAGTTGTCGCAGCAGCAGGAAAAGTACAGAGAATGATGATGTGTCACAATGTATCCTGTCGTCAATCGGTCTCCATTCTGTTCTCTGCGACCACGAACTTCAAGACCACCCCTGTGTTGGAATATGGAGGTATTTCAAATGATGGGGTTCGTTCATTCACAAAAACAGTTTGGCTTCAGCTGCCTTCCTTTGGCCAGTAGTGGCACATGTGTGTCGTGAACAACATTAGCATGAGTAATAATAGTGGAATCGGTGGTTTACCTTCAAAATAATTGTCCCCCATTAAAACTGATGCAAACAGATGAAAATAGTGGAATCATGGCACAATTGGACTAAATAACATTGGTGTGTATTCATGGATGCCAAGGGAAGCCTGGCAAATAATTTCCAAAATAATTTAGCTTTCGTCTCTCTGTTTCCTAAATTTCCTTCAGTTCACAAGAGTCTGAATGTATCTCACCGGAGAAAAGCTTCTGAGCGAGTGAAACAGCGCCCCTCTGTCTCTGTATGTGTATGTGTAGTCCATCTATCTGATGCTGTCTGGTCAAAAAGAGTATGATTTTATTTTGCCGCCCGTATCATTGAATGCAAGGGAAGGCAGAGAGCATTTGGCCTCCCTTGATCATTTATTTTATACAATAATAGCCAATCAGCGTTGAGCTAAACTGAGCTCCCTAGGTCCCTGGCGCACCAAAATAAAATGTCAAGGGAAGCCAGTTTGGATTTGGACCAATCACATCACATCAAAAGCAAAACGTCATTGACAGAAAAAACTTCAATTGTTGCATCTCGTTGTGTCGTTGTCCTCCGGTGGTTAACTAGCTAGCTATAGTGTACCCTTTCCTAAATTAGCTATTTGGACTTGTGGTTTTACTTAATACTCCGTACTGGCCAATGATTATAACAGTGATTCTGATCCAACCATTAATTCATACATTGTGCCCCTGGCCTGAGAGGATGGAAGTTCAATATGTAGCTAGAGGTAGTATGCTAATGTTAACCAGCTGGCTAATTGTTGTCCATGAAAGGAAGTTAGGCTAGCGAGCAAGTATTTTAGCCAGGTAGCCTCGGAGGACAACAAACTAAAAGCATGTACTGTATGACAGAGTCATAGACCGTTTAAGCAACATGAGAGGAGGATGGTATTGGCGTTTCTCTACTAGTAGGTTGAGTCAACATGTTTTTTATACTTAAACACACACAGAGAAATCACTACCATGGACAGCCACATCATATTTAGCTTACGTTGATTGGACTAAATCGTTTTTGGTATCTTTTAGTTGTCTTAAGCATAGGTGATTTGATGCTGTTGAAATGTTGAAGTTGAAATGGTTCTGGAATAGTGGAGCCAGCTCCTGTTTTCTTTGCGGACATGCGGTAACTCTCCGTGGTACTAAATCAATAGTTGTTTAGCTGTCGGAAACATTACCTTACTTGACCGTGCTGTAGGTCATGTAACTGTTTGTTACATGCAATATGCTTTGTGGACTCCACCGGACAGATGTTGCTCTCTGGTTTTGGGATGAAACAAAGGTCTCGGCCTTTAGGCCTAAATATCCTAACCCTAACCCTAAATATCACGGTGACCCGTTTCAGGAAGTTATGTCGCACATCACTACATCACAGGAGGCATTTGAACGTCTTTTCTTTTTATTTAATCAAAATGCAGTTTTTGGCAGAAACTTGTATTCCATCTGTAAATACAAATACAATTGTTAAATTACAAGCCTAGTTGGCTTAGCCATGGAAAAAGACAGGAATCTACCCTCTAGCCATGATTGGCTGAGATAATGGATGGGCTGGACATGCTGGGAGATGAGTTTGGATTGGTCTGCCATGTAGCATGCTTCTGTCTATAAGGTGAGCTGTTCTGTATGTGTTGATAGTCCTTTATACAACGGCATTAAAAAATATACACTGCTCAAAAAAAATTAAGGGAACACTTAAACAACACAATGTAACTCCAAGTAAATCACACTTCTGTGAAATCAAACTGTCCACTTAGGAAGCAACACTGATTGACAATACATTTCACATGCTGTTGTGCAAATGGAATAGACAACAGGTGGAAATTATAGGCAATTAGCAAGACACCCCCAATAAAGGACTGGTTTTGCAGGTGGTGACCACAGACCACTTCTCAGTTCCTATGCTTCCTGGCTGATGTTTTGGTCACTTTTGAATACTGCCGGTGCTTTCACTCTAGTGGTAGCATGAGATGGAGTCTACAACCCACACAAGTGGCTCAGGTAGTGCAGCTCATCCAGGATGGCACATCAATGCGAGATGTGGCAAGAAGGTTTGCTGTGTCTGTCAGCGTAGTGTCCAGAGCATGGAGGCGCTACCAGGAGACAGGCCAGTACATCAGGAGACGTGGAGGAGGCCGTAGGAGGGCAACAGCCCAGCAGCAGGACCGCTACTTCCGCCTTTGTGCAAGGATGAGCAGGAGGAGCACTGCCAGAGCCCTGCAAAATGACCTGCAGCAGGCCACAAATGTGCATGTGTCTGCTCAAACGGTCAGAAACAGACTCCATGAGGGTGGTATGAGGGCCCGACGTCCACAGGTGGGGGTTGTGCTTACAGCCCAACACTGTGCAGGACGTTTGGCATTTGCCAGAGAACACCAAGATTGGCAAATTCGCCACTGGCGCCCTGTGCTCTTCACAGATGAAAGCAGGTTCACATTGAGCACATGTGACAGAGTCTGGAGACGCCGTGGAGAACGTTCTGCTGCCTGCAACATCCTCCAGCATGACCGGTTTGGCGGTGGGTCAGTCATGGTGTGGGGTGGCATTTCTTTGGGGGGCCGCACAGCCCTCCATGTGCTCGCCAGAGGTAGCCTGACTGACATTAGGTACCGAGGTGAGATCCTCAGACCCCTTGTGAGACCATATGCTGGTGCGGTTGGCCCTGGGTTCCTCCTAATGCAAGACAATACTAGACCTCATGTGGCTGGAGTGTGTCAGCAGTTCCTGCAAGAGGAAGGCATTGATGCTATGGACCGCCCGTTCCCCATACCTGAATCCAATTGAGCACATCTAGGACATCATGTCTCGCTCCATCCACCAATGCCACGTTGCACCACAGACTGTCCAGGAGTTAGCGGATGCTTTAGTCCAGGTCAGGGAGGAGATCCCTCAGGAGACCATCCGCCACCTCATCAGGAGCATGCCCAGGCGTTGTAGGGAGGTCATACAGGCACGTGGAGGCCACACACACTACTGAGCCTCATTTTGACTTGTTTTAAGGACATTACATCAAAGTTGGATCAGCCTGTAGTGTGGTTTTCCACTTTAATTTTGAGGGTGACTTCAAATCCAGACCTCCATGGGTTGATAAATTTGATTTCCATTGATCATTTTTGTGTGATTTTGTTGTCAGCACATTCAACTATGTAAAGAAAAAAGTATTTAATACGATTATTTCATTCATTCAGATCTAGGATGTGTTATTTTAGTGTTCCCTTTTTTTTTTCTTTGAGCAGTGTATAAAACATTAGCCATTGAGAACTACAAAAGTTTTGCTACTTTTCTCAACAACATTTAGTATTGTTATTATGTTTCTGTTTTTGCCATCAAGTTACCCATCAAGTTACCCATCAAGTGACACATCAAGTTAGCCATCAAGTTAGCCAGGTGTGTCTGGGGGTGATTATGGCCATTGATCGTATTTCATGAACATGTCTAGACAATAGTGACCCATCCACTTAGCTAGATGTGGCTGGGGGGTGGTTATAGCATTTCTTTCACATGACCCATCAATTTAGACAAGTGTGTCGGGTAAGCGTCATGTAATAATTATAAAACATTTATAAAAAAATGTATCTGGACACTTTCTGTTTTTGATATTGCAAGTAACCATTTCACTGTACCATTTACACCTTCTGTATCCTGTGCACATGACAAATAAACATAGATTTTATTTGATATAGTGTTTGTTTTACCAGAGATTGAATCGTACTACACTGGCTCTGACGCTCGTCGGATGTGGCAGGGCTTGAAAACTATTACAGACTACAAAGGGAAGCACAGCCGCGAGCTGCCCAGTGACACAAGCCTACCAGACGAACTAAACCACTTCTATGCTCGCTTCGAGGCAAGCAACACTGAAGCATGTATGAGAGCACCAGCTGTTCCGGATGACTATGTGATCACGCTCTCCGTAGCCGATGTGAGTAAGACTTTTAAGCAGGTCAACATTCACAAGGCCGCAGGGCCAGACGGATTACCAGGACGTGTACTCCGAGCATGTGCTGACCAACTGGCAAGTGTCTTCACTGACATTTTCAACATGTCCCTGACTGAGTCTGTAATACCAACATGTTTCAAGCAGACCACCATAGTCCCCGTGCCCAAGGACTCTAAGATAACCTGCCTAAATGACTACCGACCCGTAGCACTGACGTCTGTAGCCATGAAGTGCTTTGAAAGGCTGGTCATGGCTCACATCAACAGCATTATCCCAGAAACCCTAGACCCACTCCAATTTGCATACCGCCCCAACAGATCCACAGAGGATGCAATCTCTATTGCACTCCACACTGCCCTTTCCCACCTGGACAAGAGGAACACCTACGTGAGAATGCTATTCATTGACTACAGCTCAGCATTCAACACCATACTGCCCTCTAAGCTCATCACTAAGCTAAGGATCCTGGGACTAAACACCTCCCTCTGCAACTGGATCCTGGACTTCCTGACGGGCCGCCCCCAGGTGGTAAGGGTAGGTAACAACACATCTGCCACACTGATCCTCAACACGGGGGCCCCTCAGGGGTGCGTGCTCAGTCCCCTCCTGTACTCTCTGTTCACCCATGACTGCATGGCCAGGCACGACTCCAACACCATCATTAAGTTTGCCGACGACACAACAGTGGTAGGCCTGATCACCGACAACGATGAGACAGCCTATAGGGAGGAGGTCAGAGATCTGGCCGTGTGGTGCCAGGACAACAACCTCTCCCTCAACGTGACCAAGACAAAGGAGATGATTGTGGACTACAGGAAAAAAAAGAGGACTGAGCACGCCCCCATTCTCATCGACGGGGCTGTAGTGGAACAGGTTGAGAGCTTCAAGTTCCTTGGTGTCCACATCACCAACAAACTATCATGGTCCAAACACACCAAGACAGTCGTGAAGAGGGCACGACAAAGCCTATTCCCCCTCAGGAGACTGAAAAGATTTGGCATGGGTCCTCAGATCCTCAAAAAATTCTACAGCTGCACCATCGAGAGCATCCTGACTAGTTGCATTACCGCCTGGTATGGCAACTGCTTGGCCTCCGACCGCAAGGCACTACAGAGGGTAGTGCGTACGGCCCAGTACATCACTGGGGCCAAGCCCTAGTCATAGACTGTTCTCTCTGCTACCGCACGGCAAGCGGTACCGGAGTGCCAAGTCTAGGTCCAAAAGACTTCTCAACAGCTTCTACCCCCAAGCCATAAGACTCCTGAACAGCTAATTATGGCTACCCGGACTATTTGCCACCCCCACCCCATCTTTTTACGCTGCTGCTACTCTCTTAATTATTTATGCATAGTCACTTTAACTCTACCCACATGTACATATTACCTCAACTACCTCAACTAGCCGGTGCCCCCGCACATTGACTCTGCAACGGTACCCCCCTGTATATTTAGCCTCCCTACTGTTATTTTATTTTACTTCTGCTCTTTTTTTTCTCAACACTTTTTTTGTTGTTGTTTTATTTTTTTAAATAAAACAAAAATAAATGCACTGTTGGTTAAGGGCTGTAAGTAAGCATTTCACTGTAATGTCTGCACCTGTTGTATTCGGCGCATGTGACCAATACAATTTGATTTGATTTGATTTGAACATGACCTGCACCAAAGTCAGATTAGGATGTAGACCAAGGACTAGATGAAGTGTATTTTACCTGGAGTTTTCCTTATTATAGGCTACAACTTTCACCACTTTTAATCTTGAAATCTTTGATTGTGTACAACACTTCTCACTTGGTTTAGCACATGGCCTCGTGAATCCTTAAAGAGATGGGCGGGGCTAAGGCCTAAGAGGGTGTGAATGATGCTGAATATGTGTAAACAAAGAAGAGCTCTCCAGTAGGTACCAAAACATTCCAGGGCCATTTTCTCAAAAGTGGGGTTACAAGTTTATCAACTTTCAAAGCAAAAAGCAGAATTACTTCCTCAACTGTAATGTTGTGATTTGAAGGAGTCAGGCACAGGAGGGCAAATCACAGAAGAAAAGGTTTATTCCAAACACAGTAGTACGCAGCAATGCGTCAAACACTTCAGTGCAGAAAACAGGCGCACTGAAAAACGACAAAGCACATGGGTGAAAATAACCCAGCGATACAAAATAACAAAGCGCTCCACCGAGCTTCTCTCTCCTCCACAATAAACAATCACACACAAAGACAAGGGGGCAGAGGGAACACTGATACAGGTACTGATGAGGGGATATGAACCAGGTGTGTGTAATAAACAAGACAAAACAAATGGAATGATGAGATGAGGAGCGGCAGTGGCTAGAAGGCCGGTGACGACGAACGCCGAAGCCTGCCCGAACAAGGAGAGGAGGCAGCTTTGGAGGAAGTCGTGACAAATGTATGATATACCATTTTATAGCTCTGAGTCTCTACTTTTATCCAATGCAAAAAACACAATTTCAAATGTTGCTACATAAGACCGGATCCAGGTGGTGGGTCACATATGAACTAAGAGGTTATAGAGCAAACAACGCAATTATCACAACACAGAGGTTGTAATGTGGATTTTTTATTTCTGGAGTGGCTTCCCCAGTGATTTTACCCATGCTAAATAATGCAAACAAGGTCGGAATGTTCTAATATAAATTAAAAAACGGAAAATAATTTAACACCAAAGGAATACAAAGAATCTGTTGAAAAATTGCACTGTGGATGTAGGTTATAGACTTCAGAATTGCACTGGGGGCATAATTATACTGAACAAAAATATAAACGCAACATGCAACCATTTCAAAGATTTTGCTGAGTTACAGTTCATAGAAGAAAATCAGTCTATTGAAATACATTCTAGGGATTTCACATGACTGGGCAGGGGCGCAGCCCTGGGTGGGCCTGGGAGGGCATAGGCCCTCCCACTTCACCCCCCCCCCCCCCCCCCCCCCCCCCCACCCCCACCCTCCTCCCGCAGTTGAAGAAGCCGGATGTGGAGGTCCTGGGCTGGTGTGGATACACTTGGTCTGTGGTTGTGAGGCCGGTTGGACATACTGCCAAATTCTCTAAAACGACATGGCCTTTTATTGTCCCCAGCACAAGGTGCACCTGTGTAATGATCATGCCGTTTAATCAGCTTCTTGATATAGCACACCTGTCAGGTGGATGGATTATCTTGGCAAAGGAGAACTTCTCACTAACAGGGATGTAAACAATTTTGTGCACAGAATTTGAGAGAAATAAGCTTTTTCTGCATATGGAGAATTTCAGGGATCTTTTATTTCAGCTCATGAAACATGGGACCAACACTTTACCTGTAGCCATTATATTCTTGTTCAGTATATATTAATTATATTGGAATATACAGCCTTACTTATGGATTTTTGAAATGGGCTATCAGCCTACTCAGTGACACACACAGAACCCAACTGGGAAGAGGTTTCACTAAATATTAGTGTCGTAGCTCTTATTGTGGAACTTGAATTGTGGGAAATCACCTCACTATACCTTTATTTTGAAGACGAAGCGCCAATTCCACTATTGATGCTCACAGGACCAGTGGCGACCAGTTGTTCAGCATACAACGACATTCTAGATGATTCTGTGCTTCCGACATTGTGGCAACAGTTTGGGGAAGGCCCTTTCCTGTTTCAGCATGACAATGTCCCCGTGCACAAACCGAGGTCCATACAGAAATGGTTTGTCGAAATCAGTGTGGAAGAACTTGACTGGCCTGCACAGAGCCCTGACTTCAACCCCATCGAACATCTTTTGGATGAATTGGAACGCAGACTGCGAGCCAGGCCTAATCGCCCAACATCAGTGCCCGACCTCACTAATGCTCTTGTGGCTGAATGGAAGCAAGTTCATTCAGCAATGTTCCAACATCTAGTGGAAAGCCTTCCCAGAACAGTAGAGGCTGTTATAGCAGCAAAGGGGGGACCAACTCCATATTAAGGCCCATGATATTGGAAGGAGATGTTCGACGAGCAGGTGTCCACATAGTGTAGGAATACTGTAGCTAAGAAAGCAATACTATAGGTATGTTGTGGCGCAATACTATAGGTATGTTAAGGCACTGCATCGCAGTGCTAGCTGTGCCACTAGAGATCCTGGTTCGAATCCAGGCTCTGTCGTAGCCGGCCGCGACCGGGAGACCCATGGGGCAGCGTACAATTGGCCCAGCGTCGTCCAGGGTAGGGGAGGGAATGGCCGGCTGGTTTGCAACGCCAGGGTTGTGGGTTCAATTCCCACGGGGGGCCAGTATGAAAAAAATAAAATAATGTATGCACTGGATAAGAGCGTCTGCTAAATGACTAAAATGTAAATGTAAATGTAATGTAAATGTTGTGTAGTAAGCTGTTAGTAGCCCATGTGCCTCACCCTAATAATTTGGTCCCTTTCCCCCTCAGAACTTAGCCTACTGTTCTGACTTGGTGGTGCACATGTAGCCTATAGCCTGTTTTAGAGAAATGTCATCATCTAATATTGTAACAGCTTCCATTGTCTGCTTATATGCCCCCTTTATTTATCCTACGGTTCTGACTTGGTGTACAGGGAGAACACTGTAAGAACGGCCCATGTTCTGAATTCTGCTGAACAAATCATCCGTCTAAGCTAGTTAGTTATATTGACTACATCCGTCCTAACTAGTTAGTTATATTGACTACGTCCGTCTAAGCTCGCACATTAATGTCTTCATCAAAATTAGGGCTTACCTCTTATCCGCTCATCGTTCCCTTATGTCATAGTTTGTACATCTCAATTGTTATATTGCTTATATAGGTATCGTTAGTATCTTATTTGTCATTTTAGGCAACGTTGGAATAATGCATTTCATTGTTTTGCTTACATTGTGTATTATAATTAGCTCATGGGCTTTTCTCCACGAGGAGGGGATACTAGATAATGTTTAATAAAATAAAAATAAAAATAAAAAATAAAAAATTGTTGGGTCTGTAACCATGAGGAGGGGATACTAGATAATGTTGTTGGGTCTGTAACCATGAGGAGGGGATACTAGATAATGTTGTTGGGTCTGTAACCATGAGGAGGGGATACTAGATAATGTTGTTGGGTCTGTAACCATGAGGAGGGGATACTAGATAATGTTGTTGGGTCTGTAACCATGAGGAGGGGATACTAGATAATGTTGTTGGGTCTGTAACCATGAGGAGGGGATACTAGATAATGTTGTTGGGTCTGTAACCATGAGGAGGGGATACTAGATAATGTTGTTGGGTCTGTAACCATGAGGAGGGGATACTAGATAATGTTGTTGGGTCTGTAACCATGAGGAGGGGATACTAGATAATGTTGTTGGGTCTGTAACCATGAGGAGGGGATACTAGATAATGTTGTTGGGTCTGTAACCATGAGGAGGGGATACTAGATAATGTTGTTGGGTCTGTAACCATGAGGAGGGGATACTAGATAATGTTGTTGGGTCTGTAACCATGAGGAGGGGATACTAGATAATGTTGTTGGGTCTGTAACCATGAGGAGGGGATACTAGATAATGTTGTTGGGTCTGTAACCATGAGGAGGGGATACTAGATAATGTTGTTGGGTCTGTAACCATGAGGAGGGGATACTAGATAATGTTGTTGGGTCTGTAACCATGAGGAGGGGATACTAGATAATGTTGTTGGGTCTGTAACCATGAGGAGGGGATACTAGATAATGTTGTTGGGTCTGTAACCATGAGGAGGGGATACTAGATAATGTTGTTGGGTCTGTAACCATGAGGAGGGGATACTAGATAATGTTGTTGGGTCTGTAACCATGAGGAGGGGATACTAGATAATGTTGTTGGGTCTGTAACCATGAGGAGGGGATACTAGATAATGTTGTTGGGTCTGTAACCATGAGGAGGGGATACTAGATAATGTTGTTGGGTCTGTAACCATGAGGAGGGGATACTAGATAATGTTGTTGGGTCTGTAACCATGAGGAGGGGATACTAGATAATGTTGTTGGGTCTGTAACCATGAGGAGGGGATACTAGATAATGTTGTTGGGTCTGTAACCATGAGGAGGGGATACTAGATAATGTTGTTGGGTCTGTAACCATGAGGAGGGGATACTAGATAATGTTGTTGGGTCTGTAACCATGAGGAGGGGATACTAGATAATGTTGTTGGGTCTGTAACCATGAGGAGGGGATACTAGATAATGTTGTTGGGTCTGTAACCATGAGGAGGGGATACTAGATAATGTTGTTGGGTCTGTAACCATGAGGAGGGGATACTAGATAATGTTGTTGGGTCTGTAACCATGAGGAGGGGATACTAGATAATGTTGTTGGGTCTGTAACCATGAGGAGGGGATACTAGATAATGTTGTTGGGTCTGTAACCATGAGGAGGGGATACTAGATAATGTTGTTGGGTCTGTAACCATGAGGAGGGGATACTAGATAATGTTGTTGGGTCTGTAACCATGAGGAGGGGATACTAGATAATGTTGTTGGGTCTGTAACCATGAGGAGGGGATACTAGATAATGTTGTTGGGTCTGTAACCATGAGGAGGGGATACTAGATAATGTTGTTGGGTCTGTAACCATGAGGAGGGGATACTAGATAATGTTGTTGGGTCTGTAACCATGAGGAGGGGATACTAGATAATGTTGTTGGGTCTGTAACCATGAGGAGGGGATACTAGATAATGTTGTTGGGTCTGTAACCATGAGGAGGGGATACTAGATAATGTTGTTGGGTCTGTAACCATGAGGAGGGGATACTAGATAATGTTGTTGGGTCTGTAACCATGAGGAGGGGATACTAGATAATGTTGTTGGGTCTGTAACCATGAGGAGGGGATACTAGATAATGTTGTTGGGTCTGTAACCATGAGGAGGGGATACTAGATAATGTTGTTGGGTCTGTAACCATGAGGAGGGGATACTAGATAATGTTGTTGGGTCTGTAACCATGAGGAGGGGATACTAGATAATGTTGTTGGGTCTGTAACCATGAGGAGGGGATACTAGATAATGTTGTTGGGTCTGTAACCATGAGGAGGGGATACTAGATAATGTTGTTGGGTCTGTAACCATGAGGAGGGGATACTAGATAATGTTGTTGGGTCTGTAACCATGAGGAGGGGATACTAGATAATGTTGTTGGGTCTGTAACCATGAGGAGGGGATACTAGATAATGTTGTTGGGTCTGTAACCATGAGGAGGGGATACTAGATAATGTTGTTGGGTCTGTAACCATGAGGAGGGGATACTAGATAATGTTGTTGGGTCTGTAACCATGAGGAGGGGATACTAGATAATGTTGTTGGGTCTGTAACCATGAGGAGGGGATACTAGATAATGTTGTTGGGTCTGTAACCATGAGGAGGGGATACTAGATAATGTTGTTGGGTCTGTAACCATGAGGAGGGGATACTAGATAATGTTGTTGGGTCTGTAACCATGAGGAGGGGATACTAGATAATGTTGTTGGGTCTGTAACCATGAGGAGGGGATACTAGATAATGTTGTTGGGTCTGTAACCATGAGGAGGGGATACTAGATAATGTTGTTGGGTCTGTAACCATGAGGAGGGGATACTAGATAATGTTGTTGGGTCTGTAACCATGAGGAGGGGATACTAGATAATGTTGTTGGGTCTGTAACCATGAGGAGGGGATACTAGATAATGTTGTTGGGTCTGTAACCATGAGGAGGGGATACTAGATAATGTTGTTGGGTCTGTAACCATGAGGAGGGGATACTAGATAATGTTGTTGGGTCTGTAACCATGAGGAGGGGATACTAGATAATGTTGTTGGGTCTGTAACCATGAGGAGGGGATACTAGATAATGTTGTTGGGTCTGTAACCATGAGGAGGGGATACTAGATAATGTTGTTGGGTCTGTAACCATGAGGAGGGGATACTAGATAATGTTGTTGGGTCTGTAACCATGAGGAGGGGATACTAGATAATGTTGTTGGGTCTGTAACCATGAGGAGGGGATACTAGATAATGTTGTTGGGTCTGTAACCATGTTTGCCAGTGACAGTCTCTTAGATCCAGGTAATTCCAGATGATATTGTGAGGGTTGTTATGTTTGCTCAATGCGCTGAGTAATAGATCCAGGTAATTCCAGTTGATATTGTGAGGGTTGTTTTGTTTGCTCAATGTGCTGTCTGTGTGTGGGTATATTGTCTATAAAAGTGGATCCTGGTGACAGTTTTTTCCTTCCATTTTAGAACACACAGGCCTAAAGAAATACTTCAAATGGTAGGCTAACCTCGTCTCTCTCTCTCTCTCTGTGGTGACTGAAAGAAGAGCAAAGTTAAGGATTCAACATCTTGCTGATTTTATCTGAACTACCATCTATCTGAACTACCATCTATCTGAACTACCATCTATCTGAACTACCATCTATCTGAACTAACATCTATCTGAACTAACATCTATCTGAACTAACATCTATCTGAACTACCATCTATCTGAACTACCATCTATCTGAACTACCATCTATCTGAACTACCATCTATCTGAACTACCATCTATCTGAACTACCATCTATCTGAACTAACATCTATCTGAACTAACATCTATCTGAACTACCATCTATCTGAACTACCATCTATCTGAACTACCATCTATCTGAACTACCATCTATCTGAACTAATAATCCTTCCTCATCGCAGCTCGTTTGCTTGCACTTGCTTATACTTAGCTTAATGAACATAAACGTAATAATGTTTGTTTATGGTTCAAAACTCAAAACTCATGTCGGCGTTCATTATTATTGGAGGAGAATGAGGTTCTTATCGACTTACACAAATCCACAAGGAGTCAGTATTTATTTCATCAAGTCAGTCAGATCAGCTTTGGTTTTAAAAGGCAGTAAATGAGGCTGAATGAACTGTTTCGCTGCCAGACAAGGCTCCACTGATAGCCGGGTGTAGCAGTGGTAAGGTGTTGGGACTCTGCTGTTGGGACAGCTTTATGGAGGCCCTAACAGTTTGTGGGCACCGTTTGTCACCGTTATAGTGCAATTAATGTATTGTGTTGTGTTGTGTTGTGTTGTGTAGTGGCTTTGCTGGCATGCATTAAAAAAAAGTTTTCCCCACCAACATTTACATGCTAGAATTGCAACTGTTCACGACACACACATAGCAGTGGTTACTGTAGCTGGCTCTGGCTTGGTATGATTTATTATATGAGTCATCTAAGAATATTATAAGAAAAGTGAATGTTCTGAGAAAGTAACCTCAACAAAAGAAAATCTTTAACTATAGGTTTCAAATTGTTTTTTATAAGTCAACATATAAAAAACTATGAGAATAGAAAAATACAATATTTGTATATACATTTTCAGGTATATATCTATATATTCAAAAGTTTGTGGTCACTTAAAAAGGTCTTTTTTTTTTTTTTTTGTCCATTAAAATAACATCAAATTGATCAGAAATACAGTGTAGACATTGTTAATGTTGTCTTGGCTGCTCCTCTCCCTGTGGGATTTACAGACGCTCCCCACCCCTTGGCTGCTCCTCTCCCTGTAGGCTTTACAGATGCTCCCCACCCCTTGGCTGCTCCTCACCCCTTGGCTGCTCCTCACCCCTTGGCTGCACCTCTCCCTGCAGGCTTTACAGACGCTCCCCACCCCTTGGCTGCAACCCTTCTAATTTAATGTATCCTGCAGCGCACAACCTATGTGGAATTCCTGGTCTCTGGCAGCGTTTAGAACTGCCGCTCTGCTGTCAAGAACGATGAGTTCATCTCAGCCTATGCTGCCCTTCAGTCCCTTGACCTTTTGGCACTGATGGAGACATGGATCACCCCAGAGAGCACTGCTACTCCAGCTGCTCTTTCTTCATCTGACTACGTTTTCTCTCATAGTCCGAGAGCATCTGGTTGTCATGGTGATGGTACAGGGCTACTCATTTCTCCTAAGTGGAGATTTTCTCTCTTCTCCCTCTCTCACCTGTCCATCTCCTCATTTGAATTCCATGCTGTCACTTGTCCACTCAAGTTTAACATTGTTGTCATCTATCGCCCACCAGGTGCCCTTGGAGAATTCCTCAATGAGCTGGACACCTTGATAAGCTCATTTCCTGCTGATGGCTCACTGCTCTTTGTACTGGGCGACTTCAACCTCCCGAGGTCTGCCTTCAATTCATTTATTTCCCCTCCTTGCCTCTTTTGACCTCACCCTCTCACCGTCCCCCCCTACTCATAAGGCAGGCAATACGCTTGACCTCATCTTTACTAGAGGCTGTTGCCTCCTAATCTCACTGCAACCCCCTCCAGGTCTCTGATCATTACTTTGTTTCCTTTTGTCTCCCTTTCCTCCAACCCTAACCACTCAGCCCCTAACCAGATGGTCATGCGCCATCGCAATTTTCGCTCTCTTCTATCCTATCATCTCTCCCTTCTTCTAAATCCTTCTCCCTCCTGTCTCCTGATTCTGCCTCTTCGACGCTACTCTCCTCCCTTTACACATCCTATGACTCGCACGGTCCCATTTCCTCGAGGCCGGCTTGGCCCTCCCTCGTGCTCCGTGGCTGAGTGACATTGCGAGCTTACAGAACAGGGCTGCAGGCAACTGAGCGAAAATTGAGAAAATCGTAACTTCCAGAGGATCTATCCTTTTATTACCTCCTCTCTACCTTCTCTTCCACTTTCTATCACTCTAAATGTCAAGCTTCTGCCTCTAACGCTAGGAAACTATTTTCCATCTTCTACTCCCTCCTTAATCCTCATTTTGGGTCATTGTCATGCTGGAATACCTATCCATGACCCATTTTCAATGCCCTGGCTGAGGGAAGGAGGTTCTCACCCAAGATTTGACGGTACATGGCCCCGTCCATCGTCCCTTTGATGCGATGAAGTTGTCCTGTCCCCTTAGCAGAAAAACACCCCCAAAGCATAATGTTTCCACCTCCATGTTTGACGTGGGGATGGTGTTCTTGGGGTCATTGACAGCATTCCTCCTCCTCCAAACACGGCGAGTTGAATTGATGCCAAAGAGCTCGATTTTGGTCTCATCTGACCACAACTCTTTCACCCAGTTCTCCTCTGAATCATTCAGATGTTCATTGGCAAACTTCAGACGGGCCTGTGTATGTGCTTTCTTGAGCAGGGGGACCTTGCGGGCGCTGCAGGATTTCAGTCCTTCACAGCGTAGTGTGTTACCAATTGTTTTCTTGGTGACTATGGTCCCAGCTGTCTTGAGATCATTGACTAGATCCTCCCGTGTAGTTCTGGGCTGATTCCTCACCGTTCTCATGATCATTGCAACTCCACGAGGTGAGATCTTGCATGGAGCCCCAGGCTGAGGGAGATTGACAGTTATTTTGTGTTTCTTCCATTTGCGAATAATCGCACCAACTGTTTTCACCTTCTCACCAAGCTGCTTGGCGATGGTCTTGTAGCCCATTCCAGCCTTGTGTAGGTCTACAATCGTGTCCTTGACATCCTTGGAGAGCTCTTTGGTATTGGCCATGGTGGAGAGTTTGGAATCTGATTAAATGATTGCTTCTGTGGACAGGTGTCTTTTATATAGGTAACAAGCTGAGATTAGGAGCACTCCCTTTAAGAGTGTGCTCCTAATCTCAGCTTGTTACCTGTATAAAAGACACCTGGGAGCCAGAAATCTTTCTGGTTGAGAGGGGGTCAAATACTTATTTCCCTCATTAAAATGCAAATCAATTTATAACATTTTTGACATGCGTTTTTCTGGATTTTGTTGTTGTTATTCTGTCTCTCACTGTTCAAATAAACCTACCAATAAAGTTATAGACAGATCATTTCTTTGTCAGTGGGCAAACGTACAAAATCAGTAGGGGATCAAATACTTTTTTCCCTCACTGTATATATATATATATATATATATATATATATATATATATATATATATATATATACAGTTGCAGTCAGAAGTTTACATATACTTAGGTTGGAGTCATTAAAACTCGTTTTTCAACCACTCCACAAATTTCTTCTTAACAAACTATAGTTTTGGCAAGTCGGTTAGGACATCTACTTTGTGCATGACACAAGTAATTATTCCAACAATTGTTTACAGACAGATTATTTAACTTATAATTCACTGTATCACAATTCCAGTGGGTCAGAAGTTTACATACACTAAGTTGACTGTGCCTTTAAACAGCTTGGAAAGTTCCAGAAAATGATGTAATGGCTTTAGAAGCTTCTGATAGGCTAATTGAAATAATTGGAGTTAATTGGAGGTGTACCTGTGGATGTATTTCAAGGCCTACCTTCAAACTCAGTGCCTCTTTGCTTGACATCATAGTAAAATCAAAAGAAATCAGCCAAGATCTCAGCAAAAAAATTGTAGATCTCCGCAAGTCTGGTTCATCCTTGGGAGCAATTTCCAAATGCCTGAAGGTACCATGTTCATCTGTACAAACAATAGTACGCAAGTATAAACACCATGGAACCACGCAGCCATCATACCGCTCAGGAAGGAGACACATCCTAGAGATGAACGTACTTTGGTGCGAAAAGTGCAAATCAATCCCAGAACAACAGCAAAGGACCTTGTGAAGATGCTGGAGGAAACAGGTACAAAAGTATCTATATCCACAGTAAAACGAGTCCTATATCGACAACCTGAAAGGCCCCTCAGCAAGGAAGAAGCCACTGCTCCAAAACCGCCATAAAAAAGCCAGACTACGGTTTGCAACTGCACATTGGGACAAAGATCATATTTTTTGGAGAAATGTCCTCTGGTCTGATGAAACAAAAATAGAACTGTTTGGCCTAAATGACCATCATTATCTTTGGAGGAAAAAGGGGGAAGGCTTGCAAGCCGAAGAACACCATCCCAACCGTGAAGAACGGGGGTGGCAGCATCATGCTGTGGGGGTGCTTTACTGCAGGAGGGTCTGGTGCACTTCACAAAATAGACGGCATCATGAGGAAGGAAAATTATGTGGATATATTGAAGCAACATCTCAAGACATCAGTCAGGAAGTTAAAGCTTGGTCGCAAATGGGTCTTCCAAATGGACAATGACCCCAAGCATACTTCCAAAGTTGTGGCAAAATGGCTTAAGGATAACAAAGTCAAGGTATTGGAGTGGCCATCACAAAGCCCTGACCTCAAACCCATAGAAAATGTGTGGGCAGAACTGAAAAAGCTTGTGCGAGCAAGGAGGCCTACAAACCTGACTCAGTTACACCAGCTCTGTCAGGAGGAACGGGCCAGAATTCACCCAACTTATTGTGGGAAGCTTGTGGAAGGCTACCCGAAACGTTTGACCCAAGTTAAACAATTTAAAGGCAATGCTACCAAATACTAATTGAGTGTATGTATACTTCTGACCCACCAGGAATGTCATGAAAGAAATACAATCTGAAATAAATCATTCTCTCTACTATTATTCTGACATTTCACATTCTTAAAATAAAGTGGTGATCCTAACTGACCTAAGACAGGGAATTTTTCTAGGATTAAATTTCAGGAATTGTGAAAAACTGAGTTGAAATGTATTTGGCTAAGGTGTATGTAACCTTCTGACTTCAACTGTATATATAACTGTATATATATATATACACAGTGGGGAGAACAAGTATTTGAAACACTGCCGATTTTGCAGGTTTTCCTACTTACAAAGCATGTAGAGGTCTGTCATTTTTATCATAGGTACACTTCAACTGTGAGAGACAAAAATCCAGAAAATCACATTGTATGATTTTAAGTAAATAATTTGCATTTTATTGCATGACATAAGTATTTGATCACCTACCAACCAGTAGGAATTCCGGCTCTCACAGACCTGTTAGTTTTTCTTTAAGAAGCCCTCCTGTTCTCCACTCAATACCTGTATTAACTGCACCTGTTTGAACTCATTACCTGTATAAAAGACACCTGTCCACACACTCAATCAAACAGTCCCCAACCTCTCCACAATGGCCAAGACCAGAGAGCTGTGTAAGGACATCAGGGATATAATTGTAGACCTGCACAAGGCTGGGATGGGCTACAGGACAATAGGCAAGCAGCTTGGTGAGAAGGCAACAACTGTTGGCGCAATTATTAGAAAATGGAAGAAGTTCAAGATGACGGTCAATCACCCTCGGTCTGGGGCTCCATGCAAGATCTCACCTCGTGGGGCATCAATGATCATGAGGAAGGTGAGGGATCAGCCCACAACTATACGGCAGGACCTGGTCAATGACCTGAAGAGAGCTGGGACCACAGTCTCAAAGAAAACCATTAGTAACACACTACGCCGTCATGGATTAAAATCCTGCAGCGCACGCAAGGACCCCCTGCTCAAGCCAGTGCATGTCCAGGCCCGTCTGAAGTTTGCCAATGACCATCTGGATGATCCAGAGGAGGAATGGGAGGAGGTCATGTGGTCTGATGAGACAAAAATAGAGCTTTTTGGTCTAAACTCCACTCGCCGTGTTTGGAGGAAGAAGAAGGATGAGTACAACCCCAAGAACACCATCCCAACCGTGAAGCATGGAGGTGGAAACATCATTCTTTGGGGATGCTTTTCTGCAAAGGGGATAGGACGACTGCACCGTATTGAGGGGAGGATGGATGGGGCCATGTATCGCAAGATCTTGGCCAACAACCTCCTTCCCTCAGTAAGAGCATTGAAGATGGGTCGTGGCTGGGTCTTCCAGCATGACAACGACCCGAAACACACAGCCAGGGCAACTAAGGAGTGGCTCCGTAAGAAGCATCTCAAGGTCCTGGAGTGGCCTAGCCAGTCTCCAGACCTGAACCCAATAGAAAATCTTTGGAAGGAGCTGAAAGTCCGTATTGCCCAGTGACAGCCCCGAAACCTGAAGGATCTGGAGAAGGTCTGTATGGAGGAGTGGGCCAAAATCCCTGCTGCAGTGTGTGCAAACCTGGTCAAGACCTACAGGAAACATATGATCTCTGTAATTGTAAACAAAGGTTTCTGTACCAAATATTAAGATATACTTTTCTGATGTATCAAATACTTATGTCATGCAATAAAATGCAAATTAATTACTTAAAAATCATACAATGTGATTTTCTGGATTCTCACAGTTGAAGTGTACCTATGATAAAAAGTACAGACCTCGACATGCTTTGTAAGTAGGAAAACCTTCAAAATCGGCAGTGTATCAAATACTTGTTCTCCCCATACAGTGGGGGCCTGGACATGCGCTGGCTTGAGCAGAGGGACCTTGCATGCGCTGCAGGATTTTAATCCATGACGGCGTAGTGTGTTACTAATGGTTTTCTTTGAGACTGTGGTCCCAGCTCTCTTCAGGTCATTGACCAGGTCTTGCCGTGTAGTTCTGGGCTGATCCCTCACCTTCCTCATGATCATTGATGCCCCACGAGGTGAGATCTTGCATGGAGCCCCAGACCAAGGATGATTGACCGTTATCTTGAACTTCTTCAATTTTCTAATAATTGCGCCAACAGTTGTTGCCTTCTCACCAAGCTGCTTGCCTATTGTCCTGTAGCCCATCCCAGCCTTGTGCAGGTCTACAATTTTATCCCTGATGTCCTTACACAGCTCTCTGGTCTTGGCCATTGTGGATAGGTTGGAGTCTGTTTGATTGAGTGTGTGGACAGGTGTCTTTTATACAGGTAACGAGTTCAAACAGGTGCAGTTAATACAGGTAATGAGTGGAGAACAGGAGGGCTTCTTAAAGAAAAACTAACAGGTCTGTGAGAGCCGGAATTCTTACTGGTTGGTAGGTGATCAAATACTTATGTCATCCAATAAAATGCAAATTAATTACTTAAAAATCATACAATGTGATTTTCTGGATTTTTGTTTTAGATTCCATCTCTCACAGTTGAAGTGTACAGATGATAAAAATTACAGACCTCTACATCCTTTGTAAATAGGAAAACCTGCAAAATCAGCAGTGTATCAAATACTTGTTCTCCCCACTGTATATATATATATATATATCAGATCAGTCCTTTTGGGAGCCCAGATAATATATTTATAAATCCCATCATTGGATATTTCGGTAGTTATGTTACCGAAGAGATTCCATAGGCCAGCATAGATGACCTAAATTGTGAATATTGAAAACATGTGTAGCCTGGTAATGTGTATGTATCTTTAAAATCTTGGCATGTTCTCAAACCATTACTGTCCATGATATCGGTAAGAGTACGGTTTCCACATTTGGACCATTGGGGGCAAAAGGCTGCCCTCCAGATCGCAAGGCATTGATGACAAATATTGGAGTATGGACGTGCCATTTTGATTCCCAGTTACATTGTTTCTAAATTTTGCGCCAAATATAAATGTTGTGAGCAAAACTAGGACCAAAGCATAGTTTACATTGTTTAAGGCATATATCAGTGGAGACCACCTCTTCCAGGTCAATAGGAGACACCATATTACATTGTTTAAGGGATATATCAGTGGAGACCACCTCTTCCAGGTCAATAGGAGACACCATATTACATTGTTTAAGGGATATATCAGTGGAGACCACCTCTTCCAGCGCAATAGGAGACACCATATTACATTGTTTAAGGGATATATCAGTGGAGACCACCTCTTCCAGGGCAATAGGAGACACCATATTACATTGTTTAAGGGATATATCAGTGGAGACCACCTCTTCCAGATCAATAGGAGACACCATATTACATTGTTTAAGGGATATATCAGTGGAGACCACCTCTTCCAGATCAATAGGAGACACCATATTACATTGTTTAAGGGATATATCAGTGGAGACCATCTCTTCCAGATCAATAGGAGACACCATATTATATTGTTTAAGGGATATATCAGTGGAGACCACCTCTTCCAGGGCAATAGGAGACACCATATTACATTGTTTAAGGGATATATCAGTGGAGACCACCTCTTCCAGGGCAATAGGAGACACCATATTACATTGTTTAAGGGATATATCAGTGGAGACCACCTCTTCCAGCGCAATAGGAGACACCATATTACATTGTTTAAGGGATATATCAGTGGAGACCACCTCTTCCAGGGCAATAGGAGACACCATATTACATTGTTTAAGGGATATATCAGTGGAGACCACCTCTTCCAGATCAATAGGAGACACCATATTACATTGTTTAAGGGATATATCAGTGGAGACCACCTCTTCCAGATCAATAGGAGACACCATATTACATTGTTTAAGGGATATATCAGTGGAGACCACCTCTTCCAGATCAATAGGAGACACCATATTATATTGTTTAAGGGATATATCAGTGGAGACCACCTCTTCCAGGTCAATAGGAGACACCATATTATATTGTTTAAGGGATATATCAGTGGAGACCACCTCTTCCAGGGTAACAGGAGACACCATATTACATTGTTTAAGGGATATATCAGTGGAGACCACCTCTTCCAGGGTAACAGGAGACACCATATCATATTGTTTAAGGGATATATCAGTGGAGACCACCTCTTCCAGATCAATAGGAGACACCATATTACATTGTTTAAGGGATATATCAGTGGAGACCACCTATTCCAGATCAATAGGAGACACCCTATTTCTCTCTATACTCAGCCAGGGATGCAAAATAATCATGTCTAAATCAATTTAGGATGGGGCGAAATGATAGAGCCTGGAAATACAATTTAAAGTTTGGTATGGATAGTCCTCCTACATATTTCCCTCTTTTTGTAAATGTATTAATTTTACCTTGCCATATATACTGATCAAAAATATAAATGCAACATGTTAAGTGTTGGTCCCATGTTTCATGAGCTGAAATAAAATATCCCAGAAATGTTCCATACTCACAAAAAGCTTATCTCAAATGTTGTACATACATTTGTTTACATCCCTGTTGGTGAGCATTTCTCCTTTGCCAAGATAATCCATCCACTTGACAGATGTGGCATATCAAGAAGCTGATTAAACAGCATGATCATTACACAGGTGCACCTTATGCTGGGGACAATAAAAGGCCATTCTAAAATGTACAGTTTTGTCACAACACAATGGCACAGATATCTCAAGTTTTGAGGGAATGTGAAATTGGCATGCTGACTACAGGAATGTCCAACAGAGCTGTTGCCAGATCATTTAATGTTCATTTCTCTACTGTAAGCCCCCTCCAATGTCGTTTTAGAGAATTTGGCAGTACATCCAACCAGCCTCACAAACGCAGACCACGTGTAACCACGCCAGCCCAGGACCTCCACATCCGTCTTCTTCCCCTGAGGGATTGTCTGAGGAGGGGGGGGGGTGCTGCTGAGGAGTATTTCTGTCTGTAATAAAGCCCTTTTGTGGGGAAAACATCATAGTGATTGGCTGGGCCTGGTTCCCCAGTGGGTGGGCCTATGCCCGCCCAGGCCCACCCATGGCTGCGCCCCTGCCCAGTCACGTGAAATTCATAGATTAGGGCCTAATGAATTGATTTCAATTGACTGATTTCCTTGTATGAACAGTAACTCAGTCAAATCTCAGAAATTGTTGCATTTATATTTTTGTTCAGTATACATTTTTAAGCTGCACTATCAATTGTATCCCCATAGGAAGTATTGAACTACAGAAATTCAGCAATTACATTTTGCAATTAAAATTGCATTTTAATGAGCAATTCAGCTCATTAAAATGCAAATCAATTTATAACATTTTTGACATGCGTTTTTCTGGATTTTTTTGTTGTTATTCTGTCTCTCGCTGTTCAAATAAACCTACCATTAAAATTATAGACTGATCATGTCTTTGTCAGTGGGCAAACATACAAAATCAGCAGGGGATCAAATACTTTTTCCCCTCACTGTACCAACCTTTGCAGGAAAACTGGCCCACGCAAGGTTCAGTCTTTTTTGTGCGCACTCATCTTTAATAAATGGTTTGAGACAGTTCGTTCTGTTCTGTGAAGGGAGTAGTACACAGCGTTGGACGAAATCTTCAGTTTCTTGGCAATTTCTCGTATGGAATAGCCTTCATTTCTCAGAACAAGAATAAACTGACGAGTTTCAGAAGAAAGTTCTTTGTTTCTGGCCATTTTGAGCCTGTAATTGAACCCACAATTGCTAATGCTCCAGATACTCAACTAGTCTCAAGAAGGCCAGTTTTATTGCTTCTTTAATCAGCACAACAGTTTTCAGCTGTGCTAACATAATTGCAAAAGGGTTTTCTAATGATCAATTAGCCTTTTAAAATGATAAACTTGGATTAGCAAACACAACGTGCCATTGGAACACAGGACTGATGGTTGATGATAATGGGCCTCTGTACGCCAATGTAGATATTCCATTAAAAATCAGCCGTTTCCAGCTACAATAGCCATTTACAACATTAACAATGTCTACACTTTATTTCGGATAAATTTAATGTTATTTTAATGGACACAAAAAGTGCTTTTCTTTCGAAAACAAGGACATTTCTAAGTGACCCCAAACTTTTGAACGGTAGTGTATGTCCTTGAACTGATTATTTTAAAATCAAGCACAGAAGAAGTGATAAGGATCATTTTGTTGCTAATGGCATCCTGCAGTACCCCGGTCTGCCTTCAACTTGATTTACTCAATGAGAGGGGGCAGCACTGAGCTAGCCTGCATGTTTTGAGATGCCATCTTAACCGACTTCATTTGGCTTCAATGCGCTATTGAGTCTTCACATAGGAATTAATGGTGTCATGTGATCGATGGCTTTGTCCATTCATATATACAGTCACTACAGAACAGCACAACACAGCACACCTACAACACAACAGAACAGAACACACACAACAAAACTGAACACACACAACACAACCCAGAACACAACAGA
This sequence comes from Coregonus ussuriensis, assembly GCA_031479575.1. NCBI lineage: Eukaryota > Metazoa > Chordata > Actinopteri > Salmoniformes > Salmonidae > Coregonus > Coregonus ussuriensis. The sequence continues at coordinate 53,337,323 of CM062486.1, forward strand.
ACACACACAACAAAACACAACACAACACAACAGAGCAGAGCAACAGGACACAACAGAACCCAAAAGAACGCAACACAATCAATCAATCAAATGTATTTATAAAGGCCTTTTTACATCAGTAGATGTCACAAAGTTCTATACAGAAACCCAGCCTAAAACCCCAAACAGAAAGCAATGCAGATGTAGAAGCACGGTGGCTAAGAAAATCTCCCTAGAAAGGCAGGAACCTAGGAAGAAACCTAGAGAGGAACCAGGCTCTGAGGGGTGGCCAGTCCTCTTCTGGCTGTGCCGGGTGAAGATTATGAGTACATGGCCATTAAGGCCAAATTGTTCTTCAAGATGTTCAAACGTTCATAGATGACCAGCAGGGTCAAATAATAATCACAGTGGTTGTAGAGGTTGCAACAGGTCAGTACATCAGGAGTAAATGTCACTTGGCTTTTCATAGCCGGGCATTTAGAGGTTGAAATAGCAGGTGCGGTAGAGAGAGAGAGTTGAAAACAGCAGGTCTGGGACAAGGTAGCTCGTCCGGTGAACAGAACAGAACACAACAGACCCCAGAACAGAACACAACAACAGAACAACAGAACAACAGAAAACAACACAACAGAATGCAACAGAACCCAAAAGAACAACAGAACACAACAGACTCCAGAACAGAACACAACAGAACACAACACAACAGAACAACAGAATGCAACAGAACCCAAAAGAACAACAGAACACAACAGCAGGGCTACCAGCTGCAGCTATGTGACAATGTCATGTGACTTTATGGAAAAGCCATGATGGTGAAAAAATGATTTATATTTTGTAACAGTCCATGACCTCACATCAATGACTACATACAGTATGAATGGACAAAGCCATTGATCAAGTGACACCATTCATTTCTATGTGAAGTCTCAATAGCACATTGAAGCCAAATTAAGTTGGTTAAAGTGATACTCCAGAACTTTTGTATAATTTCAGCCAGTAGTTTTGAAAGTGGTGCTCACGAGCCAAAACGAGTCCCTGGTTTTTGTGTACTACGTCATCATACATTTCATATATGTATTTTTTGTTGTTGTGCAACTTGTATGATACGTTACGAATCCAATTAGTACCATATATTACGAATTTGTTGTGCTTAAGATCCGGACTTCATCTTTAAGATGATGTCTCATGGAGACATAACATGCCCAGTTTGAGCTACTCCATGAAGTGATGTTGCAGGCTAGCTCAGTGCTGCCCCCTTTCATTGAGTGACTCTAGTTGAAGGCCGACCAGGGTACTGCAGGCTTCAATTAGAAACTAAATTATCCTTAACTTCTTCTGTGTGCGATTTAAAAATAATCACTTCAAGAACATACAGTACATCTGGTGTCTTAGAAGCAATTATTGGTACCATGATTGCCTTTGAGACATTTGTTTATTTACACAGAGACTGACCATGAAGATCTCAATTTTTCCATTCACCATAATTGGTGATCCTATTTTCTGCATACAGTGCCAGCAGTACCGCGGTCAGCCAGCAGGGGCAGTCGTTCTCCGCTGCCTCACATTCATAACATGAAAACATCCTGCTTATTATGACGAACAGACAGTTCTGTCCTGAGTGGACTTGGTTACAGTAGTTGAGTGATACAATCAATACTAACATCCATCTACTATTGTATGAAGACAAGATGGAGAGACCGTGAGTAAAGCACCTTTATTAACACAGGGACCAGAGTCATGAGGAGGACAGTAGGTTATTACTTTCAATGAACACAAAACACATTTCATAAAGTAGCTCTCACAGCGAACTTTGACATTGTTATGTGTTCTGTCACCATCTGTAGCCTAACTCCACCTTCCTTCCTTCCTTCCTTCCTTCCTTCCTTCCTTCCTTCCTTCCTTCCTTCCTTCCTTCCTTCCTTCCTTCCTTCCTTCCTTCCTTCCTTCCTTCCTTCCTTCCTTCTGTGTCATGTCAACCTACAGAAATTCTATGGACAAACTGGTAGTAAATGCCTCTAGAAGTATACAGTTTATGTTGAGTTACGTGTGTAAGTCGCTCTGGATAAGAGCGTCTGCTAAATGACGTAAATGTAAATGTAAATGTATGTGTGTGTGTGTGTGTGTGTGTGTGTGTGTGTATGTGTGTGTGTGTGTGTGTGTGTGTGTGTGTGTGTGTGTGTGTGTGTGTGTGCGCGCGCACACCATTGTGTCAATGTGTTATGTATCCAGGCCTGAGGCTGTCAGACAGACAGAACTAGTTTCACATGAACACACTAGAGATACAGGGCTATACAGAAACACCATCCCAAATGGCTCACTATTCCCTATACAGTGCACTAATTTTGACCAGGGCCAATGGGGAATAGGGTGCAATTTGGGATGTACACACAGACTGCCTGCTGGGCCTTTAATGCCTCTGCTTCCTCAACCCTCCAGTCTCCTCTGATCTCTAACCTCTGACCACTGCTGTAATATATGTTGTGGTTGTCTAACACTTCTACATATTGGCAAGTTACAGTCAGAGTTCAAAGTTTAGCCCAATGTATTTCAAAAGTTTAACCCAAAGTAATGGTCTACTATCATGGGAAGTGAGTAACAGCGTGTTCATCTGAAAGCAGCAGACAGACTAGTCAACCATCTCCTGGTTGGACCAAAACATCCTTACATCTACAAAGACCACAAACCAAGCAACATCAACAGCAGAGTATAACACTATGCTTTCTACTCAACTATATTATCCTCCCAGCTGTTCATCCCAGTGCCTGACAGAGACAGATGGAGAGCAATCCTTCATTCTTCCCAGGTTCATCATTTAGATTCAACACATCAGTATAGACATGATGCCCTGGGGGCTTCTGGTTTCAACATGACAGCAGAAGGATATGTACCAAGACCTCTCAGCAACAAATCTTTGTCATCTCCTGAATGCTTCCAGCCTGTTCTCTGTTTACCATCATGCACTGGGGTAAAGAGCTTTGGAGGTCGCCCTGTCATCCTTCAGCCTGTTATAACTACTCCTCCATCTATCCCCCCATCCCAACTCCATCCCAACTCCATCCCAACTCCATCCTCCTCTACTCTGTTTTCTTCTCATCCTCTGGGAAGTAGACAGACACAGTGAACTCTCCTGCCTCGGTTCCATACTTGTTCTTCACCAGGAGTGCGTACTTCCCTGAGTCGGTCGTGGTTACTGAGGCGATGGTGATGCTGGCAAACTTGCCGTGTTCAAACTTGAGGGCGTAACGTTCGTCAGACACCAGCTCTCTGTCGTTCTTCATCCAGGTGACCTCGGGTGCGGGGTCACCCCACACATTGCCTGTCAGGTTCAGAGACTGGAGAAGTGGGGAGGCATGATGTCAGCACAATATTAAACACTCTGTTCCCAAATAACATACAGACACGGAGGGGAGAGGAGAGAAGTGGAGAGAAAGAGAGACAGAGAAACAAAGACAGAGAAAGAGAGAGAGAAGTGGACAGTGAGAGTGTGAGATATATATATATATATATATATATATATATAGAGAGAGAGAGATAGAGAGAGAGAGAGATAGAGAGAGAGAGAGAGAGAGAGAGAGAGAGAGAGAGAGAGAGAGAGAGAGAGAGAGAGAGAGAGAGAGAGAGAGAGTGAGTGAGTGTGAGATATAATATATAGAGAGAGAGAGTGTGAGCGCGAGAGAGGGAGAGGTGGGAAGTGAGAGAGCGAGCGAGAGAGAGATATATATATATATATATATATATATATATATATATAGAGAGAGAGAGAGAGAGAGAGAGAGCGAGTGTGAGTGTGAGCGCGAGAGAGAGAGGTAGAGAGAGAGAAGTGGGAAGTGAGAGAGAGATAGAGAGAGAAAGTGTGAGCGAGAGAGAGAGTGTGAGCGTGCGAGAGAGAAACTTGCTTTGGCTTTGTAAACATATGTTTCCCATGCCAATAAAGCCCTTTGAATTGAGTGAGAGGGATCCTAGTTACCTTGCCCTCCTGGATGGTCACCACATCTGGCAGACCTCCCACCACACGGGCACGGTCTGCAATACAGGATGGTCAGTGTTAACACACACACACAGTGTAACATTCAGAGCCCCTCCCACCAGCCCAGAGCAGGAAGAGAAGATGTTTCATAATATTGGAGAATATAAATAACCACTCACTTCTCTCTGCAATGGCAGCAGCCCTGAGGAAGACAGACAGAGAGACAGACACAGGGTCAGGAACATGTCACAACAACAACTATATACACTGCATCTGTCTGTCTGGCTTCATAATAAGAGACCAAGAACGCTGGTGTAGAGTTGGTGAACTTACTTCAGCCTCTGGAACTCTACGAAGGCTTCCTCCCAGGCTGCAATGACAAACAACCCATTAGTGACCAGCTAGATACACAGAGACAGCTCCACAGCCCTAACGCCAGCATTCAGCCTTCAGATGAAATTAGCAGCATGGCAGATAGTTCTCACACCCTGGGCTGAAATAATGGCCTTCAGAGCAGTCTGTTTCCAGGAGACTGCTGTATTCATTGTTCTTGGGTTGATTACAACTTCCGGACTTGTCTCTGAGCTGCTGTGCTGTTTGTTGCTACTTAGCTACTTGACAAACTTTTCGGTTTTACTTGTAATAACCATTTAATCAAAACTCTGCATTTAACACATTTACCAACATCTTAGTTTCTTCCTCGCTCAACTTTTTTCATTCAACTTTTTCACCCCGGACCCTTTATCTGGACATGGTTCTACAGGACCCTTTATCTGGACATGGTTCTACAGGAGGCTTTATCTGGACATGGTTCTACAGGAGGCTTTATCTGGACATGGTTCTACAGGACCCTTTATCTGGACATGGTTCTACAGGACCCTTTATCTGGACATGGTTCTACAGGAGGCTTTATCTGGACATGGTTCTACAGGAGGCTTTATCTGGACATGGTTCTACAGGACCCTTTATCTGGACATGGTTCTACAGGACCCTTTATCTGGACATGGTTCTACAGGACCCTTTATCTGGACGTGGTTCTACAGGACCCTTTATCTGGACATGGTTCTACAGGACCCTTTATCTGGACATGGTTCTACAGGAGGCTTTATCTGGACATGGTTCTACAGGAGGCTTTATCTGGACATGGTTCTACAGGACCCTTTATCTGGACATGGTTCTACAGGACCCTTTATCTGGACATGGTTCTACAGGACTCTTTATCTGGACATGGTTCTACAGGAGGCTTTATCTGGACATGGTTCTACAGGAGGCTTTTTCTGGACATGGTTCTACAGGACCCTTTATCTGGACATGGTTCCACAGGACCCTTTATCTGGACATGGTTCTACAGGACCCTTTATCTGGACGTGGTTCTACAGGACCTCCACCAGCTGAAAAAGCTAAGTAGTAACATTAACACTATGCCATCTAATTGCAGTCAATGTACTCATAATATGCAGGAGAACTATCGCCTTATGGTGAGGATAGCCGTGCTGCAAGCCCAGCTTCAGATGCAATCGTTAGGCAAGGGCAATGTAAGTGAAGGAAAGGATGAAACAGCGTCTGTGCCACCAGTAAGTACAGATAGTAGTATAAATCTCCCCCGCACAGTCCCCGCAGCCGGACAATTTTCTTAAGGCTTCTGGAAAGAAATGTTGTCGGCATGCTCAACCGGTGTCGCTCATTCAGCCGACAGAAACTTTCAACCGGTTCTCTCCATTAAGCAACGAGTCGGAGTCAGAGGCCGCGCCTTCTCAGGTCTCTCCTCCACCCGTTACGGGGTCTGAGCCACCGAAGCCTTCCACCATTAGTGCTGACAAATTAAAAACCCTAGTCATTGGCTACTCCAATACCCACAATATTAGACTTAAAAACAATCGTCCAACGATCATACACTGTTTACCAGGGGGCAGGGCTACCGACGTAAAGGCTAATCTGAAGATGGTGCTGGCTGAGGCTAAAACTGGCGAGTGTAGAGCGTAAAGGGATATTGTTATCCATGTCGGCACCAAGGATGTTAGGATGAAACAGTCAGAGGTCAACAAGCGCAACATAGCTTCAGCGTGTAAATTAGCTAGAAAGATGTGTCGGCATTGAGTAATTGTCTCTGGCCCCTCCCAGTTAGGGGGAGTGATGAGTTCTACAGCAGACTCGCACTACTCAATCACTGTTTGAAAACAGCTTTCTGCCCCTCCCAAAAGATAGAATTTGTAGATAATTGACACTCTTTCAGTGACTCACCCACAAACAGGACCAAGCCTGGCCTGCTGAGGAGTGACGGACTCCATCCTAGCTGGAGGGGAGCTACAGGACCAAGCCTGGCCTGCTGAGGAGTGACGGACTCCATCCTAGCTGAGGGGTGTTACAGGACCAAGCCTGACCTGCTGAGGAGTGATGGACTCCATCCTAGCTGGAGGGGTGCTACAGGACCAAGCCTGGCCTGCTGAGGAGTGATGGACTCCATCCTAGCTGGAGGGGTGTTACAGGACCAAGCCTGGCCTGCTGAGGAGTGACGGACTCCATCCTAGTTGGAGGGGTGTTACAGGACCAAGCCTGGCCTGCTGAGGAGTGATGGACTCCATCCTAGATGGAGGGGTGCTACAGGACCAAGCCTGGCCTGCTGAGGAGTGATGGACTCCATCCTAGCTGGAGGGGTGTTACAGGACCAAGCCTGGCCTGCTGAGGAGTGATGGACTCCATCCTAGTTGGAGGGGTGCTACAGGACCAAGACTGGCCTGCTGAGGAGTGATGGACTCCATCCTAGTTGGAGGGGTGCTACAGGACCAAGCCTGACCTGCTGAGGAGTGATGGACTCCACCCTAGTTAGAGGGGTGTTACAGGACCAAGCCTGGCCTGCTGAGGAGTGACGGACTCCATCCTAGCTGGAGGGGTGTTACAGGACCAAGCCTGGCCTGCTGAGGAGTGATGGACCCATCCTAGCTGGAGGGGGGCTCTCATCTTATCTACCAACATAGACAGGGCTCTAACTCCTCTAGCTCCACAATGAGACAGGGTGCAGGCCAGGCAGCAGGCTGTTAGCCAGCCTGACAGCTTAGTGGAGTCTGCCACTAGCATAGTCATTGTAGTCAGCTCAGCTATCCCCATTGAGACCGTGTCTGTGCCTCGATCTAGGTTGGGCAAAACTAAACATGGCGGTGTTCGCCTTGGCAATCTCACTGGAATAAAGACCTCCTCCATCCGTGTCATTATTGAAAGAGATTGTGAAATCTCACATCTCAAATTAGGACTACTTAATGTTAGATTCCTCACTTCCAAGGGATTCATAGTCAATGAACTAATCACTGATCATAATCTTGATGTGATTGGCCTGACTGAAACATGGCTCAAGCCTGATGAATTGACTGCGCATCCCGCAAAGGTGGAGGTGTTGCTAACATTTACGACAGCAAATTATTATTTTTTTAAATTAAATAAATGTCTGCGTTTTCGTCTTTTGAGCTTCTAGTCATGAAATCTATGCAGCCTACTCAATCACTTTTTATAGCTACTGTTTACAGGCCTCCTGGGTCGTATACAGCATTCATCCCTGAATTCCTATCGGACCTTGTAGTCATGGCAGATAATATAAAAATAATTGGTGACTTCAATATTCACATGGAAAACTCCACAGACCCACTCCAAAAGGCTTTTGGAGCCATCATCGACTCAGTGGATTTTGTCCAACATGTCGCCGGACCTACTCATTGCCACAGTCATACCCTGGATCTAGTTTTGTCCCGTGGAATAAAAATGGTGGATCAAATTGTTTTTCCTCATAATCCTGGACTTTCGGACCACAATCTTATTACGTTCGCAATCGCAACAAATAATCTTCTCAGACCCCAACCAAGGATCATCAAAAGATGTGCTATAAATTGTTGGACAACCCAAAGATTCCTAGATACCCTCCAGACTCCCTCCAGCTACCCAAGGACGTCGGAGTACAAAAATCAGTTAACGAACTAACTGAGGATCTAAATGTAACCTTGCGTAATACCCTAGATGCAGTCGCACCCCTAAAAACAAAAAACATTTGTCACAAGAAACTAGCTCCCTGGTATACAGAAAATACTTGAGCCCTGAAGCAAGTTTCCAGAAAATTTGAACGGAAATGGCGCTCCACCAAACTGGAAGTCTTCCTACTAGCTTGGAAAGACAGTACCGTGCAATATCAAAGAGCCCTGACTGCTGCTCGATCATCCTATTTTTCCAACCTAATTGAGAAGAATAACAACAATCCAATATTTATTTTTGATACTGTCGCAAAGCTAACTAAAAAGCAGCATTCCCCAAGAGAGGATGGCTTTCACTTCAGCAATGACGAATTCATGAACATCTTTGACGAAAAGATCATGATCATTAGAAAGCAAATTACAGACTCCTCTTTGAATCTGCGTATTTCTCCAAAGCTCAGTTGTCCTGAGTCTGCACCGAACTGCCAGGACCTAGGATCAATGGAGACACTCAAGTTTTTTAATCCTCTATCTCTTGATACATTCATGAAAATAGTAATGGCCTCAAAACCTTCAAGCTGCATACTGGACCCTTTTCCAAACTAAACTACTGAAAGAGCTACTTCCTGTGCTTGGCCCTCCTATGTTGAACATAATAAATGGCTCCCTATCCTCCGGATGTGTACCAAATTCAATAAACCTGGCAGTAATAAAGCCTCCCTTGAAAAAGCCAAACGTTCACCTGGAAAATGTTTTTTAAAAACGAATCGGCCTGTAACAAATCTCCCATTCCTCTCAAAACTTTTTGGAAAAATCTGTTGCGCAGCAACTCACTGCCTTCCTGAAGACAAATAATGCATACGAAACACATCAGTCTGGTTTTAGACCCCATCATAGTACTGAGACTGCACTCGTGAAGGTGGCAAATGACCTTTTAATGGCGTCAGACCAAGGCTCTGCATCTGTCCTCGTGCTCCTAGACCTTAGTGCTGCTTTTGACACCATCGATCACCACATCCTTTTGGAGAGATTGGAAACCCTAATTGGGCTACACGGACAAGTTCTTGACTTGTTTAGATATCTGTCAGAAAGATATCAGTTCGTCTCTGTGGATGGTTTGTCCTCTGACAAATCAATTGTACGTTTCGATGTTCCTCAAGGTTCGATTTTGGACCACTATTGTTTTCACTATATGTTCTACCTCTTGGTGATGTCATTCGGAAACACAATGTCAACTTTCATTGCTATGCTGACGACACACAGCTGTACATTTCGATTAAACATGGTGAAGCCCCAAAATGTCCTACCCTGGAAGCCTGTGTTTCAGACATAAGGAAGTGGATGGCGGCAAATGTTTTACATTTAAACTCGTACAAAACAGAGATGCTAGTTCTAGGTCCCAAGAAACAAAGAGATCTGCTGTTGGATCTGAAAATTAATCTTGATTGTTGTACAGTCGTTTAAAATAAAACTGTGAAGGACCTCGGCATTACTCTGGACCCTGATCTCTCTTTTGACGAACATATCAAGAATATTTCAAGGACAGGTTTTTTCCATCTTCGTAACATTGCAAAAATCAGAAAAGTTTAGTCCAAAAATGATGCAGAAAAGCTCGTCCATGCTTTTGTCACTTCTAGATTAGACTACTGCATTGCTCTACTCTCCAGCTACCTGGATGAAGCACTAAATAAACTTCAGTTAGTGCTAAACACAGCTGCTAGAATCTTGACTAGAAGCAAAACATTTTATCATATTACTTCAGTGCTAGTCTCTCTACAAATCAAATCAAATTGTATTTGTCACATGCTCCGAATACAACAGGTGTAGACCTTACCATGAAATGCTTACTTACAAGCCCTTAACCAATAATGCAGTTTTAAGAAAACAGAGTTAAGAAAATATTTACAAAATAAAAACAAAAGTAACAATAAAATAACAATAACGAGGCTATATACAGAGGGTACCGGTACCGAGTCAATGTGCGGGGGTACAGGTTAGTCAAGGTAATAACGAGGCTATATACAGAGGGTACCGGTACCGAGTCAATGTGCGGGGGTACAGGTTAGTCGAGGTAATAACGAGGCTATATACAGGGGGTACCGGTACCGAGTCAATGTGCAGGTAATTTGTACATGTACAGTGGCTTACAGAGTATTCACCCCCCTTGTCATTTTTCCTTCAAGTTGGATGGGTTCCGCTGGTGTACAGCAATCTTTAAGTCATACCACAGATTCTCAATTGGATTGAGGTCTGGGCTTTGACTAGGCCATTCCAAGATATTTAAATGTTTCCCCTTAAACCACTCAAGTGTTGCTTTAGCAGTATGCTTAGGGTCATTGTCCTGCTGGAAGGTGAACCTCCGTCCCAGTCTCAAATCTCTGGAAGACTGAAAGAGGTTTCCCTCAAGAATTTCCCTGTATTTAGCACCATCCATCATTCCTTCAATTCTGACCAGTTTCCCAGTCCCTGCCGATGAAAAACATCCCCACAGCATGATGCTGCCACCACCATGCTTCACTGTGGGGATGGTGTTCTCGGGGTGATGAGAGGTGTTGGGTTTGCGCCAGACATAGCATTTTCCTTGATGGCCAAAAAGCTTCCATATGTTTGGGGAGTCTCACACATGCATTTTGGCGAACATCAAATGTGTTTGCTTATTTTTTTCTTTAAGCAATGGCTTTTTTCTGACCACTCTTCCGTAAAGCCCAGCTCTGTGGAGTGTACGACTTAAAGTGTTCTAAAGGACAGATACTCCAATCTCCGCTGTGGAGCTTTTCAGCTCCTTCAGGGTTATCTTTGGTCTCTTTGTTGCCTCTCTGATCAATGCCCTCCTTGCCTGGTCCGTGAGTTTTGGTGGGCGGCCCTCTCTTGGCAGGTTTGTTGTGGTGCCATATTCTTTCCATTTTATTATAATGGATTTAATGGTGCTCCATGGGATGTTCAACGTTACGGATATTTTTTTATAACCCAACCCTGATCTGTACTTCTCCACAACTTTGTCCCTGACCTGTTTGGAGAGCTCCTTGGTCTTCATGGTGCCGCTTGCTTGGTGGTGCCCCTTGCTTAGTGGTGTTGCAGACTCTGGGGCCTTTCAGAACAGGTGTATATTTACTGAGATCATGTGACAGATCATGTGACACTTAGATTGCACACAGGTGGACTTTATTTAACTAATTATGGTACTTCTGAAGGTAATTGGTTGCACCAGATCTTATTTAGGGGCTTCATAGCAAAGGGGGTGAATACATATGCACGCACCACTTTTCCATTATTTATTTTTTTGAATTCTTTGAAACAAGTAATTTTTTTCATTTCACTTCAACAATTTGGACTATTTTGTGTATGTCCATTACATGAAATCCAAATAAAAATCAATTTAAATGACAGGTTGTAATGCAACAAAATAGGAAAAATGCCAAGGGGATGAATACTTTTGCAAGGCACTATAGGTAGGGGTAAAGTGACTATGCATAGATAATAAACAGAGAGTCGCAGCAGTGTAAAAACAAAGGGGTGGGGGGGACAGGTAGGTCAATGCAAATAGTAAATAGTCCGGGTGGCCATTTGATAAATAGTTCAGGAGTCTTATGGCTTGGGGGTAGAAGCTGTTAAGAAGCCTTTTGGACCTAGACTTGGCGCTCTGGTACCACTTGCCGTGCGGAAGCAGAGAAAACAGTCTATGACTAGGTTGGCTGGAGTCCTTGACAATTTTTTGGGCCTTCCTCTGACACTGCCTAGTATATAGGTCCTGGATGGCACTGGCTTCCTGTTAAGGCTAGGGCTGATTTCAAGGTTTTACTGCTAACCTACAAAGCATTACATGGGCTTGCTCCTACCCATCTCTCCGATTTGGTCCTGCCATACATACAGTGAGGGAAAAAAGTATTTGATCCTGATTTTGTACGTTTGCCCACTGACAAAGAAATGATCAGTCTATAATTTTAATGGTAGGTTTATTTGAACAGTGAGAGACAGAATAACAACAACAAAATCCAGAAAAACGCATGTCAAAATTGTTATAAATTGATTTGCATTTTAATGAGGGAAATAAGTATATGACCGCTCTCAATCAGAAAGTTTTCTGGCTCCCAGGTGTCTTTTATACAGGTAACGAGCTGAGATTAGGAGCACACTCTTAAATGGAGTGCTCCTAATCTCAGCTTGTTACCTGTATAAAAGACACCTGTCCACAGAAGCAATCAATCAATCAGATTCCAAACTCTCCACCATGGCCAAGACCAAAGAGCTCTCCCAGGATGTCAGGGACAAGAGTGTAGACCTACACAAGGCTGGAATGGGCTACAAGACCATCGCCAAGCAGCTTGGTGAGAAGGTGAAAACAGATGGTGTGATTATTCGCAAATGGAAGAAACACAAAATAACAGTAAATCTCCCTCTGCCTGGGGCTCCATGCAAGATCTCACCTCGTGAAATTGCAATGATCATGAGAACGGTGAGGAATCAGCCCAGAACTACACGGGAGGATCTTGTCAATGATCTCAAGGCAGCTGGGACCATAGTCACCAAGAAAACAATTGGTAACACATTACGCCGTGAAGGACTGAAATCCTGCAGCGCCCGCAAGGTCCCCCTGCTCAAGAAAGCACATATACATGCCCGTCTGAAGTTTTCCAATGAACATCTGAATGATTCAGAGGAGAACTTGGTGAAAGTGTTGTGGTCAGATGAGACCAAAATCGAGCTCTTTGGCATCAACTCAACTCGCCGTGTTTGGAGGAGGAGGAATGCTGCCTATGACCCCAAGAACACCATCCCCACCGTCAAACATGGAGGTGGAAACATTATGCTTTGGGAGTGTTTTTCTGCTAAGGGGACAGGACAACTTCACCGCATCAAAGGGATGATGGACAGGGCCATGTACCGTCAAATCTTGGGTGAGAACCTCCTTCCCTCAGCCAGGGCATTGAAAATGGGTTGTGGATTGGTATTCCAGCATGACAATGATCCAAAACACACGGTCAAGGTAACAAAGGAGTGGCTCAAGAAGAAGCACATTAAGGTCCTGGAGTGGCCTAGCCAATCTCCTGACCTTAATCCCATAGAAAATCTGTGGAGGGAGCTGAAAGTTCGAGTTGCCAAACGTCAGCCTCGAAACCTTAATGACTTGGAGAAGATCTGCAAAGAGGAGTGGAACAAAATCCCTCCTGAGATGTGTGCAAACCTGGTGGTCAACTACAAGAAATGTCTGACCTCTGTGATTGCCAACAAGGGTTTTGCCACCAAGTACTAAGTCATGTTTTGCAGAGGGGTCAAATACTTATTTCCCTCATTAAAATGCAGATCAATTGATAACATATTTGACATGCGTTTTTCTAGGATTTTTTTGTTGTTATTCTGTCTCTCACTCTCTGTCTCTCACTGTTCAAAAATTATAGACTGATCATGTCTTTGTCAGTGGGCAAACATACAAAATCAGCAGGGGATCAAATACTTTTTTCCCTCACTGTACCTACACGTATGCTACGGTCTCAAGACGCAGGCCTCCTTATTGTCCCTAGAATTTCTAAGCAAACAGCTGGAGGCAGGGCTTTCTCCTATAGAGCTCCATTTTTATGGAATGGTCTGCCTATCCATGTGAGAGACGCAGACTCGGTCTCGACCTGTAAGTCTTTACTGAAGACTCATCTCATTAGGTCCTATGATTGAGTGTAGTCTGGCCCAGGGGTGCGAAGGTGGACGGCAAGGCACTGGAGTGACGAACCACCCTTGCTGTCTCTGCCTGGCCGGCTCCCCTCTCTCCACTGGGATTCTCTGCCTCTGACCCTGTTACGGGGGCTGAGTCACTGGCTTACTAGTGCTCTCCCATGCCGTCCCTAGGAGGGGCGCGTTACTTGAGTGGGTTGAGTCACAGACGTGATCTTCCTGTCTGGTTTTGCGCCCCCTCAGGGTCATGCGGTAGAGGAGATCTTTGTGGGCTATACTCAGCCTTGACTCAGGGTAGTAGGTTGGTGGTCTGTTGATATCCCTCTGGTGGTGTGGGGGCTGTGCTTTGGCAAAGTGGGTGGGGTTATATCCTACCTGGTTGGCCCTGTCCGGGGGTATCGTCGGATGGGACCACAGTGTCTCCCGACCCCCTATCCGTCTCAGCCTCCAGTATCTATGCTGCAATAGTCTATGCGCCGGGGGGGCTAGGGTCAGTCTGTTATATCTGGTGTTATTCTCCTGTCTTATCTGGTGTCCTGTGTGAATTTAAGTATGCTCCCTCTAATTCTCTCTCTCTCTCCCTCCCCTTCCGGAGTCAACCGACCAACCCACAGTAACAGACACTAGTGATGTATATATTAGTCAACCGACCAACCCACAATAACAGACACTAGCTCAATTGGTAGAGCATGGCGCTTGTAACGCCAGGGTAGTGGGTTCGATCCCCGGGACCACCCCATACATAAAGATGTATGCACACATGACTGTAAGTCGCTTTGGATAAAAGCGTCTGCTAAATGGCATATTATTATTTATTTAGTCAACTGACCAACCCACAGAAACAGACACTCGTGATGGGCCTCCATTAATTTCGTTAGTCACTCTCACTCAGATATCATATTAAAAACTTCTCTCCACCCTATGGCAAAATATGTAGAATTGCAGGAAATTAGCTGTAAAAGGGCACATTTTTCTCTCTGCCCCAAATGAGTAGAATTGCGTGAAATTTGATAAAATCGGTAATACTTTACAATAAGGTTCCATTTGTAAAGGGTTTATAATTACATTATTAATAGGTATTTAATAATTTGTAAATGCATTATAACCCATTAATAAACTGTTCTACCACATTTGTCAAAATAGTGCAATAACTGGTTAGTGTTTCCCAAATAGTGAGCTAATATTGACCTCGTTATTAACCATTTATAAACGCACTTAAAAATGCTTATAAGATGAACCCTTATGTCTCATCATAAAACCTTATTTTCAATAGTTGCACAGTTGAAAAATAGTTATTTTCTCACTTTTGGGTGCGATGCTTTGTTGCTCTGTCCCAGGAACAGAAGAGGTTGGTTATCATGATGTGTCTTGACCCACCTTTGAAATCCTGATGCCCAACTTATATCTAGGACATCACTCCTTACCACATGATATCAACACACTTACCACTTCTCTGTGATAGACTAAGTATGGTGAATGCTCTGCTGTGAAATGGGAACCGTAATGTACTACCTATAAGTACATCTAAGCTCTGAAAAAACTCTCAAATCATCTAGAAAAGATTTACATATAATTGCTAAAAGTATACCTTATTTTAAAGTCACAGATCTATAAACAATTATAACTTGAATTGAACATTTATAACTGCTAAAAATATACCTTATTTTAAAGTGACAGAGATATTAACATTTATAACTGAGTTATCAACATTTATAACTGAGTTATCAACATTTATAACTGAGTTATCAACATAACTGAGTTATCAACGTAACTGCTAAAATGATAGCTTATTTTAAAGTGGCAACCCACTGACCATTAACAAATGAGTTACCAACATTTATAACTGCTGAAAAGGTACCTTGAAAGAAAGTGGACACCTACTGACCATTTATTAATGAGTTGTAAACATTTACTACAGCATATACACTACCGTTCAAAAGTTTGGCGTCACTTAGAAATGTCCTTGTTTTCGAAAGAAAAGCAATTTTTTTGTCCATTAAAATAACATAAAATTGATCAGAAATACAGTGTAGACATTGTTCATGTTGTAAATGGCTATTGCAGCTGGAAAGCTGATTTTTTATTTTATTTATTTATTATTTAACCTTTATTTAACCAGGTAAGCCAGTTGAGAACAAGTTCTCATTTACAACTGCGACCAGCCAAGATAAAGCAAAGCAGTGCGATAAAAACAACAACACAGAGTTACATATGGGGTAAAACAAAACATAAAGTCGATAGAAAATGTATATACAGTGTGTGCAAATGTAATAAGTTATGGAGGTAAGGCAATAAATAGGCCATAGTGCAAAATAATTACAATTTAGTATTAACACTGGAATTATAGATATGCAGATGATGATGTGCAAATAGAGATACTGGGGTGCAAATGAGCAAAATAAATAACAATATAGGGATGAGGTAGTTGGGTGGGCTAATTTCAGATGGGCTGTGTACAGGTGCAGTGATCGGTAAGGTGCTCTGACAACTGATGCTTAAAGTTAGTGAGGGAGATAAGAGTCTCCAGCTTCAGAGATTTTTGCAGTTCGTTCCAGTCATTGGCAGCAGAGAACTGGAAGGACTGGCGACCAAAGGAGGTGTTGGCTTTGGGGATGACCAGTGAGATATACCTGCTGGAGCGCATACTATGGGTGGGTGTTGCTATGGTGACCAGTGAGCTAAGATAAGGCGGGGATTTGCCTAGCAGTGATTTATAGATGACCTGGAGCCAGTGGGTTTGGCAACGAATATGTAGTGAGGGCCAGCCAACAAGAGCGTACAGGTCACAGTGGTGGGTAGTATATGGGGCTTTGGTGACAAAACGGATGGCACTGTGATAGACTACATCCAATTTGCTGAGTAGAGTGTTGGAGGCTATTTTGTAATTTTTTTATTTTGTAGCCGAAGTCAAGGATCGGTAGGATAGTCAGTTTTACGAGGGCATGTTTGGCGGCATGAGTGAAGGAGGCTTTGTTGCGAAATAGGAAGCCGATTCTAGATTTAACTTTGGATTGGAGATGCTTATTGTGAGTCTGGAAGGAGAGTTTACGGTCTAACCAGACACCTATGTATTTGTAGTTGTCCACACATTCTAAGTCAGACCCGTAGCTGGAAACAGCTGATTTTTAATGGAATATCTACATAGGCGTACAGAGGCCCATTATCAGCAACCATCAGTCCTGTGTTCCAATGGCACGTTGTGTTTGCTAATCCAAGTTCATCATTTTAAAAAGCTAATTGATCATTAGAAAACCCTTTTGCAATTATGTTAGCACAGCTGAAAACTGTTTTGCTGATTAAAGAATCAATAAAACTGGCCTTCTTGAGACTAGTTGAGTATCTGGAGCATCAGCAATTGTGGGTTCGATTACAGGCTCAAAATTGCCAGAAACAAAGAACTTTCTTCTGAAACTCATCAGTCTATTCTTGTTCTGAGAAATGAAGGCTATTCCATGCGAGACGTTTTCAAGAAACTGAAGATCTCGTACAACGCTGGGTACTACTCCCTTCACAGAACAGCGCAAACTGGCTCTAACCAGAATAGAAAGAGGAGTGGGAGGCCCTGGTGCACAACTGAGCAAGAGGACACATACATTAGAGTGTCTAGTTTGAGAAACAGACACCTCACAGGTCCTCAACTGGCAGCTTCATTAAATAGTACCCACAAAACGTCAACAGTGAAGAGACGACTGCGGGATGCTGACCTTCTAGGCAGAGTTGCAAAGAAAAAGCCATATCTCAGACTGGCCTATAAAAATAAAAGATTAAGATGGGCAGTCTGAGATATGGCTTTTTCTTTACAACTCTGCCTAGAAGGTCAGCATCCCGGAGTCGCCTCTTCACTGTTGACGTTTGACCTGACCATTGGTCTGAAAACCAACCATTTCTGTTCCTGGGACAGAGCAACAATGAATCACACCCAAAAGCGAGAAAATAACTATTGTTTAAATGTGCAACCATTTAACATAAGGTTGCATGATGATACATAAGGGTTCAATATTATACACATTTATAAGTGCATTTATAAATAGTTAATAGCTGGAGTTAAATAGTGGCTCACTATTTGACAAGCACTGACTGGCTAGCGCACTTGTTTGACCCATTTGTTATAACCCATTTATTAATGTTTTATAATACATTTACAAATGATTAAATCACCATTAATAATGTAATTACAAACCCTTTATAAACCCTTTACAAATGGAACCTTATTGTAAAGTGTTACGGCAAAATCTTCACTCCGCCCCATGTCAAAAAGTGTAGAATTGCAGCAAATCTGCATTAAAACTGCAACATTTTCTCTACGCCCCCATTGCAAAATGTGTAGAATTGCAGAAAATGACCTCTAAAACATTTTTCTTTCCGCTGTCAAGAGGGGGGCTGCTAAAATCTTTTGCTCGCAAAGTGGCGGGGCCCCCCAACAAAATGTCACTTAGGGCCCCCAAAGTCTAGGGCTGGCTCTGACTGCAAATGTGGGTATGGATGTGTGTACACAGAACCATGAGCCACTGCGGCCCCTCATGATGACTTCAGATATTTTGTGGCCCCCACCCCCATCAAAGTTGCCTGCACTAGATACTTAAAAAGGTATGTGTGTGTGTGTGTGTTTCTGTGTGTGTGTTTCTGTGTGTGTGTGTGTGTTTCTCTGTGTGTGTGTTTTTCTCTGTGTGTGTTTCTCTGTGTGTGTGTGTTTCTCTGTGTGTGTGTGTTTCTGTGTGTGTGTGTGTGTTTCTGTGTGTGTTTCTCTGTGTGTGTGTGTTTCTGTGTGTGTGTGTGTGTTTCTGTGTGTGTGTGTTTCTGTGTGTGTGTGTGTTTCTGTGTGTGTGTGTGTGTGTGTGTGTGTGTGTTTCTGTGTGTGTGTGTGTTTCTGTGTGTGCGTGTGTGTGTGTGTTTCTGTTTCTGTTTGTGTGTGTGTGTGTGTGTGTGTGTGTGTTTATGTGTGTGTGTGTGTGTGTGTTTCTGTGTGTGTGTGTTTCTGTGGGTGTGGGTTCCTCACCTTGTCCAGACAGGTCACAGAACCTCTTAACCCCGTCCTTGCCGTCACAGATATTCATTACGTATTTGCCCTTATCTTTCTCTGTGGGCTCATTGACCTTGAGCCACAGCTGCTCCCCGGTCACACCACACTGGACTCTGTCGGAGTGGGCAATCTTAGCATCCCTGCAGACAGACACACATACAGACACAGAGAGACAGATGCACGCACAGACAGACACACAGATACACACACAGAGTCAATATGAAAACTCTATACAGCCATAGATTTGTAGATATGGAGGGATCACTGGAACAGAGACATGAGGTTAGTAGATATGGAGGGATCACTGGAACAGAGACATGAGGTAGGTAGATATGGAGGGATCACTGGAACAGAGACATGAGGTAGGTAGATATGGAGGGATCACTGGAACAGAGACATGAGGTTAGTAGATATGGAGGGATCACTGGAACAGAGACATGAGGTTAGTAGATATGGAGGGATCACTGGAACAGAGACATGAGGTTAGTAGATATGGAGGGATCACTGGAACAGAGACATGAAGTAGGTAGATATGGAGGGATCACTGGAACAGAGACATGAGGTTAGTAGATATGGAGGGATCACTGGAACAGAGACATGAGGTAGGTACAGCGCATTCGGAAGGTATTCAGACCCTTTTTGATACGTTTTCCACATTTTGATACGTTACAGCCTTACTCCAAAATTGATTAAATTGTTTTTTTGTCCCTCATCATTCTACACAAAATACCCCATAATGACAAAGCAAAAACAGATTTTTAGAAAAAAACGGAAATATAACATTTGCATAAGTATTTCATAACTTTACTCAGTACTTTGTTGAAGCACCTTTGGCAGCGATTACAGCCTCAATCCTTCTTGGGTATGACGTTACAAGCTTGGCACACCTGTATTTGGGGAGTTTCTCCCATTATTTTCTGCAGATCCTCTCAAGCTCTGTCAGGTTGGATGGGGAGCGTCGCTGCACCGCTATTTTCAGGTCTCTCCAGAGATGTTCGATCAGGTTCAAGTCCGGGCTCTGGCTGGGCCACTCAAGGAAATTCAGAGACTTGTCCCGAAGCCACTCATGCGTTGTCTTGGCTGTGTGTTTAGGGTCGTTGTTCTGTTGGAAGGTGAACCTTCACCCCAGTCTGTGGTCCTGAGCGCTCTGGAGCAGGGTTTCATCAAGGATCTCTCTGTACTTTGCTCCGTTCATCTTTCCCTCGATCCTGACTAGTCTCCGAGTCCCTGCCGCTGAAAAACATCCGCACAGCATGATGCTGCCACCACCATGCTTCACCGTAGGGATGGTGCCAGGTTTCCTACAGACGTGACGCTTGGCATTCAGGACAAAGAGTTCAATCTTGGTTTCACCAGACCAGATAATCTTGTTTCTCATGGTCTGAGAGTCCTTTAGGTGCCTTTTGGCAAACTTAAAGCGGGCTGTCATGTGCCTTTTACTGAGGAGTGACTTCCGTCTGGCCACTCTACTATAAAGGCCTGGTTGGTGGAGTGCTGCAGATATGGTTGTCCTTCTGAAAGGTTTTCCCATATCCATAGAGGAACTCTGCTCAGTTTGGCCAGGCGACCAGCTCTAGGAAGAGTCTTGGTGGTTCCAAACTTCTTCCATTGAAGAATGACGGAGGCCACTGTGTTTTTGGGGACCTTCAATGCTGCAAATAAATGCTGGTACCCTTCCCCATATGTGCCTCGACACAATACATTTATACATTTGCTATAATTTCAAAAAAAAAAATGAATTTGTGATTATGTGGTATTGTGTGTAGATTGATGAGGAAATTAATTTAATCCATTTTAGAAAAAGGCTGTAATGTAACAACATTTGGAAAAAGGGAAGGGGTCTGAATACTTTCCGAATGCACTATAGATATGTAGGTATCACTGGAACAGACACAGATCTGAAACCCTATTAACTCTATAGTGCATTACTTTGACCAGAGCCACATATGGCTGTCAGACAACAGTAGTGAACTAGGTAGTACAGTAGGGAGCCACTAGGTAGTGGAGTAGGGAGCCACTAGGTAGTACAGTAGGGAGCCACTAGGTAGTGGAGTAGGGAGCGACTAGGTAGTACAGTAGGGAGCCACTAGGTAGTGGAGTAGGGAGCCACTAGGTAGTGGAGTAGGGAGCCACTAGGTAGTACAGTAGGGAGCCACTAGGTAGTGGAGTAGGGAGCCACTAGGTAGTGGAGTAGGGAGCCACTAGGTAGTGGAGTAGGGAGCCACTAGGTAGTGGAGTAGGGAGCCACTAGGTAGTACAGTAGGGAGCCACTAGGTAGTACAGTAGGGAGCCACTAGGTAGTGGAGTAGGGAGCCACTAGGTAGTACAGTAGGGAGCCACTAGGTAGTACAGTAGGGAGCCACTAGGTAGTACAGTAGGGAGCCACTAGGTAGTACAGTAGGGAGCCACTAGGTAGTGGAGTAGGGAGCCACTAGGTAGTGGAGTAGGGAGCCACTAGGTAGTGGAGTAGGGAGCCACTAGGTAGTACAGTAGGGAGCCACTAGGTAGTACAGTAGGGAGCCACTAGGTAGTACAGTAGGGAGCCACTAGGTAGTGGAGTAGGGAGCCACTAGGTAGTACAGTAGGGAGCCACTAGGTAGTGGAGTAGGGAGCCACTAGGTAGTACAGTAGGGAGCCACTAGGTAGTGGAGTAGGGAGCCACTAGGTAGTGGAGTAGGGAGCCACTAGGTAGTGGAGTAGGGAGCCACTAGGTAGTACAGTAGGGAGCCACTAGGTAGTACAGTAGGGAGCCACTAGGTAGTGGAGTAGGGAGCCACTAGGTAGTGGAGTAGGGAGCCACTAGGTAGTACAGTAGGGAGCCACTAGGTAGTACAGTAGGGAGCCACTAGGTAGTACAGTAGGGAGCCACTAGGTAGTGGAGTAGGGAGCCACTAGGTAGTGGAGTAGGGAGCCACTAGGTAGTGGAGTAGGGAGCCACTAGGTAGTGGAGTAGGGAGCCACTAGGTAGTACAGTAGGGAGCCACTAGGTAGTACAGTAGGGAGCCACTAGGTAGTACAGTAGGGAGCCACTAGGTAGTGAGTAGGGAGCCACTAGGTAGTGGAGTAGGGAGCCACTAGGTAGTGGAGTAGGGAGCCACTAGGTAGTGGAGTAGGGAGCCACTAGGTAGTGGAGTAGGGAGCCACTAGGTAGTGGAGTAGGGAGCCACTAGGTAGTGGAGTAGGGAGCCACTAGGTAGTGGAGTAGGGAGCCACTAGGTAGTACAGTAGGGAGCCACTAGGTAGTGGAGTAGGGAGCAACTAGGTAGTACAGTAGGGAGCCACTAGGTAGTGGAGTAGGGAGCCACTAGGTAGTGGAGTAGGGAGCCACTAGGTAGTGGAGTAGGGAGCCACTAGGTAGTGGAGTAGGGAGCCACTAGGTAGTACAGTAGGGAGCCACTAGGTAGTACAGTAGGGAGCCACTAGGTAGTGGAGTAGGGAGCCACTAGGTAGTACAGTAGGGAGCCACTAGGTAGTGGAGTAGGGAGCCACTAGGTAGTACAGTAGGGAGCCACTAGGTAGTGGAGTAGGGAGCTACTAGGTAGTGGAGTAGGGAGCCACTAGGTAGTACAGTAGGGAGCCACTAGGTAGTGGAATAGGGAGCCACTAGGTAGTACAGTAGGGAGCCACTAGGTAGTACAGTAGGGAGCCACTAGGTAGTACAGTAGGGAGCCACTAGGTAGTACAGTAGGGAGCCACTAGGTAGTGGAGTAGGGAGCTACTAGGTAGTGGAGTAGGGAGCCACTAGGTAGTACAGTAGGGAGCCACTAGGTAGTGGAGTAGGGAGCCACTAGGTAGTACAGTAGGGAGCCACTAGGTAGTGGAGTAGGGAGCCACTAGGTAGTACAGTAGGGAGCCACTAGGTAGTGGAGTAGGGAGCCACTAGGTAGTGGAGTAGGGAGCCACTAGGTAGTGGAGTAGGGAGCCACTAGGTAGTGGAGTAGGGAGCCACTAGGTAGTGGAGTAGGGAGCCACTAGGTAGTGGAGTAGGGAGCCCCTAGGTAGTACAGTAGGGAGCCACTAGGTAGTACAGTAGGGAGCCACTAGGTAGTGGAGTAGGGAGCCACTAGGTAGTGGAGTAGGGAGCCACTAGGTAGTGGAGTAGGGAGCCACTAGGTAGTACAGTAGGGAGCCACTAGGTAGTACAGTAGGGAGCCACTAGGTAGTGGAGTAGGGAGCCACTAGGTAGTACAGTAGGGAGCCACTAGGTAGTGGAGTAGGGAGCCACTAGGTAGTACAGTAGGGAGCCACTAGGTAGTACAGTAGGGAGCCACTAGGTAGTGGAGTAGGGAGCCACTAGGTAGTACAGTAGGGAGCCACTAGGTAGTACAGTAGGGAGCCACTAGGTAGTACAGTAGGGAGCCAATAGGTAGTACAGTAGGGAGCCACTAGGTAGTACAGTAGGGAGCCACTAGGTAGTGGAGTAGGGAGCCACTAGGTAGTACAGTAGGGAGCCACTAGGTAGTACAGTAGGGAGCCACTAGGTAGTGGAGTAGGGAGCCACTAGGTAGTACAGTAGGGAGCCACTAGGTAGTGGAGTAGGGAGCCACTAGGTAGTGGAGTAGGGAGCCACTAGGTAGTGGAGTAGGGAGCCACTAGGTAGTGGAGTAGGGAGCCACTAGGTAGTACAGTAGGGAGCCACTAGGTAGTACAGTAGGGAGCCACTAGTACAGTAGGGAGCCACTAGGTAGTACAGTAGGGAGCCACTAGGTAGTGGAGTAGGGAGCCACTAGGTAGTACAGTAGGGAGCCACTAGGTAGTACAGTAGGGAGCCACTAGGTATACAGTAGGGAGCCACTAGGTAGTACAGTAGGGAGCCACTAGGTAGTACAGTAGGGAGCCACTAGGTAGTACAGTAGGGAGCCACTAGGTAGTGGAGTAGGGAGCTACTAGGTAGTACAGTAGGGAGCCACTAGGTAGTGGAGTAGGGAGCCACTAGGTAGTACAGTAGGGAGCCACTAGGTAGTGGAGTAGGGAGCCACTAGGTAGTGGAGTAGGGAGCCACTAGGTAGTACAGTAGGGAGCCACTAGGTAGTAGAGTAGGGAGCCACTAGGTAAGTGGAGTAGGGAGCCACTAGGTAGTACAGTAGGGAGCCACTAGGTAGTGAAGTAGGGAGCCACTAGGTAGTGACAGTAGGGAGCCACTAGGTAGTGGAGTAGGGAGCCACTAGGTAGTGGAGTAGGGAGCCACTAGGTAGTGGAGTAGGGAGCCACTAGGTAGTACAGTAGGGAGCCACTAGGTAGTACAGTAGGGAGCCACTAGGTAGTGGAGTAGGGAGCCACTAGGTAGCCACTAGGTAGTGACAGTAGGGAGCCACTAGGTAGTACAGTAGGGAGCCACTAGGTAGTACAGTAGGGAGCCACTAGGTAGTACAGTAGGGAGCCACTAGGTAGTGGAGTAGGGAGCCACTAGGTAGTGGAGTAGGGAGCCACTAGGTAGTAGGAGCCCTAGGAGACATAGGGACCACTAGGTAGTGGAGTAGGGAGCCACTAGGTAGTGGAGTAGGGAGCCACTAGGTAGTACAGTAGGGAGCCACTAGGTAGTACAGTAGGGAGCCACTAGGTAGTACAGTAGGGAGCCACTAGGTATGTACAGTAGGGAGCCACTAGGTAGTGGAGTAGGGAGCCACTAGGTAGTGGAGTAGGGAGCCACTAGGTAGTACAGTAGGGAGCCACTAGGTAGTGGAGTAGGGAGCCACTAGGTAGTGGAGTAGGGAGCCACTAGGTAGTGGAGTAGGGAGCCACTAGGTAGTACAGTAGGGAGCCACTAGGTAGTACAGTAGGGAGCCACTAGGTAGTGGAGTAGGGAGCCACTAGGTAGTACAGTAGGGAGCCACTAGGTAGTGGAGTAGGGAGCCACTAGGTAGTGGAGTAGGGAGCCACTAGGTAGTGGAGTAGGGAGCCACTAGGTAGTGGAGTAGGGAGCCACTAGGTGTAGTGGAGCCACTAGAGGATAGGGAGCCACTAGGTAGTGGAGTAGGGAGCCACTAGGTAGTACAGTAGGGAGCCACTAGGTAGTGAGTAGGGAGCCACTAGGTAGTACAGTAGGGAGCCACTAGGTAGTGAGTAGGGAGCCACTAGGTAGTGGCGGTAGGGTAGCCACTAGGTAGTACAGTAGGGAGCCACTAGGTAGTACAGTAGGGAGCCACTATGTAGTGGAGTAGGGAGCCACTAAGGTAGTACAGTAGGGAGCCACTAGGTAGTGGAGTAGGGAGCCACTAGGTAGTACAGTAGGGAGCCACCTAGGTAGTGGAGTAGGAGAGCCACTAGGTAGTGGAAGTAGGGAGCACTAGGTAGTGGACAGTAGGGAGCCACTAGGTAGTACAGTAGGGAGCCACTAAGGTAGTGTCCAGTAGGGAGCCACCTAGGTAGCTACAGTAGGGAGCCACTAGGTAGTGGAGTAGGGAGCCACTAGGTAGTACAGTAGGGAGCCACTAAGGTAGTACAGTAGGGAGCCACTAGGTAGTACAGTAGGGAGCCACTAGTAGTACAGTAGGGAGAGCCACTAGGTAGTGGAGTAGGGAGCCACTAGGTAGTGGACTGTAGGGAGCCACTAGGTAGTACAGTAGGGAGCCACTAGGTAGTGGAGTAGGGAGCCACTAGGTAGTGACAGTAGGGAGCCACTAGGTAGTACAGTAGGGAGCCACTAGGTAGTGGAGTAGGGAGCCACTAGGTAGTACGAGTAGGGAGCCACTAGGTAGTACAGTAGGGAGCCACTAGGTAGTGGAGTAGGAGGCCACTAGGTAGTGGAGTAGGGAGCCCTAGGTAGTACAGTAGGGAGCCACTAGGTAGTACAGTAGGGAGCCACTAGGTAGTGGAGTAGGGAGCCACTAGGTAGTGGAGTAGGAGCCACTAGTTAGTGGAGTAGGGAGCCACTAGGTAGTACAGGGAGCCACTAGGTAGTACAGTAGGGAGCCACTAGGTAGTGGAGTAGGGAGCCACTAGGTAGTACAGTAGGGAGCCACTAGGTAGTAGCAGTAGGGAGCCACTAGGTAGTGGAGTAGGGAGCCACTAGGTAGTACAGTAGGGAGCCACTAGGTAGTGGAGTAGGGAGCCACTAGGTAGTACAGTAGGGAGCCACTAGGTAGTGGAGTAGGGAGCCACTAGGTAGTACAGTAGGGAGCCACTAGGTAGTACAGTAGGGAGCCACTAGGTAGTACAGTAGGGAGCCACTAGGTAGTGGAGTAGGGAGCCACTAGGTAGTGGAGTAGGGAGCCACTAGGTAGTGGAGTAGGGAGCCACTAGGTAGTGGAGTAGGGAGCCACTAGGTAGTACAGTAGGGAGCCACTAGGTAGTACAGTAGGGAGCCACTAGGTAGTACAGTAGGGAGCCACTAGGTAGTACAGTAGGGAGCCACTAGGTAGTGGAGTAGGGAGCCACTAGGTAGTACAGTAGGGAGCCACTAGGTAGTGGAGTAGGGAGCCACTAGGTAGTGGAGTAGGGAGCCACTAGGTAGTACAGTAGGGAGCCACTAGGTAGTGGAGTAGGGAGCCACTAGGTAGTACAGTAGGGAGCCACTAGGTAGTACAGTAGGGAGCCACTAGGTAGTACAGTAGGGAGGCCACTAGGTAGTGGAGTAGGGAGCCACTAGGTAGTACAGTAGGGAGCCACTAGGTAGTGGAGTAGGGAGCCACTAGGTAGTACAGTAGGGAGCCACTAGGTAGTGGAGTAGGGAGCCACTAGGTAGTGTGGAGCCACTGTAGGGGAGCCACTAGGTAGTGGAAGTAGGGAGCCACTAGGTAGTGGAGTAGGGAGCCACTAGGTAGTGGAGTAGGGAGCCACTAGGTAGTGGAGTAGGGAGCCACTAGGTAGTACAGTAGGGAGCCACTAGGTAGTACAGTAGGGAGCCACTAGGTAGTGACAGTAGGGAGCCACTAGGTAGTACAGTAGGGAGCCACTAGGTAGTGGAGTAGGGAGCCACTAGGTAGTGGAGTAGGGAGCCACTAGGTAGTGAGTAGGGAGCCACTAGGTAGTGGAGTAGGGAGCCACTAGGTAGTACAGTAGGGAGCCACTAGGTAGTACAGTAGGGAGCCACTAGGTAGTGGAGTAGGGAGCCACTAGGTAGTACAGTAGGGAGCCACTAGGTAGTGGAGTAGGGAGCCACTAGGTAGTACAGTAGGGAGCCACTAGGTAGTACAGTAGGGAGCCACTAGGTAGTACAGTAGGGAGCCACTAGGTAGTACAGTAGGGAGCCACTAGGTAGTACAGTAGGGAGCCACTAGGTAGTGGAGTAGGGAGCCACTAGGTAGTGGAGTAGGGAGCCACTAGGTAGTGGAGTAGGGAGCCACTAGGTAGTACAGTAGGGAGCCACTAGGTAGTGGAGTAGGGAGCCACTAGGTAGTACGAGTAGGGAGCCACTAGGTAGTGGAGTAGGGAGCCACTAGGTAGTACAGTAGGGAGCCACTAGGTAGTGGAGTAGGGAGCCACTAGGTAGTAGAGTAGGGAGCCACTAGGTAGTAGTAGGGAGCCACTAGGTAGTGGAGTAGGGAGCCACTAGGTAGTACAGTAGGAGCCACTAGGTAGTGGAGTAGGGAGCCACTAGGTAGTACAGTAGGGAGCCACTAGGTAGTAGAGTAGGGAGCCACTAGGTAGTACAGTAGGGAGGCCACTAGGTAGTGACAGTAGGGAGCCACTAGGTAGTGGAGTAGGGAGCCACTAGGTAGTGGAGTAGGGAGCCACTAGGTAGTACAGTAGGGAGCCACTAGGTAGTGGAGTAGGGAGCCACTAGGTAGTACAGTAGGGAGCCACTAGGTAGTGACAGTAGGGAGCCACTAGGTAGTGGAAGTAGGGAGCCACTAGGTAGTACAGTAGGGAGCCACTAGGTAGTACAGTAGGGGAGCCACTAGGTAGTACAGTAGGGAGCCACTAGGTAGTACAGTAGGGAGCCACTAGGTAGTACAGTAGGGAGCCACTAGGTAGTACAGTAGGGAGCCACTAGGTAGTAGCAGTAGGGAGCCACTAGGTAGTGCAGTAGGGAGCCACTAGGTAGTACAGTAGGAGCCACTAGGTAGTGGGAGTAGGGAGCCACTAGGTAGTGGAGTAGGGAGCCACTAGGTAGTGACAGTAGGGAGCCACTAGGTAGTACAGTAGGGAGCCACTAGGTAGTAAGTAGGGAGCCACTAGGTAGTGGAGTAGGGAGCCACTAGGTAGTACAGTAGGGAGCCACTAGGTAGTGGAGTAGGGAGCCACTAGGTAGTACAGTAGGGAGCCACTAGGTAGTACAGTAGGGAGCCACTAGGTAGTACAGTAGGGAGCCACTAGGTAGTGAAGTAGGGAGCCACTAGGTAGTGAGTAGGGAGCCACTAGGTAGTGAGTAGGGAGCCACTAGGTAGTGTACAGTAGGGAGCCACTAGGTAGTACAGTAGGGAGCCACTAGGTAGTGGAGTAGGAGCCACTAGGTAGTACAGTAGGGAGCCACTAGGTAGTACAGTAGGGAGCCTCTAGGTAGTGAGTAGGGAGCCACTAGGTAGTGGAGTAGGGAGCCACTAGGTAGTACAGTAGGGAGCCACTAGGTAGTGGAGTAGGGAGCCACTAGGTAGTGTAGTAGGGAGCCACTAGGTAGTACAGTAGGGAGCCACTAGGTAGTGGAGTAGGGAGCCACTAGGTAGTGGAGTAGGGAGCCACTAGGTAGTACAGTAGGGAGCCACTAGGTAGTGGACAGTAGGGAGCCACTAGGTAGTGGAGTAGGGAGCCACTAGGTAGTGGAGTAGGGAGCCACTAGGTAGTAGAGTAGGGAGCCACTAGGTAGTGGAGTAGGGAGCCACTAGGTAGTACAGTAGGGAGCCACTAGGTAGTACAGTAGGGAGCCACTAGGTAGTGGAGTAGGGAGCCACTAGGTAGTACAGTAGGGAGCCACTAGGTAGTGGAGTAGGGAGCCACTAGGTAGTGAGTAGGGAGCCACTAGGTAGTACAGTAGGGAGCCACTAGGTAGTGACAGTAGGGAGCCACTAGGTAGTACAGTAGGGAGCCACTAGGTGAGTACAGTAGGGGCCCACTAGGTAGTGACGTAGGGAGCCACTAGGTAGTTACAGTAGGGAGCCACTAGTAGTGGAGTAGTAGGGGGCTAGGTAGCTAGTACAGTAGGGAGCCACTAGGTAGTACAGTAGGGAGCCACTAGGTAGTAAGTAGGGAGCAGCACTATGTAGTGGAGTAGGGAGCCACTAGGTAGTACAGTAGGGTGGAGCCACTAGGTAGTGAATAGGGAGCCCCTAGTAGTACAGTAGGGAGCCACTAGGTAGTAGGCAGTAGGGAGCCTACTAGGTAGTAGGCAGTAGGGAGCCAATAGGTAAGTAACAGTAGGGAGCCACTAGGTAGTGGAGTAGGGAGCTACTAGGTAAGTTGAGTAGGGAGCCACTAGGTAGTACAGTAGAGGAGCCACTAGGTAGTGGAGTAGGGAGCCACTAGGGTAGAGGACAGTAGGGAGCCACTAGGTAGTACAGTAGGGGAGCCACTAGGTAGTACAGTAGGGAGCCACTAGGTAGTGGAGTAGGGAGCCACTAGGTAGTACAGTAGGGAGCCACTAGGTAGTTACAGTAGGGAGCCACTAGGTAGTGGAGTAGGGAAGGGAGCCACTAGGTAGTACAGTAGGGAGCCACTAGGTAGTACAGTAGGGAGCCATAGGTAGTACAGTAGGGAGCCATAGGTAGTACAGTAGGGAGCCACTAGGTAGTACAGTAGGGAGCCACTAGGTAGTGGAGTAGGGAGCTACTAGGTAGTACAGTAGGGAGCCACTAGGTAGTGGAGTGGGAGGGAGCCACTAGGTAGTACAGTAGGGAGCCACTAGGTAGTGGAGTAGGGAGCCACTAGGTAGTGGAGGGAGAAGTAGGGAAGCCACTAGGTAGTACAGTAGGGAGCCACTAGGTAGTACAGTAGGGAGCCACTAGGTAGTGGAGTAGGGAGCCACTAGGGTAGTACAGTAGGGGGTGGGGGGGGGGGGGAGGGGGGGGGGGGAGCCACTAGGTAGTACAGTAGGGAGCCACTAGGTAGTATAAAAAAAAAGGAGTAGGGAGCCACTAGGTAGTACAGTAGGGAGCCACTAGGTAGTACAGTAGGGAGCCACTAGGTAGTACAGTAGGGAGCCACTAGGTAGTACAGTAGGGAGCCACTAGGTAGTACAGTAGGGAGCCACTAGGTAGTGGAGTAGGGAGCTACTAGGTAGTACAGTAGGGAGCCACTAGGTAGTGGAGGTAGGGAGCCACTAGGTAGTACAGTAGGGAGCCACTAGGTAGTGGAGTAGGGAGCTAGGTCACTAGGTAGTGGAGTAGGGAGCCACTAGGTAGTACAGTAGGGAGCCACTAGGTAGTACAGTAGGGAGCCACTAGGTAGTGGAGTAGGGAGCCACTAGGTAGTACAGTAGGGAGCCACTAGGTAGTGGAGTAGGGGAGGCCACTAGGTAGTACAGTAGGGAGCCACTAGGTAGTGGAGTAGGGAGCCACTAGGTAGTGGAGTAGGGAGCCACTAGGTAGTGGCGGGCGGAGTAGGGAGCCACTAGGTAGTTTACAGTAGGGAGCCACTAGGTAGTACAGTAGGGAGCTCACTAGGTAGTGGAGTAGGGAGCCACTAGGTAGTGGAGTAGGGAGCCACTAGGTAGTACAGTAGGGAGCAACTAGGTAGTACAGTAGGGAGCCACTAGGTAGTACAGTAGGGAGCCACTAGGAAGTACAGTAGGGAGCCACTAGGTAGTGGAGTAGGGAGCCACTAGGTAGTGGAGTAGGGCAGCCACTATGGTAGTACAGTAGGGAGCCACTAGGTCAGTACAGTAGGGAGCCACTAGGTAGTGGAGTAGGGAGCCACTAGGTAGTACAGTAGGAGCCACTAGGTAGTGGAGTAGGGAGCCACTAGGTAGTACAGTAGGGAGCCACTAGGTAGTACAGTAGGGAGCCACTAGGTAGTAGAGTAGGGAGCCACTAGGTAGTGGAGTAGGGAGCCACTAGGTAGTAGAGTAGGGAGCCACTAGGTAGTGGAGTAGGGAGCCACTAGGTAGTGAGAGTAGGGAGCCACTAGGTAGTACAGTAGGGAGCCACTAGGTAGTACAGTAGGGAGCCACTAGGTAGTGGAGTAGGGAGCCACTAGGTAGTGACAGTAGGGAGCCACTAGGTAGTACAGTAGGGAGCCACTAGGTAGTGGAGTAGGGAGCCACTAGGTAGTACAGTAGGGAGCCACTAGGTAGTACAGTAGGGAGCCACTAGGTAGTGGAGTAGGGAGCCACTAGGTAGTGGAGTAGGGAGCCACTAGGTAGTGGAGTAGGGAGCCACTAGGTAGTACAGTAGGGAGCCACTAGGTAGTACAGTAGGGAGCCACTAGGTAGTGAGTAGGGAGCCCACTAGGGTAGTACGTAGTAGGGAGCCACTAGGTAGTGGAGTAGGAGCCACTAGGGTAGTACAGTAGGGAGCCACTAGGTAGTGGAGTAGGGAGCCACTAGGTAGTGGAGTAGGGGAGCCACTAGGTAGTGAGTAGGGAGCACTAGGTAGTGGAGTAGGGGAGCCACTAGGTAGTACAGTAGGGACGCCACTAGGTAGTACAGTAGGGAGCCACTAGGTAGTACAAGTAGGGGAGCCACTAGGTAGTGGAGTAGGAGCCACTAGGTAGTGGAGTAGGGAGCCACTAGTAGAGGAGTAGGGAGGCCACTAGGTAGTGGAGTAGGGAGCCACTAGGTAGTGGGAGTAGGGAGCCACTAGGTAGTGGAGTGTAGGGAGCCACCCTAGGTAGTGGTAGTAGGGAGCCACTAGTAGTCACAGTAGGGAGCCACTAGGTAGTGGAGTAGAGGAGCAACTAGGTAGTACAGTAGGGGAGCCACTAGGTAGTGGAGTATGGAGCCTCTAGGTAGTGGAGTAGGGAGCCTCTAGGTAGTGGAGTAGGGAGCCACTAGGTAGTGGAGTAGGGGAGCCACTAGGTAGTACAGTAGGGAGCCACTAGGTAGTACAGTATGGAAGCCACTAGGTAGTGGAGTAGGAGCCACTAGGTAGTACAGTAGGGAGCCACTAGGTAGTGGAGTAGGGAGCCACTAGGTAGTACAGTAGGGAGCCACTAGGTAGTGGAGTAGGGAAGCTACTAGGTAGTGGAGTAGGGAGCCACTAGGTAGTACAGTAGGGAGCCACTAGGTAGTGGAATAGGGAGCCACTAGGTAGTACAGTAGGGAGCCACTAGGTAGTACAGTAGGGAGCCACTAGGTAGTACAGTAGGGAGCCACTAGGTAGTACAGTAGGGAGCCACTAGGTAGTGGAGTAGGGAGCTACTAGGTAGTGGAGTAGGGAGCCACAAGGTAGTACAGTAGGGAGCCACTAGGTAGTGGAGTAGGGAGCCACTAGGTAGTACAGTAGGGAGCCACTAGGTAGTGCAGTAGGGAGCCACTAGGTAGTACAGTAGGGAGCCACTAGGTAGTGGAGTAGGGAGCCACTAGGTAGTGGAGTAGGGAGCCACTAGGTAGTGGAGTAGGGAGCCACTAGGTAGTGGAGTAGGGAGCCACTAGGTAGTGGAGTAGGGAGCCACTAGGTAGTGGAGTAGGGAGCCCCTAGGTAGTACAGTAGGGAGCCACTAGGTAGTACAGTAGGGAGCCACTAGGTAGTGGAGTAGGGAGCCACTAGGTAGTGGAGTAGGGAGCCACTAGTAGTGGAGTAGGGAGCCACTAGGTAGTACAGTAAGGGAGCCACTAGGTAGTACAGTAGGGAGCCACTAGTAGTAGTGGAGTAGGGAGCCACTAGGTAGTACAGTAGGGAGCCACTAGGTAGTGGAGTAGGGAGCCACTAGGTAGTAACAGTAGGGAGCCACTAGGTAGTACAGTAGGGAGCCACTAGGTAGTGGAGTAGGGAGCCACTAGGTAGTGGAGTAGGGAGCCCACTAGGTAGTGGAGTAGGGAGCCACTAGGTAGTACAGTAGGGAGCCACTAGGTAGTACAGTAGGGAGCCACTAGGTAGTACAGTAGGGAGCCACTAGGTAGTGGAGTAGGAGCCACTAGGTAGTACAGTAGGGAGCCACTAGGTAGTGGAGTAGGGAGCCACTAGGTAGTACAGTAGGGAGCCACTAGGTAGTACAGTAGGGAGCCACTAGTAGTGGAGTAGGGAGCCACTAGGTAGTACAGTAGGGAGCCACTAGGTAGTACAGTAGGGAGCCACTAGGTAGTACAGTAGGGAGCCACTAGGTAGTGGAGTAGGGAGCCACTAGGTAGTACAGTGGAGCCACTAGGTAGTGGAGTAGGGAGCCACTAGGTAGTGGAGTAGGGAGCCACTAGGTAGTGGACAGTAGGGAGCCACTAGGTAGTACAGTAGGGAGCCACTAGGTAGTACAGTAGGGAGCCACTAGGTAGTGGAGTAGGGAGCCACTAGGTAGTGGAGTAGGGAGCCACTAGGTAGTGGAGTAGGGAGCCACTAGGTAGTGGAGTAGGGAGCCACTAGTAGTACAGTAGGGAGCCACTAGGTAGTGGAGTAGGGAGCCACTAGGTAGTGGAGTAGGGAGCCACTAGTAGTACATAGGGAGCCACTAGGTAGTGGAGTAGGGGAGCAACTAGTAGTACAGTAGGGAGCCACTAGTAGTGAGTAGGGAGCCACTAGTAGTGGAGTAGGGAGCCACTAGTAGTGGAGTAGGGAGCCACTAGGTAGTGAGTAGGGAGCCACTAGGTAGTACAGTAGGGAGCCACTAGGTAGTACAGTAGGGAGCCACTAGGTAGTGGAGTAGGGAGCCACTAGGTAGTACAGTAGGGAGCCACTAGGATATGGAGTAGGGAGCCACTAGGAGTACAGTAGGGAGCCACTAGGTAGTGAGTAGCGGATCTACAAGGTAGTGGGACGTAGGAGTCCACTAGGTTAGTAGCAGTAGAGGAGCCACTAGGGTAGTGAGATAGGGAGCCACTAGGTAGTACAGTAGGGAGGCCACTAGGTAGTACAGTAGGGAGCCCACTAGGTAGTACAGTAGGGAGCCACTAGGTAGTACAGTAGGGAGCCACTAGGTAGTGGAGTAGGGAGCTACTAGGGTAGTGAGTAGGGAGCCACTAGGTAGTACAGTAGGGAGCCACTAGGTAGTGGAGTAGGGAGCCACTAGGTAGTACAGTAGGGAGCCACTAGGTAGTGGAGTAGGGAGCCACTAGGTAGTACAGTAGGGAGCCACTAGGTAGTGGAAGTAGGGAGCCACTAGGTAGTGGAGTAGGGAGCCACTAGTAGTGGAGTAGGGAGCCACTAGGTAGTGAGTAGGGAGCCACTAGGTTAGTACAGTAGGGAGCCACTAGGTAGTGGAGTAGGGAGCCCCTAGGTAGTACAGTAGGGAGCCACTAGGTAGTACAGTAGGGAGCCACTAGGTAAGTGGAGTAGGGAGCCACTAGGTAGTGGAGTTAGGGAGCCACTAGGTAGTGGAGTAGGGAGCCACTAAGGTAGGGTACTAGGTAGTAGGGAGCCACTAGGTAGTACAGTAGGAGCCACTAGGTAGTGGAGTAGGGCCACTAGGTAGTACAGTAGGGAGCCACTAGGTAGTGGAGTAGGGAGCCACTAGGTAGTACAGTAGGGAGCCACTAGGTAGTAGCAGTAGGGAGCACTAGGTAGTGGAGTAGGGAGCCACTAGGTAGTACGTAGGGAGCCACTAGGTAGTACAGTAGGGAGCCACTAGGTAGTAGCAGTAGGGAGCCAATAGGTAGTTACAGTAGGGAGCCACTAGGTAGTACAGGTAGGGAGGCGCACTAGGTAGTGGAGTAGGGAGCCACTAGAGTAGTACAGTAGGGAGCCACTAGGTAGTACAGTAGGGAGCCACAGGTAGTGGAGTAGGGAGCCACTAGGTAGTACAGTAGGGAGCCGACTAGGTAGTGGAGTAGGGAGCCACTAGGTAGTTGGAGTAGGGGAGCCACTAGGTAGTGGAGTAGGGAGCCACTAGGTAGTGGAGTAGGGAGCCACTAGGTAGGTACAGTAGGGAGCCACTAGGTAGTACAGACGGAGCCACTAGGTAGTGAGAGTGAGCCACTAGGTAGTACAGGTAGGGAGCCACTAGGTAGTACAGTAGGGAGCCACAGAAGGTAGTGGAGTAGGGAGCCACTAGGGTAGTACAGTAGGGGAGCCACTAGGGTAGTACAGTAGGGAGCCACTAGGTAGTACTACAGTAGGGAGGAGCCACTAGGTAGTACAGTAGGGAGCCACTAGGTAGTGGAGTAGGGAGCTACTAGGTAGTACAGTAGGGAGCCACTAGGTAGTGGAGTAGGGAGCCACTAGGTAGTACAGTAGGGAAGCCACTAGGTAGTGGAGTAGGGAGCCACTAGGTAGTGGAGTAGGGAGCCACTAGGTAGTACAGTAGGGAGCCACTAGGTAGTACAGTAGGGAGGGGCCACTAGGTAGTGGAGTAGGGAGCCACTAGTAGTACAGTAGGGAGCCACTAGGTAGTGGAGTAGGGAGCCACTAGGTAGTACAGTAGGAGAGCCCACTAGGGTAGTGGAGTAGGGAGCCACTAGGTAGTGGAGAGTAGGGAGCCACTAGGTAGTGGAGTAGGGGAGCCACTAGGTAGTACAGTAGGGAGCCACTAGGTTAGTACAGTAGGGAGCCACTATGGTAGTGGAGTAGGGGAGCCACTATGTAGTGGAGTAGGGAGGCCACTAGTAGTACAGTATGGAGCCACTAGGTAGTACAGGTAGGGAGGCCACTAGGTAGTACAGGTAGGGAGCCACTAGGTATGTTA
This sequence comes from Coregonus ussuriensis, assembly GCA_031479575.1. Lineage (NCBI taxonomy): Eukaryota > Metazoa > Chordata > Actinopteri > Salmoniformes > Salmonidae > Coregonus > Coregonus ussuriensis. The sequence goes on from CM062486.1 coordinate 53,372,547, forward strand.
CAGTAGGGAGCCACTAGTAGTGGCGAGGAGGGAGCCACTAACGGTAGTGGAGTAGGGAGCCACCTAGGTTAGTACAGTAGGGAGCCACTAGGGTAGTACAGTAGGGGAGCCACCTAGGTAGTGGAGTAGGAGCCACTAGGTAGTACAGTAGTGGAGCCACTAGGTAGTGGAGTAGGGAGCCACTAGGTAGTACAGTAGGTGGAGCCACTAGGTAGTACTGTAGGGAGCCACTAGGTAGTACAGTAGGGAGCCACTAGGGTAGTGGAGTAGGGAGCCACTAGGTAGTTGAGTAGGGAGCCACTAGGTAGTGGAGTAGGGAGCCACTAGGTAGTGGAGTAGGGAGTCCACTAGGTAGTACAGTAGGGAGCCACTAGGTAGTACAGTAGGGAGCCACTAGGTAGTTGGAGTAGGGAGCCACTAGGTAGTACAGTAGGGAGCCACTAGGTAGTACAGTAGGGAGCCACTAGGTAGTGGAGTAGGGAGCCACTAGGTTAGTACAGTAGGGACCACACAAGGTAGTACAGTAGGGAGCCACTAGGTAGTGGAGTAGGGAGCCACTAGGTAGTGGAGTAGGGAGCCACTAGGTAGTGGAGTAGGGAGCCACTAGGTAGTACAGTAGGGAGCCACTAGGTAGTACAGTAGGGAGCCACTAGGTAGTGGAGTAGGGAGCCACTAGGTAGTACAGTAGGGAAAGCCACTAGGTAGTGGAGTAGGGCCCAAGGCCACTAGGTAGTACAGTAGGGAGCCACTAGGTAGTGGAGTAGGGAAGCCACTAGGTAGTGGAGTAGGGAGCCACTAGGTAGTGGAGTAGGGAGCCACTAGGTAGTGGAGTAGGGGAGCCACTAGGTAGTACAGTAGGGAGCCACTAGGTAGTACAGTAGGGAGCCACTAGGTAGTACAGAGGGGAAGCCACTAGGTAGTCGAGTAGGGAGCCACTAGGTAGTGGAGTAGGGGAGCCACTAGGTAGTGGAGTAGGGAGCCACTAGGTAGTGGAGTAGGGAGCCACTAGGTAGTGGAGTAGGGAGCCACTAGGTAGTGGAGTAGGGATGCCACTAGGTAGTGGAGTAGGGAGCCACTAGGTAGTACAGTAGGGAGCCACTAGGTAGTGGAGTAGGGGAGCAACTAGGTAGTACAGTAGGGAGCCACTAGGTAGTGGAGTAGGGAGCCACTAGGTAGTGGAGTAGGGAGCCACTAGTAGTGAGTAGGAGCCACTAGTAGTGAGTAGGGAGCCACTAGGTAGTACAGTAGGGAGCCACTAGGTAGTACAGTAGGGGAGCCACTAGGTAGTGGAGTAGGGAGCCACTAGGTAGTACAGTAGGGAGCCACTAGTAGGGAGTAGGGAGCCACTAGGTAGTACAGTAGGGAGCCACTAGGTAGTGGAGTAGGGAGCTACTAGGTAGTGGAGTAGGGAGCCACTAGGTAGTTACAGTAGGGAGCCACTAGGTAGTGGAATAGGGAGCCACTAGGTAGTACAGTAGGGAGCCACTAGGTAGTACAGTAGGGAGCCACTAGGTAGTACAGTAGGGAGCCACTAGGTAGTACAGTAGGGAGCCACTAGGTAGTGGAGTAGGGAGCTACTAGGTAGTGAGTAGGGAGCCACAAGGGTAGTACAGTAGGGAGCCACTAGGTAGTGGAGTAGGGAGCCACTAGGTAGTACAGTAGGGAGCCACTAGGTAGTGGAGTAGGGGAGCCACTAGGTAGTACAGTAGGGAGCCACTAGGTAGTGGAGTAGGGAGCCACTAGGTAGTGGAGTAGGGAGCCACTAGGTAGTGGAGTAGGGAGCCACTAGGTAGTGGAGTAGGGGAGCCACTAGGTAGTGAGTAGGGAGCCACTATAGGTAGTACAGTAGGGAGCCCCTAGGTAGTACAGTAGGGGAGCACTAGGTAGTACAGTAGGGAGCCACTAGGTTAGTGGAGTAGTGGAGCCACTAGGTAGTGGAGTAGGGAGCCACAAAAAAACTAGGTAGTCACCCACAGTAGGGGAGCCACTAGGTAGTACAGTAGGGAGCCACTAGGTAGTACAGTAGGGAGCACTAGGTTAGTTGGAGTAGGGAGCAACTAGGTACGGCCTACAGTAGGGAGCCACTAGGTAGTGGAGTAGGGAGCACACTAGGTAGTACATAGGAAGTAGGGAGGGGTGCCACTAAGGTAGTACAGTAGGGAGCCACTAGGTAGTGGAGTAGGGAGCCACTAGGTAGTACAGTAGGGAGCCACTAGGTAGTACAGTAGGGAGCCACTAGGTAGTACAGTAGGGAGCCACTAGGTAGTACAGTAGGGAGCCACTAGGTAGTACAGTAGGGAGCCACTAGGTAGTGGAGTAGGGAGCCACTAGGTAGTACAGTAGGGAGCCACTAGGTAGTGGAGTAGGGAGCCACTAGGTAGTCGAGTAGGGAGCCACTAGGTTAGTAGCAGTAGGGAGCCACTAGGTTAGTGGAGTAGGGAGCCACTAGGTAGTAGCAGTAGGGTAGCCATCTAGGTATCAGTAGGGAGCCACTAGGATACGGAGTAGGGAGGCCACTAGGTAGTACTGTCAGGGAGCCACTAGGTAGTTACAGTAGGGAGCCACTAGTCAGTGGAGTAGGGAGCCCTCTAGTAGTACATTAGGGGAGCCACTAGGTAGTGGAGTAGGGAGGCCACTAGGTTAGACAGTAGGGAGTCCACTAGGTAGTTCAGTAGGGAGCCACTAGGTAGTGGAGTAGGGAGGCTACTAGGTAGTACAGTAGGGAGCCACTTAGGTAGTAGCAGTAGGGAGGCCACTAGGTAGTAGTCGGGAGCCTAGGTAGGGATAGGGACGCCACTAGGTAGTCATTAGGGAGCCACTAGGTAGTGGAGTAGGGAGCCACTAGGTAGTGGAGTAGGGAGCCACTAGGTAGTACAGTAGGGAGCCACTAGGTAGTACAGTAGGGGAGCCACTAGGTAGTACAGTAGGGAGCCACTAGGTAGTGGAGTAGGGAGCCACTAGGTAGTACAGTTGGGAGCCACTAGGTAGTACAGTAGGGAGCCACTAGGTAGTGGAGTAGGGAGCCACTAGGCAGTACAGTAGGGAGCCCCACACTAGGTAGTACAGTAGGGAGCCACTAGGTAGTGGAGTTAGGGAGCCACTAGGTAGTACAGTAGGAGCCACTAGGTAGTGGAGTAGGGAGCCACTAGGTAGTACAGTAGGGAGCCACTAGGTAGTGGAGTAGGGAGCCACTAGGTAGTGGAGTAGGGAAGCCACTAGGTAGTGGAGTAGGGAGCCACTAGGTAGTACAGTAGGGAGCCACTAGGTAGTACAGTAGGGAGCCACTAGTAGTGGAGTAGGGAGCCACTAGGTAGTACAGTAGGGAGCCACTAGGTAGTACAGTAGGGAGCCACTAGGTAGTGGAGTATTGGAGCCACTAGGTAGTACAGTAGGGAGCCACTAGGTAGTACAGTAGGGAGCCACTAGGTAGTACAGTAGGGAGCCACTTAGTAGTACAACAGTAGGGAGCCACTAGGTAGTGGAGTAGGGAGCCACTAGGTAGTGGAGTAGGGAGCCACTAGGTAGTACAGTAGGGAGCCACACTAGGTAGTACAGTAGGGAGCACTAGGTAGTGGAGTAGGGAGCCACTAGGTAGTACAGTAGGGAGCCACTAGGTAGAAATAAAAAAAAAGGAGTAGGGATGGGGGGGGCCACTAGGTAGTACAGGTTAGGGAGCCACTAGGTAGTACAGTAGGGAGCCACTAGGTAGTACATAGGGAGCCACTAGGTAGTGGAGTAGGGAGCCACTAGGTAGTGGAGTAGGGAGCCAGTAGGTAGTGGAGTAGGGAGCCACTAGGTAGTGGAGTAGGGAGCCACTAGGTAGTACAGTAGGTGAGCCACTAGGTAGTACAGTAGGGAGCCACTAGGTAGTGGAGTAGGGAGCCACTAGGTAGTACAGTAGGGAGCCACTAGGTAGTACAGTAGGGAGCCACTAGGTAGTGGAGTAGGGAGCCACTAGGGTAGTTACAGTAGGGAGCCACTAGGTAGTACAGTAGGAGCCACTAGGTAGTACAGTAGGGAGCCACTAGGTAAGTACAGTAGGGAGCCACTAGGTAGTACAGTAGGAGCCACTAAGGTAGTACAGTGGGAGCCACTAGGTAGTGGAGTAGGGAGCCACTAGGTAGTGGAGTAGGGTACCGAGCCACTAGGTAGTGGAGTATGGAGCCACTAGGTGGGGGGGAGTACAGTAGGGAGCCACTAGGTAGTACAGGTAGGGAGCCACTAGGTAGTGGAGTAGGGAGCCACTAGGTAGTACAGTAAGGGAGCCACTAGGTAGTGAGTAGGGAGCCACTAGGTAGTAATACAGTAGGGAGCCACTAGGTTTTTAAAAAAAAGTGGAGGTAGGGAAGCCACTAGATAGTACAGTAGGGAGCCACTAGGTAGTGGAGTAGGGAGGAGCCACTAGGTAGTACAGTAGGGAGCCACTAGGTAGTTACAGTAGGGAGCCACTAGTAGTACAGTAGGGAGCCACTAGGTAAGTACAGTAGGGGAGCCACTAGGTAGTACAGTAGGGAGCCCACTAGGTGGAGTAGGGAGCCACAGTAGGGAGCCACTAGGTAGTGGAGTAGGGAGCCACTAGGTAAGTGGAGTAGGGAGCCACTAGGTAGTGTGGAGTAGGGAGCCACTAGGTAGTACAGTAGGGAGCCACTAGGTAGTAACAGTAGGGAGCCACTAGGTAGTGAGTAGGGAGCCACTAGGTAGTACAGTAGGGAGCCACTAGGTAGTGGAGTAGGGAGCCACTAGGTAGTTTACAGTAGGGAGCCACTAGGTAGTGGGAGTAGGGAAGCCACTAGGTAGTGGAGTAGGGAGCCACTAGGTAGTGGAGTAGGGAGCCACTAGGTAGTACAGTAGGGAGCCACTAGGTAGTGGAGTAGGGAGCCACTAGGTAGTGGAGTAGGGAGCCACTAGGTTAGTGGGTAGGGAGCCACTAGGTAGTACAGTAGGGAGCCACTAGGTAGTGGAGTAGTGAGCCACTAGGTAGTCCAGTAAGGGAGCCACTAGGTAGTACAGTTAGGGAGCAGCCACTAGGTAGTGAGTAGGGAGCCACTAGGTAGTGGAGTAGGAAGGACCACTAGGTTAGTACAGTAGGGAGCCACTAGGTAGTACAGTAGGGAGCCACTAGGTAGTACAGTAGGGAGCCACTAGGTAGTGGAGTAGGGAGCCACTAGGTAGTAACAGTAGGGAAGCACTAGTAGTACAGTAGGGAGCCACTTAGGTAGTACAGTGGGGTGCCACTAGGTGTGGGTAGGAAGCCACTAGGGTTAGTGGAGTAGGGAGCCACTAGGTAGTAGCAGTAGGGAGCCACTAGGTAGTGGAAGCTGGAGTAGGGAGCCACTAGGTAGTACGAGTAGGGGAGTCCACTAGGTAGTACAGTAGGGAGCCCACTAGGGTAGATGAAGTAGGGAGCCACTCAGTTAGTGGGAGTAGGGAGCCACTAGGTAGTACAGTAGGGAGCCACTAGGTAGTACAGTAGGGAGCCACTAGGTAGTGGAGTAGGGAGCCACTAGGTAGTACAGTAGGGAGCCACTAGGTAGTACAGGTAGTGGTGGGAGCCACTAGGTAGTGGAGTAGGGAGCCACTAGGTAGTGGAGTAGGGGAGCCACTAGGTAGGTACAGAAGGGAGCCACTAGGTAGTACAGTAGGGGTGCCACTAGGTAGTACAGTAGGGAGCCACTAGGTAGTACAGTAGGGAGCCACTAGGTAGTACAGTAGGGGAGCCACTAGGTAGTGAAGTAGGGAGCCACTAGGTAGTAGCAGTAGGGAGCCACTAGGTAGTACAGTAGGGAGCCACTAGGTAGTACAGTAGGGAGCCACTAGGTAGTACAGTAGGGAGCCACTAGGTAGTTGAGTAGGGAGCCTACTAGGTAGTACAGTAGGGAGCCTGCTAGGGTAGTGGAGTAGGGAGCCACTAGGTAGTACAGTAGGGAGCCACTAGGTAGTACAGTAGGGAGCCACCTAGGTAGTGGAGTAGGGAGCCACTAGGCAGTTGAGTAGGGAGCCACTAGGTAGTACAGTAGGGAGCCACTAGGTAGTGAGTAGGGAGTTGGGGCCACGTAGGTTAGTACAGTAGGGAGTCCCCCCACTAGGTAGTGGAGTTAGGGAGTCCACTAGGTAGTGGAGTAGCACCTGGGTTAAGCCACTAGGTAGTGGAAGAAGGGAAGCCACTTAGGTAGTGGAGTTATTTATAGGGAGCACTAGGTAGTACAGTAGGGAGCCACTAGTAGTGGAGTAGGGAGCTACTAGGTAGTGAGAGTAGGGGAGCCACTAGGTAGTGGAGTAGGGAGCCACTAGGTAGTGGAGTAGGGAGCCACTAGGTAGTGAGTAGGGAGCCACTAGGTAGTACAGTAGGGAGCCACTAGGTAGTGGAGTAGGGAGCCACTAGGTAGTGGAGTAGGGAGCCACTAGGTAGTACAGTAGTGGAGCCACTAGGTAGTACAAGTAGGGAGTAGGGAGCCACTAGGTAGTGGAGTAGGGAGCCACTAGGTAGTACAGTAGGGAGCCACTAGGTATACAGTAGGGAGCCACTAGTAGTACAGTAGGGAGCCACTAGGTGTGGAGTAGGGAGCCACTAGGTAGAGAAGTAGGGAGCCACTAGGTAGTACAGTAGGGAGCCACTAGGTAGTAGGAGTAGGGAGGCCACTAGGTAGTACAGTAGGGAGCCACTAGGTAGTGGAGTAGGGAGGCCACTAGGTAGTGGAGTAGGGAGCAACTAGGTAGTGACAGTAGTGGAGCCACTAGGTAGTGGAGTAGGGAGCCACTAGGTAGTACAGTAGGGAGCCACTAGGTAGTGGAAGTAGGGAGCCACTAGGTAGTAGCAGTTGGAGCCACTAGGTAGTACAGTAGGGAGCCACTAGGTATGTACAGTAGGGGAGCCACTAGGTAGTGGAGTAGGGAGCTACTAGGTAGTACAGTAGGGAGCCACTAGGTAGTGGATTAGGGAGCCACTAGGAAGTACAGTAGGGAGCCACTAGGTAGTGGAGTAGGGAGCCACTAGGTAGTACAGTAGGGAGCCACTAGGTAGTGGAAGTAGGGAGCCACTAGGTAGTACAGTAGGGAGCCACTAGGTAGTGGAGTAGGGAGCCACTAGGTAGTAGGAGTAGGGAGCCACTAGGTAGTGGAGTAGGGAGCCACTAGGTAGTTGAGTAGGGAGCCACTAGGTAGTGGAGTAGGGAGCCACTAGGTAGTACAGTAGGGAGCCACTAGGTAGTACAGTAGGGAGCCACTAGGTAGTGGGAGTAGGGAGCCACTAGGTAGTGGAGTAGGGGAGCCACTAGGTAGTACAGTAGGGAGCCACTAGGTAGTTACAGTAGGGAGCCACTAGGTAGTACAGTAGGGAGCCACTAGGTAGTGGAGTAGGGAGCCACTAGGTAGTGACAGTAGGGAGCCACTAGGTAGTACAGTAGGAGCCACTAGGTAGTACAGTAGGGAGCCACTAGGTAGTGGAGTAGGGAGCCACTAGGTAGTACAGTAGGGAGCCACTAGGTAGTGGAGTAGGGAGCCACTAGGTAGTACAGTAGGGAGCCACTAGGTAGTACAGTGGGAGCCACTAGGTATGTACAGTAGGGAGCCACTAGGTAGTGGAGTAGGGAGCCACTAGGGTAGTACAGTAGGAGCCACTAGGTAGTGGAGTAGGGAGCCACTAGGTAGTACAGTAGGGAGCCACTAGGTAGTACAGTAGGGAGCCACTAGGTAGTACAGAGGGAGCCACTAGTAGTGGAGTAGTGAGCCACAGGTAGTTACAGTAGGGGCGAGCCACTAGGTAGTACAGTAGGGAGCCACTAGGTAGTGGAGTAAGGGAGCCACTAGGTAGTACAGTAGGGAGCCACTAGGTAGTGGGAGTAGGGAGCCACTAGGTATAGTACAGTAGGGAGCCACTAGTAGTGGTATAGGGAGCCACTAGTAGTACAGTAGGGAGCCACTAGGTAGTACAGTAGGGAGCCACATGAATAGGTAGTGAGTAGGGGAGCCACTAGGTAAATTGTAGTAGGAGCCACTAGGTAGTACAGTAGGGAGCCACTCTAGGTAGTACAGTTAGGGAGCCACTAGGTAGTACAGTAGGGAGCCACTAGGTAGTGGAGTAGGGAGCCACTAGGTAGTACAGTAGGGAGCCACTAGGTAGTACAGTAGGGAGCCACTAGGTAGTACAGTAGGGAGCCACTAGGTAGTGGAGTAGGGAGCCACTAGGTAGTGGAGTAGGGAGCCACTAGGTAGTACAGTAGGGAGCCACTAGGTAGTGGAGTAGGGAGCCACTAGGTAGTACAGTAGGGAGCCACTAGGTAGTACAGTAGGGAGCCACTAGGTAGTGGAGTAGGGAGCCACTAGGTAGTACAGTAGGGAGCCACTAGGTAGTACAGTAGGGAGCCACTAGGTAGTACAGTAGGGAGCCACTAGGTAGTGGAGTAGGGAGCCACTAGGTAGTGGACAGTAGGGAGCCACTAGGTAGTGGCAGTAGGGAGCCACTAGGTAGTGGAGTAGGGAGCCACTAGGTAGTGCAGTAGGGAGCCACTAGGTAGTACAGTAGGGAGCCACTAGGTAGTGGAGTAGGGAGCCACTAGGTAGTACAGTAGGGAGCCACTAGGTAGTGGACAGTAGGGAGCCACTAGGTAGTGGAGTAGGGAGCCACTAGGTAGTACAGTAGGGAGCCACTAGGTAGTAGAGTAGGGAGCCACTAGGTAGTCGGAGTAGGGAGCCACTAGGTAGTACAGTAGGGAGCCACTAGGTAGTACAGTAGGGAGCCACTAGGTAGTGGAGGTAGGGAGCCACTAGGTAGTACAGTAGGGAGCCACTAGGTAGTGACAGTAGGGAGCCACTAGGTAGTACAGTAGGGAGCCACTAGGTAGTGGAGTAGGGAGCCACTAGGTAGTACAGTAGGGAGCCACTAGGTAGTACAGTAGGGAGCCACTAGGTAGTGACAGTAGGGAGCCACTAGGTAGTGGAGTAGGGAGCCACTAGGTAGTACAGTAGGGAGCCACTAGGTAGTACGAGTAGGGAGCCACTAGGTAGTACAGTAGGGAGCCACTAGGTAGTGGAGTAGGGAGCCACTAGGTAGTGGAGTAGGGAGCCACTAGGTAGTACAGTAGGAGCCACTAGTAGTGGAGTATAGGGAGCACTAGGTAGTACAGTAGGGAGCCACTAGGTTGTACAGTAGGGAGCCACCTAGGTAGTGGAGTAGGGAGCCACTAGTTTAGTGGAGTAGGAGCCACTAGGTAGTACAAGTAGGGAGCCACTAGGTAGTGAGTAGGGATCCACTAGGTAGTGTAGTAGGGAGCCACTAGGTAGTACAGTAGGGAGCCACTAGGTAGTACAGTGAGGGAGCCACTAGGTAGTGGAGTAGGGAGCCACTAGGTAGTGGGAGTAGGGAGCCACTAGGTAGTACAGTAGGGAGCCACTAGTAGTGGAGTAGGGAGCCACTAGGTAGTACAGTAGGAGCCACAATAGGTAGTACAGTAGGGATCCACTAGGTAGTACAGTAGGAGCCACTAGTAGTGGAGTAGGGAGCCACTAGGTAGTGGAGTAGGAGCCACTAGGTAGTACAGTAGGGAGCCAACTAGGTAGTGGAGTAGGGAGCCACTAGGTAGTGTAGTAGGGAGCCACTAGGTAGTACAGTAGGGAGCCACTAGGTAGTACAGTAGGGAGCCACTAGGTAGTGGAGTAGGGAGCCACTAGGTAGTACAGTAGGGAGCCACTAGGTAGTACAGTAGGGAGCCACTAGGTAGTGGAGTAGGGAGCCACTAGGTAGTGGAGTAGGGAGCCACTAGGTAGTGGAGTAGGGAGCCACTAGGTAGTGGAGTAGGGAGCCACTAGGTAGTACAGTAGGGAGCCACTAGGTAGTACAGTAGGGAGCCACTAGGTAGTGGAGTAGGGAGCCACTAGGTAGTACAGTAGGGAGCCACTAGGTAGTGGAGTAGGGAGCCACTAGGTAGTACAGTAGGGAGCCACTAGGTAGTACAGTAGGGAGCCACTAGGTAGTACAGTAGGGAGCCACTAGGTAGTGGAGTAGGGAGCCACTAGGTAGTACAGTAGGGAGCCACTAGGTAGTACAGTAGGGAGCCACTAGGTAGTACAGTAGGGAGCCACTAGGTAGTGGAGTAGGGAGCCACTAGGTAGTACAGTAGGGAGCCACTAGGTAGTACAGTAGGGAGCCACTAGGTAGTACAGTAGGGAGCCACTAGGTAGTGGAGTAGGGAGCCACTAGGTAGTACAGTAGGGAGCCACTAGGTAGTACAGTAGGGAGCCACTAGGTAGTACAGTAGGGAGCCACTAGGTAGTGGAGTAGGGAGCCACTAGGTAGTGGAGTAGGGAGCCACTAGGTAGTACAGTAGGGAGCCACTAGGTAGTGGAGTAGGGAGCCACTAGGTAGTACAGTAGGGAGCCACTAGGTAGTACAGTAGGGAGCCACTAGGTAGTGGAGTAGGGAGCCACTAGGTAGTGGAGTAGGGAGCCACTAGGTAGTACAGTAGGGAGCCACTAGGTAGTGGAGTAGGGAGCCACTAGGTAGTGTAGTAGGGTGCCACTAGGTAGTACAGTAGGGAGCCACTAGGTAGTACAGTAGGGAGCCACTAGGTAGTGGAGTAGGGAGCCACTAGGTAGTGGAGTAGGGAGCCACTAGGTAGTACAGTAGGGAGCCACTAGGTAGTGGAGTAGGGAGCCACTAGGTAGTACAGTAGGGAGCCACTAGGTAGTACAGTAGGGAGCCACTAGGTAGTGGAGTAGGGAGCCACTAGGTAGTACAGTAGGGAGCCACTAGGTAGTGGAGTAGGGAGCCACTAGGTAGTACAGTAGGGAGCCACTAGGTAGTACAGTAGGGAGCCACTAGGTAGTACAGTAGGGAGCCACTAGGTAGTACAGTAGGGAGCCACTAGGTAGTGGAGTAGGGAGCCACTAGGTAGTGGAGTAGGGAGCCACTAGGTAGTGGAGTAGGGAGCCACTAGGTAGTGGAGTAGGGAGCCACTAGGTAGTGGAGTAGGGAGCCACTAGGTAGTGGAGTAGGGAGCCACTAGGTAGTACAGTAGGGAGCCACTAGGTAGTGGAGTAGGGAGCCACTAGGTAGTACAGTAGGGAGCCACTAGGTAATACAGTAGGGAGCCACTAGGTAATACAGTAGGGAGCCACTAGGTAGTGGAGTAGGGAGCCACTAGGTAGTACAGTAGGGAGCCACTAGGTAGTGGAGTAGGGAGCCACTAGGTAGTACAGTAGGGAGCCACTAGGTAGTACAGTAGGGAGCCACTAGGTAGTACAGTAGGGAGCCACTAGGTAGTACAGTAGGGAGCCACTAGGTAGTGGAGTAGGGAGCCACTAGGTAGTACAGTAGGGAGCCACTAGGTAGTACAGTAGGGAGCCACTAGGTAGTACAGTAGGGAGCCACTAGGTAGTACACTAGGGAGCCACTAGGTAGTACAGTGAGAGTGTTTTGCAGCCAGCCCACTTGGAGGTTAGGGTTAGGGTTAGGGTAGTGAGCCATTGGGTCCATAGTCTTACTTGTGCAGCTAGCCCACTTGGAGGTTAGGGTTAGGGTAGTGAGCCATTGGGTCCATAGTCTTACTTGTGTAGCCAGCCCACTTGGAGGTTAGGGTTAGGGTTAGGGTAGTGAGCCATTGGGTCCATAGTCTTACTTGTGCAGCCAGCCCACTTGGAGGTTAGGGTTAGGGTTAGGGTAGGGAGCCATTGGGTCCATAGTCTTACTTGTGCAGCCAGCCCACTTGGAGGTAAGGGTTAGGGTTAGGGTAGGGAGCCATTGGGTCCATAGTCTTACTTGTGCAGCCAGCCCACTTGGAGGTTAGGGTTAGGGTTAGGGTAGGGAGCCATTGGGTCCATAGTCTTACTTGTGCAGCCAGCCCACTTGGAGGTTAGGGTTAGGCTTAGGGTAGGGAGCCATTGGGTCCATATTCTTACTTGTGCAGCCAGCCCACTTGGAGGTTAGGGTTAGGGTTAGGGTAGTGAGCCATTGGGTCCATAGTCTTACTTGTGCAGCCAGCCCACTTGGAGATTAGGGTTAGGGTTAGGGTAGTGAGCCATTGGGTCCATAGTCTTACTTGTGCAGCCAGCCCACTTGGAGGTTAGGGTTAGGGTTAGGGTAGTGAGCCATTGGGTCCATAGTCTTACTTGTGCAGCCAGCCCACTTGGAGATTAGGGTTAGTTTTAGGGTAGGGAGCCATTGGGTCCATAGTCTTACTTGTGCAGCCAGCCCACTTGGAGGTTAGGGTTAGGGTTAGGGTAGTGAGCCATTGGGTCCATAGTCTTACTTGTGCAGCCAGCCCACTTGGAGGTTAGGGTTAGGGTTAGGGTAGGGAGCCATTGGGTCCATAGTCTTACTTGTGCAGCCAGCCCACTTGGAGGTTAGGGTTAGGGTTAGGGTAGTGAGCCATTGGGTCCATAGTCTTACTTGTGCAGCCAGCCCACTTGGAGGTTAGGGTTAGGGTTAGGGTAGGGAGCCATTGGGTCCATAGTCTTACTTGTGCAGCCAGCCCACTTGGAGGTCCTCCATGTGATATGTGATGAAGGAGTAGAGGACGATACCATGTTCTGTACTCAGCACACTGATCTCCGTGGACGACTTGGCTGGAGGAGACCAAGTAGACAGGGTAATAAACTGCATTATTCAATCGTCATTATTTTACATTTTAGTCATTTAGCAGACGCTCTTATCCAGAGCCACTTACAAATTGGTGCATTCAACTTAGGATAGGCAGTGGGACAACCACAATTTTTGTTTTCTTCTAATGGGGGGTGGGGGAGGGGGGGTAGAAGGATTACTGTTATACTATTCCAGGTATTCCTTAAAGAATCATATTGTATACTTAAGCAATAACGCACGAGGGGGTGTGGTATAAACTGGTTACCAACGTAATTAGAACAGTACAAATATTATTTTTGTCATACACGTGGTGTCCGGTCTGATATACCACGGCCTTCAGCCAATGAGCATTCAGGCCTCGAACCAGCCGGTTTATAATACACAATGTTCCACATGCAGTGTATCTGTTAACATGTAGATGAGACTCACCAATCACCCTGAACAGCTCGTTCAGCACAGCTTGGTAACCTGGAACAGATTACAGTCATTACTAGTAGTCAACAATACTTACAGTAGTGGGTACAGTTTGGCCTTAGATAGATACAGAGGTGTTCTAGAACACAGTAGAGCCATGACAGAGGTGTTCTAGAACACAGTAGAGCCATGACAGAGGTGTTCTAGAACACAGTAGAGCTATGACAGAGGTGTTCTAGAACACAGTAGAGCCATGACAGGGGTGTTCTAGAACACAGTAGAGCCATGACAGAGGTGTTCTAGAACACAGTAGAGCCATGACAGAGGTGTTCTAGAACACAGTAGAGCCATGACAGAGGTGTTCCAGAACACAGTAGAGCCATGACAGAGGTGTTCTAGAACACAGTAGAGCCATGACAGAGGTGTTCTAGAACACAGTAGAGCCATGACAGAGGTGTTCTAGAACACAGTAGAGCCATGACAGAGGTGTTCTAGAACACAGTAGAGCCATGACAGAGGTGTTCAAGAACACAGTAGAGCCATGACAGAGGTGTTCTAGAACACAGTAGAGCCATGACAGAGGTGTTCTAGAACACAGTAGAGCCATGACAGAGGTGTTCTAGAACACAGTAGAGCCATGACAGAGGTGTTCTAGCACACAGTAGAGCCATGACAGAGGTGTTCTAGAACACAGTAGAGCCGTGAGAGGGTGTTCTAGAACACAGTAAAGCCATGATAGGTGTTCTAGAATACAGTATATACATGATAAGTGTTCTAGAACACAGTAGAGCCGTGAGAGAGGTGTCTCCGTACCTGCTTCAGTCAGGTTGAACATGCTCTTATCTTTTCCTCTTGCATCCTTTAGCTTCACCTCGTACACACCTGCATCCTTTTTGGACAACTAGAACAGGGTTAGAGTCAGAGAGGAGGACAGTCAGAGACCTTGAGAGACACTTACCCATCCCTCATCAGTTACAGAGGCAATCTGAGGCTCTGTCCCAAATCACACCCTATTCCCTATACAGTCTCATAGTTCCGGCCAAAAGTAATGCCTTACATATGGAATAGGGTGCCATCTGGGACGTGGCCTGAATTATGCTGACACAGATCACACAGAGAAACTTCTAGACCCGAAAAGACAACGCTTTTTTCCTGCCAAGATGCTGCAGGCTGATATGTGGACCGACAGTGACTTATGGCTTCAGATAGTATCAGTCCAGACTTTGTGTCTTGGTGGTGCCTCCACGACGGCTGCTGGTGCCATTCTCTCCCCAGGGTCCCCACATTCAGTGTCTGTTTTAACCACAACCCACTGCGGATTACAAGATAAGCAGGTTAATGTAGCAGCCTATAGCTGCAGCTGCAGCTGTGCGCCCTCTAGGAGAGTGGTGGTGGAGGTGCAGCTCTCTGACCCATGCTATGGGCCCTCTAGGAGAGTGGTGGTGGAGGTGCAGCTCTCTGACCCATGCTATGGGCCCTCTAGGAGAGTAGTGGTGGAGGTGCAGCTCTCTGACCCATGCTATGGGCCCTCTAGGAGAGTAGTGGTGGAGGTGCAGCTCTCTGACCCATGCTATGGGCCCTCTAGGAGAGTGGTGGTGGAGGTGCAGCTCTCTGACCCATGCTATGGGCCCTCTAGGAGAGTAGTGGTGGAGGTGCAGCTCTCTGACCCATGCTATGGGCCCTCTAGGAGAGTAGTGGTGGAGGTGCAGCTCTCTGACCCATGCTATGGGCCCTCTAGGAGAGTAGTGGTGGAGGTGCAGCTCTCTGACCCATGCTATGGGCCCTCTAGGAGAGTAGTGGTGGAGGTGCAGCTCTCTGACCCATGCTATGGGCCCTCTAGGAGAGTAGTGGTGGAGGTGCAGCTCTCTGACCCATGCTATGGGCCCTCTAGGAGAGTAGTGGTGGAGGTGCAGCCCTCCTCTGACCCATGCTATGGGCCCTCTAGGAGAGTAGTGGTCGAGGTGCAGCTCTCTGACCCATGCTATGGGCCCTCTAGGAGAGTAGTGGTGGAGGCGCAGCTCTCTGACCCATGCTATGGGCCCTCTAGGAGAGTAGTGGTCGAGGTGCAGCTCTCCTCTGACCCATGCTATGGGCCCTCTAGGAGAGTAGTGGTGGAGGTGCAGCTCTCTGACCCATGCTATGGGCCCTCTAGGAGAGTAGTGGTGGAGGTGCAGCTCTCTGACCCATGCAATGGGCCCTCTAGGAGAGTAGTGGTGGAGGTGCAGCTCTCTGACCCATGCTATGGGCCCTCTAGGAGAGTAGTGGTGGAGGTGCAGCTCTCCTCTGACCCATGCTATGGGCCCTCTAGGAGAGTAGTGGTGGAGGTGCAGCTCTCTGACCCATGCTATGGGCCCTCTAGGAGAGTAGTGGTGGAGGTGCAGCTCTCTGACCCATGCTATGGGCCCTCTAGGAGAGTAGTGGTGGAGGTGCAGCTCTCCTCTGACCCATGCTATGGGCCCTCTAGGAGAGTAGTGGAGGAGGTGCAGCTCTCTGACCCATGCTATGGGCCCTCTAGGAGAGTAGTGGTGGAGGTGCAGCTCTCTAACCCATGCTATGGGCCCTCTAGGAGAGTAGTGGTGGAGGTGCAGCTCTCCTCTGACCCATGCTATGGGCCCTCTAGGAGAGTAGTGGAGGAGGTGCATCTCTCTGACCCATTTTATGGGCCCTCTAGGAGAGTAGTGGTGGAGGTGCAGCTCTCTGACCCATGCTATGGGCCCTCTTGGAGAGTAGTGGTGGAGGTGCAGCTCTCTGACCCATGCTATGGGCCCTCTAGGAGAGTAGTGGTGGAGGTGCAGCTCTCTGACCCATGCTATGGGCCCTCTAGGAGAGTAGTGGTGGAGGTGCAGCTCTCTGACCCATGCTATGGGCCCTCTAGGAGAGTGGTGGTGGAGGTGCAGCTCTCTGACCCATGCTATGGGCCCTCTAGGAGAGTGGTGGTCGAGGTGCAGCTCTCTGACCCATGCTATGGGCCCTCTAGGAGAGTGGTGGTGGAGGTGCAGCTCTCTGACCCATGCTATGGGCCCTCTAGGAGAGTAGTGGTGGAGGTGCAGCTCTCTGACCCATGCTATGGGCCCTCTAGGAGAGTAGTGGTGGAGGTGCAGCTCTCTGACCCATGCTATGGGCCCTCTAGGAGAGTAGTGGTGGAGGTGCAGCTCTCTGACCCATGCTATGGGCCCTCTAGGAGAGTGGTGGTGGAGGTGTAGCTCTCTGACCCATGCTATGGGCCCTCTAGGAGAGTAGTGGTCGAGGTGCAGCTCTCTGACCCATGCTATAGGCCCTCTAGGAGAGTGGTGGTGGAGGTGCAGCTCTCTGACCCATGCTATGGGCCCTCTAGGAGAGTAGTGGTGTAGGTGCAGCTCTCTGACCCATGCTATGGGCCCTCTAGGAGAGTAGTGGTGGAGGTGCAGCTCTCTGACCCATGCTATGGGCCCTCTAGGAGAGTAGTGGTGGAGGTGCAGCTCTCTGACCCATGCTATGGGCCCTCTAGGAGAGTAGTGGTGGAGGTGCAGCTCTCTGACCCATGCTATGGGCCCTCTAGGAGAGTGGTTGTGGAGGTGCAGCGCTCTGACCCATGCTATGGGCCCTCTAGGAGAGTAGTGGTGGAGGTGCAGCTCTCTGACCCATGCTATGGGCCCTCTAGGAGAGTGGTGGTGGAGGTGCAGCGCTCTGACCCATGCTATGGGCCCTCTAGGAGAGTAGTGGTGGAGGTGCAGCTCTCTGACCCATGCTATGGGCCCTCTAGGAGAGTAGTGGTGGAGGTGCAGCACTCCTCTGACCCATGCTATGGGCCCTCTAGGAGAGTAGTGGTGGAGGTGCAGCTCTCTGACCCATGCTATGGGCCCTCTAGGAGAGTGGTGGTGGAGGTGCAGCTCTCTGACCCATGCTATGGGCCCTCTAGGAGAGTAGTGGTGGAGGTGCAGCTCTCTGACCCATGCTATGGGCCCTCTAGGAGAGTAGTGGTGGAGGTGCAGCTCTCTGACCCATGCTATGGGCCCTCTAGGAGAGTAGTGGTGGAGGTGCAGCTCTCTGACCCATGCTATGGGCCCTCTAGGAGAGTAGTGGTGGAGGTGCAGCTCTCTGACCCATGCTATGGGCCCTCTAGGAGAGTAGTGGTGGAGGTGCAGCTCTCTGACCCATGCTATGGGCCCTCTAGGAGAGTAGTGGTGGAGGTGCAGCTCTCCTCTGACCCATGCTATGGGCCCTCTAGGAGAGTAGTGGTCGAGGTGCAGCTCTCTGACCCATGCTATGGGCCCTCTAGGAGAGTAGTGGTGGAGGTGCAGCTCTCTGACCCATGCTATGGGCCCTCTAGGAGAGTAGTGGTCGAGGTGCAGCTCTCCTCTGACCCATGCTATGGGCCCTCTAGGAGAGTAGTGGTGGAGGTGCAGCTCTCTGACCCATGCTATGGGCCCTCTAGGAGAGTAGTGGTGGAGGTGCAGCTCTCTGACCCATGCAATGGGCCCTCTAGGAGAGTAGTGGTGGAGGTGCAGCTCTCTGACCCATGCTATGGGCCCTCTAGGAGAGTAGTGGTGGAGGTGCAGCTCTCCTCTGACCCATGCTATGGGCCCTCTAGGAGAGTAGTGGTGGAGGTGCAGCTCTCTGACCCATGCTATGGGCCCTCTAGGAGAGTAGTGGTGGAGGTGCAGCTCTCTGACCCATGCTATGGGCCCTCTAGGAGAGTAGTGGTGGAGGTGCAGCTCTCCTCTGACCCATGCTATGGGCCCTCTAGGAGAGTAGTGGAGGAGGTGCAGCTCTCTGACCCATGCTATGGGCCCTCTAGGAGAGTAGTGGTGGAGGTGCAGCTCTCTAACCCATGCTATGGGCCCTCTAGGAGAGTAGTGGTGGAGGTGCAGCTCTCCTCTGACCCATGCTATGGGCCCTCTAGGAGAGTAGTGGAGGAGGTGCATCTCTCTGACCCATGCTATGGGCCCTCTAAGAGAGTAGTGGTGGAGGTGCAGCTCTCTGACCCATGCTATGGGCCCTCTTGGAGAGTAGTGGTGGAGGTGCAGCTCTCTGACCCATGCTATGGGCCCTCTAGGAGAGTAGTGGTGGAGGTGCAGCTCTCTGACCCATGCTATGGGCCCTCTAGGAGAGTAGTGGTGGAGGTGCAGCTCTCTGACCCATGCTATGGGCCCTCTAGGAGAGTAGTGGTGGAGGTGCAGCTCTCTGACCCATGCTATGGGCCCTCTAGGAGAGTGGTGGTCGAGGTGCAGCTCTCTGACCCATGCTATGGGCCCTCTAGGAGAGTGGTGGTGGAGGTGCAGCTCTCTGACCCATGCTATGGGCCCTCTAGGAGAGTAGTGGTGGAGGTGCAGCTCTCTGACCCATGCTATGGGCCCTCTAGGAGAGTAGTGGTGGAGGTGCAGCTCTCTGACCCATGCTATGGGCCCTCTAGGAGAGTAGTGGTGGAGGTGCAGCTCTCTGACCCATGCTATGGGCCCTCTAGGAGAGTAGTGGTGGAGGTGCAGCTCTCTGACCCATGCTATGGGCCCTCTAGGAGAGTGGTGGTCGAGGTGCAGCTCTCTGACCCATGCTATGGGCCCTCTAGGAGAGTGGTGGTGGAGGTGCAGCTCTCTGACCCATGCTATGGGCCCTCTAGGAGAGTAGTGGTGTAGGTGCAGCTCTCTGACCCATGCTATGGGCCCTCTAGGAGAGTAGTGGTGGAGGTGCAGCTCTCTGACCCATGCTATGGGCCCTCTAGGAGAGTAGTGGTGGAGGTGCAGCTCTCTGACCCATGCTATGGGCCCTCTAGGAGAGTAGTGGTGGAGGTGCAGCTCTCTGACCCATGCTATGGGCCCTCTAGGAGAGTAGTGGTGGAGGTGCAGCTCTCTGACCCATGCTATGGGCCCTCTAGGAGAGTGGTTGTGGAGGTGCAGCGCTCTGACCCATGCTATGGGCCCTCTAGGAGAGTAGTGGTGGAGGTGCAGCTCTCTGACCCATGCTATGGGCCCTCTAGGAGAGTGGTGGTGGAGGTGCAGCGCTCTGACCCATGCTATGGGCCCTCTAGGAGAGTAGTGGTGGAGGTGCAGCTCTCTGACCCATGCTATGGGCCCTCTAGGAGAGTAGTGGTGGAGGTGCAGCACTCCTCTGACCCATGCTATGGGCCCTCTAGGAGAGTAGTGGTGGAGGTGCAGCTCTCTGACCCATGCTATGGGCCCTCTAGGAGAGTGGTGGTGGAGGTGCAGCTCTCTGACCCATGCTATGGGCCCTCTAGGAGAGTAGTGGTGGAGGTGCAGCTCTCTGACCCATGCTATGGGCCCTCTAGGAGAGTAGTGGTGGAGGTGCAGCTCTCTGACCCATGCTATGGGCCCTCTAGGAGAGTAGTGGTGGAGGTGCAGCTCTCTGACCCATGCTATGGGCCCTCTAGGAGAGTAGTGGTGGAGGTGCAGCTCTCTGACCCATGCTATGGGCCCTCTAGGAGAGTAGTGGTGGAGGTGCAGCCTCCTCTGACCCATGCTATGGGCCCTCTAGGAGAGTAGTGGTCGAGGTGCAGCTCTCTGACCCATGCTATGGGCCCTCTAGGAGAGTAGTGGTGGAGGTGCAGCTCTCTGACCCATGCTATGGGCCCTCTAGGAGAGTAGTGGTCGAGGTGCAGCTCTCCTCTGACCCATGCTATGGGCCCTCTAGGAGAGTAGTGGTGGAGGTGCAGCTCTCTGACCCATGCTATGGGCCCTCTAGGAGAGTAGTGGTGGAGGTGCAGCTCTCTGACCCATGCAATGGGCCCTCTAGGAGAGTAGTGGTGGAGGTGCAGCTCTCTGACCCATGCTATGGGCCCTCTAGGAGAGTAGTGGTGGAGGTGCAGCTCTCCTCTGACCCATGCTATGGGCCCTCTAGGAGAGTAGTGGTGGAGGTGCAGCTCTCTGACCCATGCTATGGGCCCTCTAGGAGAGTAGTGGTGGAGGTGCAGCTCTCTGACCCATGCTATGGGCCCTCTAGGAGAGTAGTGGTGGAGGTGCAGCTCTCCTCTGACCCATGCTATGGGCCCTCTAGGAGAGTAGTGGAGGAGGTGCAGCTCTCTGACCCATGCTATGGGCCCTCTAGGAGAGTAGTGGTGGAGGTGCAGCTCTCTAACCCATGCTATGGGCCCTCTAGGAGAGTAGTGGTGGAGGTGCAGCTCTCCTCTGACCCATGCTATGGGCCCTCTAGGAGAGTAGTGGAGGAGGTGCATCTCTCTGACCCATGCTATGGGCCCTCTAGGAGAGTAGTGGTGGAGGTGCAGCTCTCTGACCCATGCTATAGGCCCTCTTGGAGAGTAGTGGTGGAGGTGCAGCTCTCTGACCCATGCTATGGGCCCTCTAGGAGAGTAGTGGTGGAGGTGCAGCTCTCTGACCCATGCTATGGGCCCTCTAGGAGAGTAGTGGTGGAGGTGCAGCTCTCTGACCCATGCTATGGGCCCTCTAGGAGAGTAGTGGTGGAGGTGCAGCTCTCTGACCCATGCTATGGGCCCTCTAGGAGAGTGGTGGTCGAGGTGCAGCTCTCTGACCCATGCTATGGGCCCTCTAGGAGAGTGGTGGTGGAGGTGCAGCTCTCTGACCCATGCTATGGGCCCTCTAGGAGAGTAGTGGTGGAGGTGCAGCTCTCTGACCCATGCTATGGGCCCTCTAGGAGAGTAGTGGTGGAGGTGCAGCTCTCTGACCCATGCTATGGGCCCTCTAGGAGAGTAGTGGTGGAGGTGCAGCTCTCTGACCCATGCTATGGGCCCTCTAGGAGAGTGGTGGTCGAGGTGCAGCTCTCTGACCCATGCTATGGGCCCTCTAGGAGAGTGGTGGTGGAGGTGCAGCTCTCTGACCCATGCTATGGGCCCTCTAGGAGAGTAGTGGTGTAGGTGCAGCTCTCTGACCCATGCTATGGGCCCTCTAGGAGAGTAGTGGTGGAGGTGCAGCTCTCTGACCCATGCTATGGGCCCTCTAGGAGAGTAGTGGTGGAGGTGCAGCTCTCTGACCCATGCTATGGGCCCTCTAGGAGAGTGGTTGTGGAGGTGCAGCGCTCTGACCCATGCTATGGGCCCTCTAGGAGAGTAGTGGTGGAGGTGCAGCTCTCTGACCCATGCTATGGGCCCTCTAGGAGAGTAGTGGTGGAGGTGCAGCTCTCTGACCCATGCTATGGGCCCTCTAGGAGAGTAGTGGTGGAGGTGCAGCTCTCTGACCCATGCTATGGGCCCTCTAGGAGAGTAGTGGTGGAGGTGCAGCTCTCTGACCCATGCTATGGGCCCTCTAGGAGAGTGGTTGTGGAGGTGCAGCGCTCTGACCCATGCTATGGGCCCTCTAGGAGAGTAGTGGTGGAGGTGCAGCTCTCTGACCCATGCTATGGGCCCTCTAGGAGAGTGGTGGTGGAGGTGCAGCGCTCTGACCCATGCTATGGGCCCTCTAGGAGAGTAGTGGTGGAGGTGCAGCTCTCTGACCCATGCTATGGGCCCTCTAGGAGAGTAGTGGTGGAGGTGCAGCACTCCTCTGACCCATGCTATGGGCCCTCTAGGAGAGTAGTGGTGGAGGTGCAGCTCTCTGACCCATGCTATGGGCCCTCTAGGAGAGTAGTGGTCGAGGTGCAGCTCTCCTCTGACTCATGCTATGGCACTGGTTCCATCCCTCTCTCACACATTGACATCTGAATGGACATTGTGGTACTTTGAAACTAGGCATTCAATGTGACTGGAATACATTTATTTGTACCTCCATAATAGCAGATGGTTATTTTCCCTTCATTTGAACAGAACATGGCGTCTAACGCCAATGCAGTGGGACTGAACGCAGATTATATTTTAACTATTTAAATTCAGCACATGGAACTACCATATATTTATGATATATGGGCATAAATGTTGAAGAGAGTTTGATACATAAATGAGACTACATCATAGATATTTGCTACATTCACATAGTGAACATATTCAATGTCAATAAGGTTTATACATTAGATAGTGTCATAATAACAGATATTTGTTGGAAGCATCTGGTCAACTGAGAGTGACAACATTTACATTTACGTCATTTAGCAGACGCTCTTATCCAGAGCGATTTACAAATTGGTGCATTCACCTTATAGCCAGTGGGATAACCACTTTACAATATGTTATTTTTTTTGACTGGGCTGAGCGGGAACTGTGCTTCCGCAGAGGTAGGGGGGACAGCAGGCCAGAGGTGGATGAACGCAATGCCCTCGTTTGGGTGTAGGGACTGATCAGAGCCTGAAGGTAAGGAGGTGCCGTTCCCCTCACAGCTCCGTAGGCAAGCACCATGGTCTTGTAGCAGATGCGAGCTTCAACTGGAAGCCAGTGGAGTGTGCGGAGGAGCGGGGTGACGTGAGAGAACTTGGGAAGGTTGAACACCAGACGGGCTGCAGCATTCTGGATGAGTTGTAGGGGTTTAATGGCACAGGCAGGGAGCCCAGCCAACAGCGAGTTGCAGTAATCCAGACGGGAGATGACAAGTGCCTGGATTAGGACCTGTGCCGCTTCCTGTGTAAGGCAGGGTCGTACTCTCCGAATGTTGTAGAGCATGAACCTACGTCATTTAGCAGACGCTCTTATCCAGAGTAAGGCAGGGTCGTACTCTCCGAATGTTGTAGAGCATGAACCTACTTCATTTAGCAGACGCTCTTATCGTACTCTCCGTCTACCATAGATATCATTCTTATTATTACAATGGTGACGGACAGTCTTGGAGTAGTTTAGGAGTGACATGATATAACCTAAATGTCATAATGTTAGAGTCTGTGACAGGGGGGACAGTCTAGTGGGGTAGTTTAGGAGTGACATGATATAACCTAAATGTCCTAATGTTAGAGTCTGTGACAGGGAGGGACAGTCTAGTGGGGTAGTAGGCTGTAAATGTTGGCCGTTAGCGTACAGTAGTTTGGTAGCCGTTAGCCTGATAGCATATTGTAAAGTGTAGCAGAGCTGGGTTAGAAGCAATGCTCTTCAGAAGTTAGCTGAACCAGACCAGACCTGGGTTAAATACATAGCCTACGGGATGGCAAATAATTGAGCTGTGATTCATTTAGCTTGACCAGCATGCAGGGCGGGTGGAGCTTGCACTTTTTGTACTACTCCATTGCTTCCATTATACGGACAAGCTACATCAGAAGCACCTTGAGTAGTAATGGACATTATGACCCAGGTCTTCTCCACACACCCCGTCTGTCTACCGCCTCAACCCCATCCCCCACCGCCACTTCCTGACCTTTCCGATGTTGAAGGTCAACAGTACGTCCTTCATCTCGATCTTCTTGTAATCAGCATCATCCTCTTCAATCTCCAATCCGTCTTTGTACCATCTGATCTCTGTCTCTGGCTTGATGTTTCCTATCTACAGGGAGAGACACACAGAGACAGTCAGCACACTGAGGGCTTAATGGACCCCCTATCTAAATAGCATTGAAAAAAATACCCATCAAAATCTATCAGTTTAAGATAAAGATATGTGTTTTTGCGTCTCAATCCACTGCATCCTCCGATGACGGCCTTCCGCGGTGGAAGGTGACAGAGCTACAGCGGTGTTTGTCAGACCAGGAGACGTCCCGAAAATCAGTCTTCTCATTAAAACGTCTGTAGCATCCGAATGTCTGTATGACCCCACCATCGAATGCTGAGAATCTCACAAACACGTACATGTCGGTTGTTTTGTATTTGTATTTATTATGGATCCCCAGCTACTCTTCCTTGGGACCGGCAAAATTAAGGCAGTTATACAATTTAAAAAACATTATAATACATTCATAACATAATTCACAACATATTGAGGGTGTTCCCTCAGGCCACTACTCCACTACCACATATCTATAACACAGAATCCATGTGTACGTGTGTGTATAGTGCGTATGTTATCGTGTGTGTGTATGCATGTGTCTATGTTTGTGTTGCTTCACAGTCCCTGCAGTTCCATAAGATTAATTTTTATCTGTTTATTTAATCTGATTTTACTGCCTGCATCAGTTACCTGATGTGGAATAGAGTTCCATATAGTCATGGCTCTATGAATTTGTATTTCTATTTATTGTTATTTCATAACACTTTACCCAATACATTTAGTGTGTTCCCTCAGGCCACTACTCCACTAACACGTATTTACAATACAACATCCATGTGTACGTGTGTGTAGAGTGAGTGTCTATATGTATGTACCTGTGTGTGTGTGTGTCTCTTCACAGTCCCTGCTGTTCCACAAGGTGTATTTTTACCTGTTTTTTAAATCTGATTCTACTTCTTAAATCAGTTACCTGATGTGGAATAGAGTTCCATGTAGTCATGGCTCTATGTAGTACTGTGCGCCTCCCATAGTCTGTTCTGGACTTGGGGACTGTGAAGAGACCTCTGGTGGCATGTCTTGTGGGGTATGCATGGGTGTCCAAGTTGTGTGCCAGTATTCCAAACAGACAGCTCGGTGCATTCAGCTCGTCGACACCTCTCACAAAAACAAGCAGTGATGAAGTCAATCTCTCCTCCACTTTGAGCCAGGAGAGACTGACATGCATGTCATCAATGTTAGCTCTCTGTGTACTTTTAAGGGCCAGCCGTGCTACCCTGTTCTGAGCCAACTGCAATTTTCCCAAGTCCCTCTTTGTGGCACCTGACCACACTACTGAACAGCAGTCTAGGTGCGACAAAGCTAGGGCCTGCCTTGTTGATAGTGTTGTTAAGAAGACAGAGCACCGCTTAATTATGGATATACTTGTCCCCATTTTAGCTACTGTTGAATCAATATGCTTTGACCATGACAGTTTAAAACTCCAAGCAGTTTAGTCACCACAACTTGCTCAATTTCCACATTATTCATTACGAGATGTAGTTGAGGTTTAGGATTTAGTGAATGATTTGACCCAAATACAATGATTTTAATTTTAGAAATATTTAGGACTAACTTATTCCTTGTCACCCATTCTGAAACTAACTGCAACTCTTTGTTTAGTGTTGCAGTCATTTCAGTTGCTGTAGTAGCTGACGTGTATAGTGTTGAGTCACCCGCATACATAGACACACTGGCTTTACTCAAAGCCAGTGGCATGTCGTTAGTAAAGATGGAAAAAGCAAGGGGCCTAGACAGCTGCCCTGGAGAATTCCTGATTCTACCTGGATAATGTTTGAGAGGCTTCCATTACAGAACACCCTCTGTGTTCTGTTAGACAAGTAACTCTTTATCCACATTATAGCAGGGGGTGTAAAGCCATAGTATATACGTTTTTCCAGCAGCAGACTATGATCAATAATGTCAAAAGCCACACTGAAGTCTAACAAGTATTGTGCTCTCAACTTGCTCAATTTCCACATTATTCATTAGAGATGCAGTTGAGGTTTAGGGTTTAGTGAATGATTTGCCCCAAATACAATGCTTTTAGTTTTTGAAATATTTAGGACTAACTTATTCCTTACCACCCATTCTGAAACTACAGTTGAAATCGGAAGTTTACATACACTTAGGTTGGAGTAATTAAAACTTGTTTTTCAACCACTCCACACATTTCTTGTTAACAAACTATAGTTTTGGCAAGTCAGTTAGGACATCTACTTTTTGTTCTAACAATTGTTTACAGACATATTATTTCGCTTATAATTCACTGTATCACAATTCCAGAGGGTCAGAAGTTTACATACACTAAGTTGACTGTGCCTTTAAACAGCTTGGAAAATTCCAGAAAATCATGTCATGGTTTAGAAGCCTCTGATAGGCTAATTGACATAATTTGAGTCAATTGGAGGTGTACCTGTGGATGTATTTCAAGGCCTACCTTCAAACTCAGTGCCTCTTTGCTTGACATCATGGGAAAATCTAAAGAAATCAGCCAAGACATCAGAAAAAAAATTGTAGACCTCCACAAGTCTGGTTAATCCTTGGGAGTAATTTCCAAACGCAAGTATAGTACGCAAGTATAAACACCATGGGACCACGCAGCCGTCATACCGCTCAGGAAGGAGACGCATCCTAGAGATGAACGTACTTTGGTGCGAAAAGTGCAAATCAATCCCAGAACAACAGCAAAGGACCTTCTGAAGATGTTGGAGGAAACAGGTACAAAAGTATCTATATCCACAGTAAAACGAGTCCTTTATCGACATAACCTGAAAGGCCACTCAGCAAGGAAGAAGCCACTGCTCCAAAACCGCCATAAAAAAGCCAGACTACGGTTTGCAACTGCACATGGGGACAAAGATAGTACTTTTTGGAGAAAGTCAAAGCTATTCGCTGCTCTGGACCCCAATGGTGGAACAACCTCCCCCACGAAGCCAAGACAGCGGAGTCACTGACCACCTTCCGGAGACACTTGAAAACCCTACCTCTTTAAGGAATACCTGGAATAGTATAAAAGTCATCCTTCTACCCCACCACCATAAAACAATGAAAAAACCTGTGTGATCAAGGAGGCCTACAAACCTGACTCAGTTACACCAGCTCTGTCAGGAGGAATGGGCCAAAATTCACCCAATTTATTGTGGGAAACCTGTGGAAGGCTACCCGAAGCGTTTGACACAAGTTAAACAATTTAAAGGCAATGCTACCAAATACTAATTGAGTGTATGTAAACTTCTGACCCACTTGGAAGATGATGAAAGAAATCAAATCTGAAAGAAATCATTCTCTCTACTATTATTCTGACATTTCACATTCTTAAAATAAAGTGGTGATCCTAACTGACCTAAGACAGGGAATTTTTACTAGGATTAAATGTCAGGAATTGTGAAAAACTGAGTTTAAATGTATTTGGCTAAGGTGTATGTAAACTTCCAAAACTTTACTAAGGGTTGGTAACAGGCTGATTGGTCGGCTATTTGAGCCAGTTAAGGGGGCTTTACTATTTTTAGGTAGGGGAATAACTTTGGCTTCCCTCCAGGCCTGAGGGCACACACTTTCTAGTAGGCTTAAATTGAAGATATGGCATATAGGAGTGGCAATATCGTCTGCTATTATCCTCAGTAATTTTCCATCCAAGTTGTTAGACCTGTCGGACCTCTTCTAGAACACCCACAAGCATCACAAGGCTAGTCTGAAGGTAGATAGAACCCTACCATCATACATAGAACCCTACCATCATACATAGAACCCTACCATCATAGATAAAACCTTACAGTCACAGATAGAACTTTACCATCATAGATAGAACCCTACCATCATGATCCGTCATAGAACCCTATCGTCATAGATAGAACCCTACCATCATAGAACCATACAGTAATAGATGGAACCTTACCGTCATAGATGGAAACATTGCATCATAGACAGAACCCTATCGTCTTGACCTGTAATTGAACACTACCATAATAGATATAATCCTACCGTCATAGATAGTTCCCTACCGTCTTGATCTGTCATAGAACTATACCGTCATAGAACCATACCATCATAGATACAACCCTACCATCTTGATCCGTCATAGAACCCTTCCGTCATAGATAGAACCTTACCATCATAGAAAAGCCCCAGATCTGTGCCTCGACACAATCCTGTCTCGGAGCTCTACAGATAATTCCTTTGACCTCATGGCTTGGTTTTTGCTTTGAACTGTGGGACCTTATATAGACAGGTGTGTGCCTTTCCAAATCATGTCCAATCAATTAAATTTACCACAGGTGGACTCCAATCAAGTTGTAGAAACATCTCAAGGATGATCAATGGAAACTGGATGCACCTGAGCTCAATTTCGAGTCTCATAGCAAAGGGTCTGAATACTTATGTAAATGAGGTACTTCTGTCTTTCATTTTTAATAAATTTGCAAACATTTCTAAAAAGCTGTTTTCACTTTGTCATTACGGGGTATGGTGTGTAGATTGATGAGGATTTTTTTTTTTTTTAATCCATTTTAGAATAAGGCTGTAACGTAACAAAATGTGGAAAACGTCAAGGGGTCTGAATACTTTTCGTATGCCGTCATGGATATAACCTTGCAATTATAGATCCCTACCGTCATAGATAATGTTACCGTCATAGATAGAACCCTTCTGTTATAGACAGAACCCTTCCGTTATAGACAGAACCCTTCCGTTATGGACAGAACCCTTCCGTTATAGACAGAACCCTTCCGTTATGGACAGAACCCTTCCGTTATAGACAGAACCCTTCCGTTATAGACAGAACCCTTCCGTTATAGACAGAACCCTTCCGTTATGGACAGAACCCTTCCGTTATAGACAGAACCCTTCCGTTATGGACAGAACCCTTCCGTTATAGACAGAACCCTTCCGTTATAGACAGAACCCTTCCGTTATGGACAGAACCCTTCCGTTATGGACAGAACCCTTCTGTTATAGACAGAACCCTTCCGTTATGGACAGAACCCTTCCGTTATCGACAGAACCCTTCCGTTATGGACAGAACCCTTCCGTTATAGACAGAACCCTTCTGTTATAGACAGAACCCTTCCGTTATGGACAGAACCCTTCCGTTATCGACAGAACCCTTCCGTTATGGACAGAACCCTTCCGTTATAGACAGAACCCTTCCGTTATAGACAGAACCCTTCCGTTATGGACAGAACCCTTCCGTTATGGACAGAACCCTTCCGTTATGGACAGAACCCTTCTGTTATAGACAGAACCCTTCCGTTATGGACAGAACCCTTCCGTTATGGACAGAACCCTTCTGTTATAGACAGAACCCTTCCGTTATGGACAGAACCCTTCCGTTATAGACAGAACCCTTCCGTTATGGACAGAACCCTTCCGTTATGGACAGAACCCTTCCGTTATGGACAGAACCCTTCTGTTATAGACAGAACCCTTCCGTTATGGACAGAACCCTTCCGTTATGGACAGAACCCTTCCGTTATCGACAGAACCCTTCCGTTATGGACAGAACCCTTCCGTTATAGACAGAACCCTTCCGTTATAGACAGAACCCTTCCGTTATGGACAGAACCCTTCCGTTATAGACAGAACCCTTCCGTTATAGACAGAACCCTTCCGTTATGGACAGAACCCTTCCGTTATAGACAGAACCCTACCGTCATAAAACCTTTCTGTTAGGAATAACGTTACCGTCATAGAACCCTACTATCATAGATAAAACCCTATGGTCTTGATCCGTCATAGAACCCTACTATCATAGATAAAACCCTATGGTCTTGATCCGTCATAGAACCCTACCGTCATAGTTAGAATCCTACATTTTTATCCATCATAGAACGCTACCGTCATAGATAGAACCCTACCGTCATAGGGAGAACCTTAAAATCATAGATCGAACCCTATTATCATAGATTGAACCTTCCTGTCATAGATCCTTACCGTCATAGATAGATCCCTAACATCATAGAAACATTTGGGTACAGATATAGCCTTACCGTCATAGATAAAACCCTACCATTATAGATCCTTACCATCAGGATGCTGGTAGAGCACGGCGCTTGTAACGCCAAGGTAGTGGGTTCGATCCCCGGGACCACCAATACACAAAAATGTATGCACGCATGACTGTAAGTCGCTTTGGATAAAAGCGTCTGCTAAATGGCATATTATTATATATTATATAGATACATTTTACCGTCATAGATAAAACCCTACCATCATATAGAACAGTAATGTCATAAATACATTCCTACGCTCCTACGCACAGATAGAATCTTACCATGATAGACATAACCTTACCATTTTTTATTTTTTATTTATTTAACCTTTATTTAACCAGGTAAGCCAGTTGAGAACAAGTTCTCACTTACAACTGCGACCTGGCCAAGATAAAGCAAAGCATTGCGATAAAAACAACAACACAGAGTTACATATGGGGTAAAACAAAACATAAAGTCAAAAATACAACAGAAAATCTATATACAGTGTGTGCGAATGTAGTACATTATGGAGGTAAGGCAATAAAATAGGCCATAGTGCAAAATAATACTGGGGGTGCAAATTAGCAAAATAAATAACAATATAGGGATGAGGTAGTTGGGTGGGCTAATTTCAGAATGGCTGTGTACAGGTGCAGTGATCGGTAAGCTGCTCTGACAACTGACGCTTAAAGTTAGTGAGGGAGATAAGAGTCTCCAGCTTCAGAGATTTTTGCAGTTCGTTCCAGTCATTGGCAGCAGAGAACTGGAAGGAATGGCAGCCAAAGGAGGTGTTGGCTTTGGGGATGACCAGTGAGATATACCTGCTGGAGTGCAGACTACGAGTGGGTGTTGATATGGTGACCAATGAGCTAAGATAAGGCGGGGATTTGCCTAGCAGTGATTTATAGATGACCTGGAGCCAGTGGGTTTGGCAACGAATATGTAGTGAGGGCCAGCCAACAAGAGCGTACAGGTCACAGTGGTGGGTAATATATGGGGCTTTGGTGACAAAATGGATGGCACTGTGATAGACTACATCCAATTTGCTGAGTAGAGTGTTGGAGGCTATTTTGTAAATATAATAATATATAATATGCCATTTAGCTTTTATCCAAAGCGACTTACAGTCATGTGTGCATACATTTTTACGTATGGGTGGTCCCGGGGATCGAACCCACTACCCTGGCGTTACAAGCGCCATGCTCTACCAATTGAGCTACAGAGGACCTAAATGACATCGCCGAAGTCAAGGATCGGTAGGATAGTCAGTTTTACGAGGGCATGTTTGGCAGCATGAGTGAAGGAGGCTTTGTTGCAAAATAAGAAGCCGATTCTAGATCTAACTTTTGATTGGAGATGCTTAATGTAAGTCTGGAAGGAGAGTTTACAGTCTAACCAGACACCTAGGTATTTGTAGTTGTCCACATACTTTAAGTCAGACCCGTCGAGAGTAGTGATTCTAGTCGGGTGGGCGGGTGCCAGCAGCGTTCGATTGAAGAGCATGCATTTAGTTTTACTAGTGTTTAAGAGCAGTTGGAGGCAACGGAAGGAGTGTTGTATGGCATTGAAGCTCGTTTGGAGGTTTGTTAACACAGTGTCCAATGAAGGGCCAGATGTATACAAAATGGTGTCGTCTGCATAGAGGTGGATACGAGCGTCACCAGCAGCAAGAGCGACATCATTAATATACACCGAGAATAGAGTCGGCCTGAGAATTGATCCTAATCTCAGCTCGTTACCTGTATAAAAGACACCTGGGAGCCAGAAATCTTTCTGATTGAGAGGGGGTCATATACTTATTTCCCTCATTAACATGCAAATCAATTAATAACATTTTTGACATGCGTTTTTCTGGATTTTTTTGTTGTTATTCTGTCTCTCACTGTTCAAATAAACCTACCATTAAAATTATAGACTGATCATTTCTTTGTCAGTGGGCAAACGTACAAAATCAGCAGGGGATCAAATACTTTTTTTCCCTCACTGTATGTACGGCAGGACCAAATCGGAGAGATAGGTAGGAGCAAGCCCATGTAATGCTTTGTAGGTTAGCAGTAAAACCTTGAAATCAGCCCTAGCCTTAACAGGAAGCCAGTGCCATCCAGGACCTATATACTAGGCGGTGTCAGAGGAAGGCCCAAAAAATTGTCAAAGACTCCAGCCACCCTAGTCATAGACTGTTCTCTCTGCTACCGCACGGCAAGCGGTACCGGACCGCCAAGTCTAGGACCAAAAGACTTCTCAACAGCTTCTACCCCCAAGCCATAAGACTCCTGAACTATTAATCAAATGGCCACCCGGACTATTTACTATTTGCATTGACCTACCTGTCCCCCCCACCCCTTTGTTTTTACACTGCTGCGACTCTCTGTTTATTATCTATGCATAGTCACTTTACCCCTACCTATAGTGCCTTGCAAAAGTATTCATCCCCTTGGCATTTTTCCTATTTTGTTGCATTACAACATGTCATTTAAATTGATTTTTATTTGGATTTCATGTAATGGACATACACAAAATAGTCCAAATTGGTGAAGTGAAATGAAAAAAATTACTTGTTTCAGAAAATTCTACAAAATAAATAACGGAAAAGTGGTGCGTGCATATATATTCACCCCCTTTGCTATGAAGCCCCTAAATAAGATATGGTGCAACCAATTACCTTCAGAAGTCACATAATTAGTTAAATAAAGTCCACCTGTGTGCAATCTAAGTGTCACATGATCTGTCACATGATCTCAGTATATATACACCTGTTCTGAAAGGCCCCAGAGTCTGCAACACCACTAAGCAAGGGGCACCACCAAGCAAGCGGCACCATGAAGACCAAGGAGCTCTCCAAACAGGTCAGGGACAAAGTTGTGGAGAAGTACAGATCAGGGTTGGGTTATTCAAAAATATCCGAAACTTTGAACATCCCACGGAGCACCATTAAATCCCTTAATACAAAATGGAAAGAATATGGCACCACAACAAACCTGCCAAGAGAGGGCCGCCCACCAAAACTCATGGACCAGGCAAGGAGGGCATTAATCAGAGAGGCGACAAAGAGACCACAGATAACCCTGAAGGAGCTGCAAAGCTCCACAGCGGAGATTGGAGTATCTGTCCTTTAGAACACTTTAAGCTGTACACTCCACAGAGCTGGGCTTTACGGAAGAGTGGTAAAAAAAAAAGCCATTGCTTAAAGAAAAAAATAAGCAAACACATTTTGTATTCGCCAAAATGCATGTGGGAGACTCCCCAAACATATGGAAGCTTTTTGGCCATCAAGGAAAACGCTATGTCTGGCGCAAACCCAACACCTCTCATCACCCCGAGAACACCATCCCCACAGTGAAGCATGGTGGTGGCAGCATCATGCTGTGGGCTTGTTTTTCATCGGCAGGGACTGGGAAACCAGTCAGAATTGAAGGAATGATGGATGGCGCTAAATACAGGGAAATTCTTGAGGGAAACCTGTTTCAGTCTTCCAGAGATTTGAGAATGGGACGGAGGTTCAACTTCCAGCAGGACAATGACCCTAAGCATACTGCTAAAGCAACACTCAAGTGGTTTAAGGGGAAACATTTAAATGTCTTGGAATGGCCAAGTCAAAGCCCAGACCACAATCTAATTGAGAATCTGTGGTATGACTTAAAGATTGCTGTACACCAGCGGAACCAATCCAAGTTGAAGGAGCTGGAGCAGTTTTGCCTTGAAGAATGGGCAAAAATCCCAGTGGCTAGATGTGCCAAGCTTATAGAGACATACCCCAAGAGACCTGCAGCTGTAATTGCTGCAAAAGGTGGCTCTACAAAGTATTGACTTTGAGGGGATGAATAGTTATGCACGCTCAAGTTTTTTTGTCTTATTTCTTGTTTGTTTCACAATAAAAAATATTTTGCATCTTCAAAGTGGTAGGAATGTTGTGTAAATTAAATGATACAAACCCCCAAAATATCAATTTTAATTCCAGGTTGTAAGGCAACAACATAGGAACAATTCCAAGGAGGGTGAATTCTTTCTAGTGGTGGCTGCATCATGTTATGGGTATGCTCGTATTCGTTAAAGACGTGGGAGTTTTTCAGGATAAAACAGAAACGGAATGCAGCTAAGCACAAGCCAAAATCCTAGAGGAAAACCTGGTTCAGTCTGCTTTCCACCAGCCACTGGGAGATTAATTCACCTTTCAGCTGGACAATAACCTAAAACACAAGGCCAAATCTACACTGGAGTTGCTCCAAAGTGGTCGATTTACATCTTTTAATTAATCCTACTTAAAAATCAATGGCAAGACCTGAAAATGGTTGTCTAGCAATGATCAACAACCAATTTGACAGAGCTTGAACAATTTTGAAATCAATCAGTGGCAAATGTTGTACAATCCAGGTGTGGAAAGCTCTTAGAGACTTACCTAGAAAGACTCACAGCTGTAATCGCTGCCAAAGGTGCTTCTACAAAGTATTGACTCAGGGGTGTGAATACTCATTTAAATGAGATCTTTCTGTATTTCATTTTCAATACATGTTAACATCATAGATATAACCATAGTGTCATATAACCTTTCTATTATAGAGAGAACCTTACCGTCATAGATAGTACCTTACCGTCATAGAACCCTAATGTTATAGATATAACCTTATCGTCATAGATCCTTATCGTCATAGATCCTTACCATCATAGATAGAACCTTACCGTCATAGATAGAACCTTACCGTCATAGATAGAACCTTACCGTCATAGATAGAACCTTACCGTCATAGATAGAACCTTACCGTCATACATAGAACCTTACCGTCATAGATAGAACCTTACCGTCATAGATAGAACCTTACCGCTGCAAAAAAAGTATGTTATGGATAGAACCCTGCCATAGATCCTTACCATCATAGATAGAGTCCTAGTCATAGATATAAACTTACCGTCATAGATCCTTACCATCATAGATAGAACCTTACCATCACAGATAGAACCTTATCATCATAGAAACGTTCTGTTATAGATAGAACCTTACCGTCCGTCATAGAACGAACCCTACCGTCATAGATAGAACCCTACCGTCATAGATAGAACCCTACCATCATAAGTATAACCTTACCACAATAGATAGAACCTTACCATCATAAGTATAACCTTACCACAATAGATAGAACCCTACCATCATAAGTATAACCTTACCACAATAGATAGAACCCTACCATCATAGATAGAACCCTACCATCATAGATAGAACCCTACCGTCATAGAACCTTTCTGTTATAGAACCTTACCGTGGCCTTCAGCAGCACGTTGCATTCTGGGGTGACTTCGAAACCAAGGTAGTCCACGAAGTGAGGACCTGAGAAAGACAACAGACAGAGTTAATACCGCTACTGGACTACACTCTGCAGCAACATAATATCAATCATCTAACAACATTATATGTGTAAAACAATATATTCCAGACCTTGTCTTCTGATCCATTCAGCATGTTCAAACTCAGACTTTTTCTGGAGCTCTCTGAACTCTGGAGAAGTAGAAGAAGTTACAGCCATATTTCACCACTAGAACACTTTCCCCCAGACAGTGGTCAGAATAGGAACCTACATGAGGAACCTACATGAGGAACCTACACCGCACCAAAGCCATCACATGCGCATACAGTTTGTCTAAACACTACTGGTCTTCTCCTGCCCCTTAGTGGACACAACATGTCACTGCTATCAGTGCCACATCCACTAGCTGTGGTAGGCATGGTGACTGAACCCCTGTAGGTGGGGTGTGGCCTCACCTTCTCCAATCAGCACCAGGCTGGTGGACCCCTTGGCCTTCCCGTCCACAAGGTTAAAGGTGAATGTTCCCTCGTCGGTGACCGCGAGAGAGTCCATGAACATTTCAATGATACCGGAGTTCTTGTCAAAGTTCATTGTGTATTTCTAGAGGAGGGAAATGTAACACAGAAATATACATGTGAGAACACGCTGTGGGGTGTTCTGATTGGTGGGTGGGTGGGTGGGTGGGTGTGTGTGTGTGTGTGGGTGTTTGTTTGTGTGTGTGTGTGTGTGTGTGTGTGTATATGTGTATGTGGGTGTTTGTGTGTGTGTGTGTGTGTGTGTGTGTGTGCAAAAGTAGATGTGCGTGTATTCTGTCCATAATGTGTGTGTTCTGATTGAGATGTGTGTGTACATGTGTGTGAGTGTGTATGCGTTTCCTGATCCTGATGTGTGTTTCCTCACCTCTCCGTTCTCTACGATCGCATCGTTGAAGACATACTCTACATGGCAGCCAGCGGTGAACTTCTCAACCTGTGTCCAGAACCTCACACGGCCCTTCTCCAGCAGATCCATGGCCATCTGAGTCTTGAAGGGAATGACTGGGAGGGAGGAGAAACAGGGAGACAGAGTCAGAGGAGGAGAGACAGGGGACAGAGTCAGAGGAGGAGAGACAGGGGACAGAGTCAGAGGAGGAGAGACAGGGGACAGAGTCAGAGGAGGAGAAACAGGGGACAGAGTCAGAGGAGGAGAGACAGGGGACAGAGTCAGAGGAGGAGAGACAGAGTCAGAGGAGGAGAGACAGGGGACAGAGTCAGAGGAGGAGAGACAGGGGGACAGAGTCAGAGGAGGAGAGACAAGGGGAGAGAGTCAGAGGAGGAGAGACAGAGTCAGAGGAGGAGAGACAGGGGACAGAGTCAGAGGAGGAGAAACAGAGTCAGAGGAGGAGAAACAGGGGACAGAGTCAGAGGAGGAGAGACAGGGGACAGAGTCAGAGGAGGAGAGACAGAGTCAGAGGAGGAGAGACAGGGGACAGAGTCAGAGGAGGAGAGACAGGGGGACAGAGTCAGAGGAGGAGAGACAAGGGGAGAGAGTCAGAGGAGGAGAGACAGAGTCAGAGGAGGAGAGACAGGGGACAGAGTCAGAGGAGGAGAGACAGGGGGACAGAGTCAGAGGAGGAGAGACAAGGGGAGAGAGTCAGAGGAGGAGAGACAGGGGGACAGAGTCAGAGGAGGAGAGACAGGGGACAGAGTCAGAGGAGGAGAGACAGGGGACAGAGTCAGAGGAGGAGAGACAGAGTCAGAGGAGGAGAGACAGGGGACAGAGTCAGAGGAGGAGAGACAGGGGGACAGAGTCAGAGGAGGAGAGACAAGGGGAGAGAGTCAGAGGAGGAGAGACAGAGTCAGAGGAGGAGAGACAGGGGGACAGAGTCAGAGGAGGAGAGACAGGGGACAGAATCAGAGGAGGAGAGACAGAGTCAGAGGAGGAGAAACAGAGTCAGAGGAGGAGAGACAGGGGACAGAGTCAGAGGAGGAGAAACAGAGTCAGAGGAGGAGAAACAGAGTCAGAGGAGGAGAAACAGAGGGACAGAGTCAAAGGAGGAGAAACAGAGTCAGAGGAGGAGAAACAGAGTCAGAGGAGGAGAGACAGGGGACAGAGTCAGAGGAGGAGAAACAGAGTCAGAGGAGGAGAAACAGAGTCAGAGGAGGAGAGACAGGGGACAGAGTCAGAGGAGGAGAAACAGAGTCAGAGGAGGAGAAACAGAGTCAGAGGAGGAGAAACAGAGGGACAGAGTCAAAGGAGGAGAAACAGAGGGACAGAGTCAGAGGAGGAGAGACAGAGGGACAGAGTCAGAGGAGGAGAAACAGAGGACAGAGTCAGAGGAGGAGAAACAGAGTCAGAGGAGGAGAGACAGGGGACAGAGTCAGAGGAGGAGAAACAGAGGGACAGAGTCAGAGGAGGAGAGACAGAGTCAGAGGAGGAGAGACAGGGGACAGAGTCAGAGGAGGAGAAACAGAGTCAGAGGAGGAGAAACAGAGTCAGAGGAGGAGAAACAGAGTCAGAGGAGGAGAGACAGGGGACAGAGTCAGAGGAGGAGAAACAGGGGACAGAGTCAGAGGAGGAGAAACAGAGTCAGAGGAGGAGAGACAGGGGGACAGAGTCAGAGGAGGAGAGACAGGGGACATAGTCAGAGGAGGAGAAACAGGGGACAGAGTCAGAGGAGGAGAAACAGATGGACAGAGTCAGAGGAGGAGAAACAGGGGACAGAGTCAGAGGAGGAGAAACAGAGTCAGAGGAGGAGAGACAGGGGGACAGAGTCAGAGGAGGAGAGACAGGGGACAGAGTCAGAGGAGGAGAGACAGAGTCAGAGGAGGAGAGACAGGGGACAGAGTCAGAGGAGGAGAAACAGAGTCAGAGGAGGAGAAACAGAGTCAGAGGAGGAGAGACAGGGGACAGAGTCAGAGGAGGAGAAACAGGGGACAGAGGAGGAGGAGGAGAAACAGGGGACAGAGGAGGAGGAGGTGAAACAGAGGGACAGAG
Organism: Coregonus ussuriensis; assembly: GCA_031479575.1. Classification (NCBI taxonomy): domain Eukaryota; kingdom Metazoa; phylum Chordata; class Actinopteri; order Salmoniformes; family Salmonidae; genus Coregonus; species Coregonus ussuriensis. The sequence goes on from CM062486.1 coordinate 53,410,057, forward strand.
GAGGAGGAGGAGAAACAGGAGAAACAGAGTCAGAGGAGGAGAGACAGGGGACAGAGTCAGAGGAGGAGAAACAGGGGACAGAGTCAGAGGAGGAGAAACAGAGTCAGAGGAGGAGAGACAGAGGGACAGAGTCAGAGGAGGAGAAACAGAGGGACAGAGTCAGAGGAGGAGAAACAGAGGGACAGAGTCAGAGGAGGAGAGACAGAGGGACAGAGTCAGAGGAGGAGAAACAGAGTGAGAGGAGGAGAGACAGGGGGACAGAGTCAGAACAGAGTGATAGGAGGAGAGACGGGGACAGAGTGAGAGGAGGGGACAGAGTGAGAGAAGGAGAGACAGGGGACAGAGTCAGAGGAGGAGAGACAGGGGACAGAGTCAGAGGAGGAGAGACAGAGTCAGAGGAGGAGAGACAGGGGACAGAGTCAGAGGAGGAGAGACAGGGGGACAGAGTCAGAGGAGGAGAGACAGGGGACAGAGTCAGAACAGAGTGAGAAGAGGAGAGACGGAGACATAGTGACAGGAAGAGAGACATGGGGAGAGTGTGAGAGTAGGAGAGATGGGGGGAGAGAGTCAGAGTAGGAGAGACAAGTGGTCAGAGTGAGAGGAGGAGAGACAGGAGGACAGAGTCAGAACAGAGAGAGTGAGAGAGATAGGGGGACAGAGTGAGAGGAGAAGGGACAGGGTGACAGTCAGAACAGAGTGAGAGGAGGAGAGACAGTGAGAGGAGGAGAGACAGGGGGACAGAGCGAGAGGGGGAGAGACAGAGACAGAGTGAGAAGAAGAGAGACAGGGGGAGAGAGTGAGAGTATGAGAGATGGTGGACAAAGTGAGAGGATGAGAGACAAGGAGTCAGAGTGAGAGGAGAATGGACAGGATAACAGAGTCAGAACAGAAAGAGATAGAGGTAGACAGGGGGACAGAGTCAGAACAGAGAGCGAGGAGGAGAGACAGGGGACAGAGTGAGAGGATGAGAGACAGGGGACAGAGTGAGAGGGGAGAGACAGGGGGACAGAGCGAGAGGGGAGAGACAGAGACAGAGTGAGAGGAGGAGAGACAGGGGAACAGAGTGAGAGGATGAGAGACAGGGGGGACAGAGTGAGAGGATGAGAGACAGGGGGACAGAGTGAGAGGATGAGAGACAGGGGGGACAGAGTGAGAGGATGAGAGACAGGGGGACAGAGTGAGAGGATGAGAGACAGGGGGGACAGAGTGAGAGGATGAGAGACAGGGGGGACAGAGTGAGAGGATGAGAGACAGGGGGGACAGAGTGAGAGGATGAGAGACAGGGGGACAGAGTGAGAGGATGAGAGACAGGGGGACAGAGCGAGAGGAGGAGAGACAGGGGAACAGAGTGAGAGGAGGAGAGACAGGAGGACAGAGTGAGTGGAGGAGAGACAGGGGGAAGACAGGGGGACAGAGTGAGAGGATGAGAGACAGGGGGACAGAGTGAGAGGATGAGAGACAGGGGGACAGAGTGAGAGGAGGAGAGACAGGGGACAGAGTGAGAGGAAGAGAGACAGGACAACAGAGTCAGAACAGAAAGAGATAGAGGTAGACAGGGGGACAGAGTCAGAACAGAGAGAGAGGAGGAGAGACAGGGGACAGAGTGAGAGGAGGAGAAACAAGGGGGACAGAGTGAGAGGAGGAGAGACAGGGGGACAGAGTGAGAGGAGGAGAGACAGGGGACAGAGTGAGAGGAAGAGAGACAGGGGACAGAGTGAGAGGAGGAGAAACAAGGGGGACAGAGTGAGTGGAGGAGAGACAGGGGGAAGACAGGGGGACAGAGTGAGAGGATGAGAGACAGGGGGACAGAGTGAGAGGAGGAGAGACAGGGGGAAGACAGGGGGACATAGTGAGAGGAGGAGAGACAGGGGGACAGAGTGAGAGGATGAGAGACAGGGGACAGAGTGAGTGGAGGAGAGACAGGGGGACAGAGTGAGAGGATGAGAGACAGGGGGACAGAGTGAGTGGAGGAGAGACAGGGGGAAGACAGGGGGACAGAGTGAGAGGATGAGAGACAGGGGGACAGAGTGAGAGGATGAGAGACAGGGGGACAGAGTGAGAGGATGAGAGACAGGGGGACAGAGTGAGAGGAGGAGAGACAGGGGGACAGAGTGAGAGGATGAGAGACAGGGGGACAGAGTGAGAGGATGAGAGACAGGGGGACAGAGTGAGAACAGAGAGAGAGGAGGGGAGACGGGGGGACAGAGTGAGAGGAGGAGAGAGGAGGAGAGACAGGGGGACAGAGTGAGTGGAGGAGAGACAGGGGGAAGACAGGGGGACAGAGTGAGAGGATGAGAGACAGGGGGACAGAGTGAGAGGATGAGAGACAGGGGGACAGAGTGAGAGGATGAGAGACAGGGGGACAGAGTGAGAGGAGGAGAGACAGGAGGACAGAGTGAGAGGATGAGAGACAGGGGAACAGAGTGAGAGGAGGAGAGACAGGAGGACAGAGTGAGAGGATGAGAGACAGGGGGACAGAGTGAGAGGAGGAGAGACAGGGGGACAGAGTGAGAGGATGAGAGACAGGGGGACAGAGTGAGAGGAGGAGAGACAGGAGGACAGAGTGAGAGGATGAGAGACAGGGGAACAGAGTGAGAGGAGGAGAGACAGGGGGACAGAGTGAGAGGATGAGAGACAGGGGGACAGAGTGAGAGGAGGAGAGACAGGAGGACAGAGTGAGAGGATGAGAGACAGGGGGACAGAGTGAGAACAGAGAGAGAGGAGGGGAGACGGGGGGACAGAGTGAGAGGAGGAGAGAGGAGGAGAGACAGGGGGACAGAGTGAGTGGAGGAGAGACAGGGGGAAGACAGGGGGACAGAGTGAGAGGAGGAGAGAGGAGGAGAGACAGGGGGACAGAGTGAGAGGAGGAGAGAGGAGGAGAGACAGGGGGACAGAGTGAGAACAGAGAGAGAGGAGGGGAGACGGGGGGACAGAGTGAGAGGAGGAGAGACAGGGGGACAGAGTGAGAACAGAGAGAGAGGAGGGGAGACGGGGGGGACAGAGTGAGAGGAGGAGAGACAGGAGGACAGAGGGACAGAACAGAGTGAGAGGAAGATAGAGACAAGGGGAGATAGTCAGAACAGAGTGAGAGGAAGAGAGAGACAAGGGGAGATAGTCAGAACAGAGTGAGAGGAAGAGAGAGACAAGGGGAGATAGTCAGAACAGAGTGAGAGGAAGAGAGAGACAAGGGGAGATAGTCAGAACAGAGTGAGAGGAGGAGAGACGTGGACAGAGTCAAAGGAGGAGTTACAGAGGGACAGAGTCAGAGGACGCGAGACAGGGGGACAGAGTCAAAACAGACTGGGAGGAGGATAGACTACTGTATAGCTCCAGAGAGGAGACTGTCTAGATCAGAATAGTGTAGCATGGGAACGGAGTGGCGCAGTGGTCTAAGGCACTGCATCGCAGTGCTAGCTGTGCCACTAGAGATCGTGGTTCGAATCCAGGCTCTGTCGTAGCCGGCCGTGACCGGGAGACCCATTGGGCGGCGCACAATTGGCCCAGCGTCGTCCAGGGTAGGGGAGGGAATGGCCGGCAGGGATGTAGCTCAGTTGGTAGAGCATGGCGTTTGCAACGCCAGGGTTGTGGGTTCGATTCCCACGGGGGGCCAGTATGAAAAATAAAAATAATGTATGCACTCACTAACTGTAAGTCGCTCTGGATGTGAATGTGGGAATCCTGGGTAATGACGAATACTCACTGGGAAACTTGTGCTCGTGGCTGATATCCAGGAGACGCTTCAGACCTGTCAACCAAAAACATCACCAACAACATCACCAACAACATTGGTGACTGCCATGACTGTCAGCATCTCTTTCACACATCTTCTCCTTACCCCTCCCTCTAATTTTCACATCTTCTCTCCCATCCCCCTCTCTGTCATTTTCACACCAAACACAATCATTTCCTGTTCCTGTTTCTTCCTACCTGACCCACCAACAGACATGAATGAGATCATAATCATTAGATGACAGATGATTGTGTCCGGTCAGGGTTTACATCGTTGGTTTTCTACACCACAATAAGAACAACTCCATATACTGTAGGAGTTAAGGATATAAATCCTCTATCTGTGCATCGCTAAGAGTTAATGTGCCCCTACTCACCCCTAACCCCTAACCCCTAACCTCTGACGTCACTCCAACACTAACCCTAACAGTTAATGTGATGCAGCTGTTAGTAACTGGACCATGAAGAGAATTCATCACTCAGAAATACTCACCCCCCCTACTCAACATACCCCTACTCCCCCCTCCCCCTACTCCCCCCTCCCCATACTCAACATACCCCTCCCCTCCCACCTACCCCTCCCCCTAGTCAACATACCCCTACTCCCCCCTCCCCCTACTCCCCCCTCCCCCTAGTCAACATACCCCTCCCCCCCTCCCCCTACTCCCCCCCTCCCCATACTCAACATACCCCTACTCCCCCCTCCCCCTACTCCCCCCTCCCCATACTCAACATACCCCTACTCCCCCCTCCCCCTACCCCCCCTCCCCCTACTCCCCCCTCCCCCTAGTCAACATACCCCTACCCCCCCTCCCCCTACTCCCCCCTCCCCATACTCAACATACCCCTACTCCCCCCTCCCCATACTCAACATACCCCTCCCCCCCTCCCCCTACCCACCCCTCCCCCTACTCCCCCCTCCCCCAAGTCAACATACCCCTACCCTCCCCATACTCAACATACCCCTACTCCCCCCTCCCCCTACTCCCCCCCCCCCTAGTCAACATACCCCTACCCCCCCCTCCCCCTACTCCCCCCTCCCCATACTCAACATACCCCTACTCCCCCCTCCCCCTACTCCCCCCTCCCCCTAGTCAACATACCCCTACCCCCCCTCCCCCTACTCCCCCCTCCCCATACTCAACATACCCCTACTCCCCCCTCCCCCTACTCCCCCCTCCCCATACTCAACATACCCCTCCCCCCTCCCCCTACCCACCCCTCCCCCTACTCACCCCCCAATCCCTTGCCTCCTCCATCCAAGGATCTGAGGTCGCTCAGACCTGATCATATATATAATCTGAGACAGCAAGGAAGGACTGACTCACCCTCCTCAATGTATCTGACACAATCCCAATCCTAACCCCATCCCTAGCCCTACTCCTAGAAACTCATGTAGACCAGCGAAATGGGACAGGGACTCACCAGCCTCCGTAAGAGTGTAGCTGGCTGAGACTCCATCAGTGTTGGTGACCTCACAGGAGAAGATACCAAGGTCCTCCAAAGAGGGATCATTAAAGACCACTCTGGACCTGAGGAGACAGCATGACAAAGGGTTAGGCTCTGGACCTGAGGAGACAGCATGACAAAGGGTTAGGCTCTGGACCTGAGGAGACAGCATGACAAAGGGTTAGGGTTAGGCTCTGGACCTGAGGAGACAGCATGACAAAGGGTTAGGGTTAGGCTCTGGACCTGAGGAGACAGCATGACAAAGGGTTAGGCTCTGGACCTGAGGAGACAGCATGACAAAGGGTTAGGGTTAGGCTCTGGACCTGAGGAGACAGCATGACAAAGGGTTAGGGTTAGGCTCTGGACCTGAGGAGACAGCATTACAAAGGGTTAGGGTTAGGCTCTGGACCTGAGGAGACAGCATGACAAAGGGTTAGGCTCTGGACCTGAGGAGACAGCATGACAAAGGGTTAGGGTTAGGCTCTGGACCAGAGGAGACAGATAGTATTTAAACAGAACTTACTTTCCTCCCTCTGTGACGATAGTGAGTCTGGAGGTGTCTGTCAGAGCCTTATAGTTCTTAGACCAGATGAACTTTGACCCCTCGGCCATATCAGAACACTCAAAGATCATGGAGATCACACCATCATCATCCACATCGAGTACTATCTCATGCGTACCTGGAGGGGGGGATACATGTTACATAGAGGAGAGAAGGGGAGAAAGAGAGAGAGAGATTATAGTCACATCAATAAAAGCACAAACTTTACATTTTAACGGACCTAGAATATTAGAACCAAGACCCCCTCATCGTCCACTGTACATAGAAATCCCCTGAGAGAGAGAGAAAAAGACAGAGAAAGACAGAGAGAAAGAGAGCGAGAAAGAGAGACAGAGAGAGATGGAGAGAGAGAGAGAAAGAGAGAGAGAGAGAGAGAGAAAGAGAGAGAGAGAGAACGAGAGAGAGAGAGAACGAGAGAGAGAACGAGAGAGAGCGAGAGAGAGAACGAGAGAGAGAGAGAGAGAGAGAGAGAGAACGAGAGAGAGAGAGAGAGAGAGAGAGAGAGAGAGAGAGAGAGAACGAGAGAGAGAGAGAATGAGAGAGAGAGAGAACGAGAGAGAGAGAGAGAGAGAGAGAATGTACTACTGTACACACCAGGCATGGTTAGAGCCAGAACAGGTCCTAACACAGCAGAAGTCTTTCCAACTCCAGCCAGGTTCTGAGCACGCAGCCTGAACACATAGGACCTGCCTGCAATCAGACCATTGACCTGGAGAACACACACGAGGAGGGAGAGGAACAACACACATAGCTGTTAGCTAACACACTACAACACTACTATCTGACTCGTCCTGAACTACTTGGAATGGATGGAACGCTGTGTTCTTCCCAAGGACCCTATAGAATGCTAGACAGGTATGGGTATAGACAGGGTCCTCTATGACAGATATACATCCTAACCTTCATGTACTTCAGCTTGATGGCCTTCTCATGTACTCCCTTCCAGACCTCCCCTGCCATGGCCTCCTTGATGTCCACATAGAAGCCGTTGACAGGAGTTCGGCCATCGAAGGTAGGAGTTTCCCACAGCAACACCATGGAACTGTCACGCACCTCCAACACACGGAGACCATGGGGAACACCTGGAGAGACAGACAGGTAGAGAGAGAGACAGGTATAGTAACTACCTGTCTCTCTAGGGCTACCGACATAAAGGCTAATCTGAAGATGGTGCTAGCTAAGGCTAAAACTGGTGAGTGTAGAGAGTATAGGGATATTGTTATCCACGTCGGCACTAATGATGTTAGGATGAAACAGTCAGAGGTCAACAAGCGCAACATAGCTTCAGCGTGCAAATTAGCTAGAAAGATGTGTCGGCATCGAGTAATTGTCTCTGGCCCCCTCCCAGTTAGGGTGAGTGATGAGCTCTACAGCAGACTCGCACAACTTAATCGCTGGTTGTAAACTGTTTTCTGCCCCTCCCAAAAGTTGAATTGGTTGTCTTTCTGGGACCAAGCCTGGCCTGCTGAGGAGTGATGGACTCCATCCTAACTGGAGGGGTGCTACAGGACCAAGCCTGGCCTGCTGAGGAGTGATGGACTCCATCCTAACTGGAGGGGTGCTACAGGACCAAGCCTGGCCTGCTGAGGAGTGACGGACTCCATCCTAGCTGGAGGGGTGCTACAGGACCAAGCCTGGCCTGCTGAGGGGTGACGGACTCCATCCTAGCTGGAGGGGTGTTACAGGACCAAGCCTGACCTGCTGAGGAGTGACGGACTCCATCCTAGCTGGAGGGGTGCTACAGGACCAAGCCTGGCATGCTGAGGAGTGATGGACTCCATCCTAGTTGGAGGGGGGCTACAGGACCAAGCCTGGCCTGCTGAGGAGTGATGGACTCCATCCTAGCTGGAGGGGTGCTACAGGACCAAGCCTGGCCTGCTGAGGAGTGATGGACTCCATCCTAACTGGAGGGGTGCTACAGGACCAAGCCTGGCCTGCTGAGGAGTGACGGACTCCATCCTAGCTGGAGGGGTGCTACAGGACCAAGCCTGGCCTGCTGAGGGGTGACGGACTCCATCCTAGCTGGAGGGGTGTTACAGGACCAAGCCTGACCTGCTGAGGAGTGACGGACTCCATCCTAGCTGGAGGGGTGCTACAGGACCAAGCCTGGCATGCTGAGGAGTGATGGACTCCATCCTAGCTGGAGGGGGGCTACAGGACCAAGCCTGGCCTGCTGAGGAGTGATGGACTCCATCCTAGCTGGAGGGGTGCTACAGGACCAAGCCTGGCCTGCTGAGGAGTGACGGACTCCATCCTAGATGGAGGGGTGTTACAGGACCAAGCCTGGCCTGCTGAGGAGTGATGGACTCCATCCTAGCTGGAGGGGTGCTACAGGACCAAGCCTGGCCTGCTGAGGAGTGACGGACTCCATCCTAGCTGGAGGGGTGCTCTCATCTTATCTATCAACATGGACAGGGCTCTAACTCTGCCACTAGCATAGTCAATGTAGTCAGCTCAGCTATCCCCATTGAGACCGTGTCTGTGCCTCGATCTAGGTTGAGCAAAACTAAACATGGCGGTGTTCGCCTTGGCAATCTCACTGGAATAAAGACCTCCTCCATTCCTGTCATTATTGAAAGAGATTGTGATATCTCACATCTCAAAATAGCACTACTTAATGTTAGATAAAATCAAATCAAATTTTATTGGCCACATTCGCCGAATACAACAGGTGTAGACATTAACGTGAAATGCTTACTTAAAGCCCTTAACCAACAATGCATTTATTTTTAAATAAAAAAGTAAAATAAAACAACAACAAAAAAGTGTTGAGAATAGAAGAGCAGAAGTCAAATAAAATAACAGTAGGGAGGCTATATATACAGGGGGTACCGTTGCAGAGTCAATGTGCGGGGGCACCGGCTAGTTGAGGTAGTTGAGGTAATATGTACATGTGGGTAGAGTTAAAGTGACTATGCATAAATAATTAACAGAGTAGCAGCAGCGTAAAAAGATGGGGTGGGGGTGGGGGGGCAGTGCAAATAGTCCGGGTAGCCATGATTAGCTGTTCAGGAGTCTTATGGCTTGGGGGTAGAAGCTGTTGAGAAGTCTTTTGGACCTAGACTTGGCACTCCGGTACCGCTTGCCGTGCGGTAGCAGAGAGAACAGTCTATGACTAGGGTGGCTGGAGTCTTTGACAATTTTGAGGGCCTTCCTCTGACACCGCCTGGTATAGAGGTCCTGGATGGCAGGAAGCTTGGCCCCAGTGATGTACTGGGCCTTATGCACTACCCTCTGTAGTGCCTTGCGGTCGGAGGCCGAGCAGTTGCCATACCAGGCGGTGATGCAACCAGTCAGGATGCTCTCGATGGTGCAGCTGTAGAATTTTTTGAGGATCTGAGGACCCATGCCAAATCTTTTCAGTCTCCTGAGGGGGAATAGACTTTGTCGTGCCCTCTTCACGACTGTCTTGGTGTGTTTGGACAATGATAGTTTGTTGGTGATGTGGACACCAAGGAACTTGAAGCTCTCAACCTGTTCCACTACAGCCCTGTCGATGAGAATGGGGGTGTGCTCAGTCCTCATTTTTTTCCTATAGTCCACAATCATCTCCTTTGTCTTGGTCACGTTGAGGGAGAGGTTGTTATCCTGGCACCACACGGCCAGGTCTCTGACCTCCTCCCTATAGGCTGTCTCATCGTCGGTGATCAGGCCTACCACTGTTGTGTCGTCTGCAAACTTAATGATGGTGTTGGAGTCGTGCTTGGCCATGCAGTCATGGGTGAACAGGGAGTACAGGAGGGGACTGAGCACGCACCCCTGAGGGGCCCCCGTGTTGAGGATCAGTGTGGAAGATGTGTTGTTACCTATCCTTACCACCTGGGGGCAGCCCGTCAGGAAGTCCAGGATCCAGTTGCAGAGGGAAGTGTTTAGTCCCAGGATCCTTAGCTTAGTGATGAGCTTTGAGGGCACTATGGTGTTGAATGCTGAGCTGTAGTCAATGAATAGCATTCTCACGTAGGTGTTCCTCTTGTCCAGGTGGGAAAGGGCAGTGTGGAGTGCAATAGAGATTGCATCATCTGTGGATCTGTTGGGGCGGTATGCAAATTGGAGTGGGTCTAGGATTTCTGGGATAATGGTGTTGATGTGAGCCATGACCAGCCTTTCAAAGCACTTCATGGCTACAGACGTCAGTGCTACGTGTCAGTAGTCGTTTAGGCAGGTTACCTTAGTGTCCTTGGGCACGGGGACTATGATGGTCTGCTTGAAACATGTTGGTATTACAGACTCTGTCAGGGACAAGTTGAAAATGTCAGTGAAGACACTTGCCAGTTGGTCAGCACATGCTCGGAGTACACGTCCTGGTAATCCGTCTGGCCCTGCAGCCTTGTGAATGTTGACCTATTTAAAGGTCTTACTCACATCGGCAACAGAGAGCATGATCACATAGTCATCCGGAACAGCTGGTGCTCTCATGCATGCTTCAGTGTTGCTTGCCTTGAAGCGAGCATAGAAGTGATTTAGCTCGTCTGGTAGGCTCGTGTCACTGGACAGCTCGCGGCTGTGCTTGCCTTTGAAGTCTGTAATAGTTTGCAAGCCCTGCCACATCCGACGAGCGTCAGAGCCGGTGTAGTACGATTCGATCTTAGTTCTGTATTGACTCTTTGCCTGTTTGATGGTTCGTCGGAGGGCATAGCGGGATTTCTTATAAGCATCCGGGTTAGAGTCCCGCTCCTTGAAAGAGGCAGCTCTACCCTTTAGCTCAGTGCGGATGTTGCCTGTAATCCATGGCTTCTGGTTGGGGTATGTGCAGTACAGTCACTGTGGGGACAACGTCATCGATGCACTTATTGACTTATAGTGACCCATGTGGTGTACTCCTCAATGCTATCTGAAGAATCCTGGAACATGTTCCAGTCTGTGCTAGCAAAACAGTCCTGTAGCTTAGCATCTGCGTCATCTGACCACCTTTTTATTAACGAGTTACTGGTGCTTCCTGCTTTAGTTTTTGCTTATAAGCAGGAATCAGGAGGATAGAGTTATGGTCAGATTTGCCAAATGGAGGGCGAGGGAGAGCTTTGTATGTGTCTCTGTGTGTGGAGTAAAGGTGGTCTAGAGTTATTTTTCCTCTGGTTACCAAAGAAAAATTTCAATATTATCTCCCAGGAACCAGACAGTTATGACAGTCCCAAAACATATGAAACAGTTTTACATCGAACACAAGTAGGATCAAAATCAGACAATATTCTCCCAAGTTTAGCCCTGGACCGGTGGATACGGTGAATCACCATGAATTGGATGAGGCTGTGTGCTAAAAGAAGAAGTATGTATGCCAGGAGTCATCCCCAAGTTCCTCCCCCAAATCATTTTCCAAAAGAGCATTTAAAGGCAACAAATATGGGTTCTGTAAGTCATTAATGATTGCATATACAGTATATCTGAAATTACACACTTAGGAAGCTTGTTTAACTCAATAATGCTCTTCATAGCTGTACTTGCAGGCTTAATGGGAAACTCAGATGTGTTCGCTCTAACTAAGTTCCTAGTCTAGAGATAGCGGAAGAAGTGGGATGGGGGAGGTTGTACTTTACCTGTAGCTGAGCAAAATAGGCAAATGTATTATCACTTCATAATTGGGCGAGTGAGGAGAGACCTAGCGAGGAGAGACCTAGTGGGGAGAGGCCTAGTGGGGAGAGGCCTAGTGGGGAGAGGCCTAGTGGGGAGAGGCCCAGTGAGGAGAGGCCCAGTGGGGAGAGGCCCAGTGAGGAGAAGCCTAGTGGGGAGAGGCCCAGTGGGGAGAGGCCCAGTGAGGATAGGCCTAGTGGGGAGATGCCCAGTGAGGAGAGGCCCAGTGGGGAGAGGCCCAGTGGGGAGAGGCCCAGTGGGGAGAGGCCCAGTGTAGCCTCCTGTAGCCCAGTAGTATGTCTGATCATCTGTAGCCCAGTAGTATGTCGGATCATCTGTAACCCAGTAGTATGTCTGATCATCTGTAACCCAGTAGTATGTCTGATCATCTGTAGCCCAGTAGTATGTCTGATCATCTGTAGCCCAGTAGTATGTCGGATCATCTGTAGCCCAGTAGTATGTCGGATCATCTGTAGCCCAGTAGTATGTCTGATCATCTGTAGCCCAGTAGTATGTCGGATCATCTGTAACCCAGTAGTATGTCTGATCATCTGTAGCCCAGTAGTATGTCGGATCATCTGTAGCCCAGTAGTATGTCGGATCATCTGTAACCCAGTAGTATGTCTGATCATCTGTAACCCAGTAGTATGTCTGATCATCTGTAACCCAGTAGTATGTCTGATCATCTGTAACCCAGTAGTATGTCTGATCATCTGTAGCCCAGTAGTATGTCTGATCATCTGTAACCCAGTAGTATGTCTGATCATCTGTAACCCAGTAGTATGTCTGATCATCTGTAACCCAGTAGTATGTCTGATCATCTGTAACCCAGTAGTATGTCTGATCATCTGTAGCCCAGTAGTATGTCGGATCATCTGTAACCCAGTAGTATGTCGGATCATCTGTAACCCAGTAGTATGTCTGATCATCTGTAACCCAGTAGTATGTCTGATCATCTGTAACCCAGTAGTATGTCTGATCATCTGTAACCCAGTAGTATGTCTGATCATCTGTAGCCCAGTAGTATGTCTGATCATCTGTAACCCAGTAGTATGTCTGATCATCTGTAACCCAGTAGTATGTCTGATCATCTGTAACCCAGTAGTATGTCTGATCATCTGTAACCCAGTAGTATGTCTGATCATCTGTAACCCAGTAGTATGTCTGATCATCTGTAACCCAGTAGTATGTCTGATCATCTGTAACCCAGTAGTATGTCTGATCATCTGTAGCCCAGTAGTATGTCTGATCATCTGTAGCCCAGTAGTATGTCTGATCATCTGTAGCCCAGTAGTATGTCGGATCATCTGTAACCCAGTAGTATGTCGGATCATCTGTAACCCAGTAGTATGTCTGATCATCTGTAACCCAGTAGTATGTCTGATCATCTGTAACCCAGTAGTATGTCGGATCATCTGTAACCCAGCAGTATGTCTGATCATCTGTAGCCCAGTAGTATGTCGGATCATCTGTAACCCAGTAGTATGTCTGATCATCTGTAACCCAGTAGTATGTCTGATCATCTGTAACCCAGTAGTATGTCTGATCATCTGTAACCCAGTAGTATGTCTGATCATCTGTAGCCCAGTAGTATGTCTGATCATCTGTAGCCCAGTAGTATGTCTGATCATCTGTAGCCCAGTAGTATGTCGGAACATCTGTAACCCAGTAGTATGTCGGATCATCTGTAACCCAGTAGTATGTCTGATCATCTGTAAACCAGTAGTATGTCTGATCATCTGTAACCCAGTAGTATGTCGGATCATCTGTAACCCAGCAGTATGTCTGATCATCTGTAGCCCAGTAGTATGTCGGATCATCTGTAACCCAGTAGTATGTCTGATCATCTGTAACCCAGCAGTATGTCTGATCATCTGTAGCCCAGTAGTATGTCGGATCATCTGTAACCCAGTAGTATGTCTGATCATCTGTAACCCAGTAGTATGTCGGATCATCTGCAACCCAGCAGTATGTCTGATCATCTGCAGCCCAGTAGTATGTCGGATCATCTGTAACCCAGTAGTATGTCTGATCATCTGTAACCCAGTAGTATGTCTGATCATCTGTAGCCCAGTAGTATGTCTGATCATCTGTAGCCCAGTAGTATGTCTGATCATCTGTAACCCAGTAGTATGTCTGATCATCTGTAACCCAGTAGTATGTCGGATCATCTGTAACCCAGCAGTATGTCTGATCATCTGTAGCCCAGTAGTATGTCGGATCATCTGTAACCCAGTAGTATGTCTGATCATCTGTAACCCAGCAGTATGTCTGATCATCTGTAGCCCAGTAGTATGTCGGATCATCTGTAACCCAGTAGTATGTCTGATCATCTGTAACCCAGTAGTATGTCGGATCATCTGCAACCCAGCAGTATGTCTGATCATCTGTAGCCCAGTAGTATGTCGGATCATCTGTAACCCAGTAGTATGTCTGATCATCTGTAACCCAGTAGTATGTCTGATCATCTGTAGCCCAGTAGTATGTCTGATCATCTGTAGCCCAGTAGTATGTCTGATCATCTGTAACCCAGTAGTATGTCTGATCATCTGTAACCCAGTAGTATGTCTGATCATCTGTAACCCAGTAGTATGTCTGATCATCTGTAACCCAGTAGTATGTCTGATCATCTGTAACCCAGTAGTATGTCTGATCATCTGTAACCCAGTAGTATGTCTGATCATCTGTAACCCAGTAGTATGTCTGATCATCTGTAACCCAGTAGTATGTCTGATCATCTGTAACCCAGTAGTATGTCTGATCATCTGTAACCCAGTAGTATGTCTGATCATCTGTAACCCAGTAGTATGTCTGATCATCTGTAACCCAGTAGTATGTCTGATCATCTGTAGCCCAGTAGTATGTCTGATCATCTGTAACCCAGTAGTATGTCTGATCATCTGTAACCCAGTAGTATGTCTGATCATCTGTAACCCAGTAGTATGTCTGATCATCTGTAGCCCAGTAGTATGTCTGATCATCTGTAACCCAGTAGTATGTCGGATCATCTGTAACCCAGTAGTATGTCTGATCATCTGTAACCCAGTAGTATGTCTGATCATCTGTAGCCCAGTAGTATGTCTGATCATCTGTAACCCAGTAGTATGTCTGATCATCTGTAGCCCAGTAGTATGTCTGATCATCTGTAACCCAGCAGTATGTCTGATCATCTGTAGCCCAGTAGTATGTCGGATCATCTGTAACCCAGTAGTATGTCTGATCATCTGTAGCCCAGTAGTATGTCGGATCATCTGTAACCCAGTAGTATGTCTGATCATCTGTAACCCAGTAGTATGTCTGATCATCTGTAACCCAGTAGTATGTCGGATCATCTGTAACCCAGTAGTATGTCGGATCATCTGTAACCCAGTAGTATGTCTGATCATCTGTAACCCAGTAGTATGTCTGATCATCTGTAACCCAGTAGTATGTCGGATCATCTGTAACCCAGTAGTATGTCTGATCATCTGTAACCCAGTAGTATGTCTGATCATCTGTAACCCAGTAGTATGTCTGATCATCTGTAGCCCAGTAGTATGTCTGATCATCTGTAACCCAGTAGTATGTCTGATCATCTGTAGCCCAGTAGTATGTCTGATCATCTGTAACCCAGTAGTATGTCTGATCATCTGTAGCCCAGTAGTATGTCTGATCATCTGTAACCCAGTAGTATGTCTGATCATCTGTAGCCCAGTAGTATGTCTGATCATCTGTAACCCAGTAGTATGTCGGATCATCTGTAACCCAGTAGTATGTCTGATCATCTGTAACCCAGTAGTATGTCTGATCATCTGTAGCCCAGTAGTATGTCTGATCATCTGTAACCCAGTAGTATGTCGGATCATCTGTAACCCAGTAGTATGTCGGATCATCTGTAACCCAGTAGTATGTCTGATCATCTGTAGCCCAGTAGTATGTCTGATCATCTGTAACCCAGTAGTATGTCGGATCATCTGTAACCCAGTAGTATGTCGGATCATCTGTAACCCAGTAGTATGTCTGATCATCTGTAGCCCAGTAGTATGTCTGATCATCTGTAACCCAGTAGTATGTCTGATCATCTGTAACCCAGTAGTATGTCTGATCATCTGTAGCCCAGTAGTATGTCTGATCATCTGTAACCCAGTAGTATGTCTGATCATCTGTAACCCAGTAGTATGTCTGATCATCTGTAACCCAGTAGTATGTCGGATCATCTGTAACCCAGTAGTATGTCTGATCATCTGTAGCCCAGTAGTATGTCTGATCATCTGTAGCCCAGTAGTATGTCTGATCATCTGTAACCCAGTAGTATGTCTGATCATCTGTAACCCAGTAGTATGTCTGATCATCTGTAGCCCAGTAGTATGTCTGATCATCAGTAACCCAGCAGTATGTCTGATCATCTGTAGCCCAGTAGTATGTCGGATCATCTGTAACCCAGTAGTATGTCGGATCATCTGTAACCCAGTAGTATGTCTGATCATCTGTAACCCAGTAGTATGTCTGATCATCTGTAGCCCAGTAGTATGTCTGATCATCTGTAACCCAGTAGTATGTCTGATCATCTGTAGCCCAGTAGTATGTCTGATCATCTGTAACCCAGTAGTATGTCTGATCATCTGTAACCCAGTAGTATGTCTGATCATCTGTAGCCCAGTAGTATGTCTGATCATCTGTAACCCAGTAGTATGTCTGATCATCTGTAGCCCAGTAGTATGTCTGATCATCTCTAACCCAGTAGTATGTCGGATCATCTGTAACCCAGTAGTATGTCTGAATATATTTTTGAATAAAAATGGGTAAACATTGAAATAAATATAAAAATGTGAGCAACACATTCATTGACATGACATTAACCCTTCCAATAAGAGAAAGAGGGAGAGACTTCAAAAAAGTAGTAGACGTTTGAAACTATCTGCTAGAGCAGCGATTCTCAATTTGTCGCGAGAGAATTTGAGTGGGTCACGGGAGTCTGAGTTAAATTATTATTATTATTATTATTATTATTATTATTATTATTATTCAATGAAAAACTACTCCAGTCTAAACTTAAACCAGGTAGAAAGTGTGTAGAAATGATAATGAATTTACATGTTTTAATGATTTAATCTCAACAATCTTTATTCAATCACAGTATTTTCAATGTAGAGCTATTAGCAGCACCATTTATGTTGATATTATGGTCTCAAACCAGTGAGTTTATTAACATTCTTCATAAAAAATATGGGCAACATTTTATTATTGACAATGAAAGAGGTGGGAATGTTGGTCCCTTGGCATATAATTGCTACATTTACTATCAATATAGAATGAAAAATAGTTTTCCAGATTGTATTTTGGCGATTATTTTTTGCAAGGCAAAACCAGTTCAGAACCACTGTGGTAGAGCAACAATGTTTGCCTTAAAGGTCATGAACGGTCAAAATCATGTTTTTATGATATTTGAAGGAAACCAGATCAAAGTATAATGACTAAAGTCTGAAAAATGACTGTTGCTTCTACAATGATAAAGTTTGATCATAAAGTTACTGTTCCCCTCCCCCATGTCAAACACTTAGATTCAATATTAAGGGGACATCACGTTAACTCTCATTTGAATATACCAATGGTAACATGATATTCTCTTACCTAATTTAAATAAGTACCGCCTTGTAACCAACATCGGAGAAGGCGTGTTTGCAGAGGGGCGTGGTTTACATAGCTAGATAGCTACTCTACTGGTGACAGAATGTGACTGTAGGGAAGGGTTTTCCAAACTCGGGACCCCAAGGGGGGCACGTTTCGGTTTTTGCACTAGCATTACACAGCTGATTCAAATAATCAACTAATCATCAAGCTTTAATCATTTGAATCAGCTGTGTAGTGGGACCAGCAATAACCTCAGAATCTACAAAGGGGGTAGATTTATGAACCAAAATGGCAGCATCTCTTGATTTACTGAAAGTTAGAGAGGAACAACTGACAAACCCAGTCCTTGCAAATCCTAAAGTGGTCACGTCCCAAAGTGAGTCTCCTGTTGAAATGAAACATCAAACCCAGTCCTTGCAAATCCTAAAGTGGTCACGTCCCAAAGTGAGTCTCCTGTAGAAATGAAACATTTGCGTTCAAACCCTTTAAAATGTGTCAGAGTTGTTGGCCCTTTTGACGTTCCACGAAATGTAATTGATGGTATTATTTTGGCCACCCTGAGCACCCCCGTTAGACACCCCTGTCATCAGAGCAGAGCGAAACCCCAGGATAACTAGTCTCAGAGAAATAATGTAAGATTATATAAGATACATTTCACCTCTATATCTGACATGGTACAGGTGTCTTATTGTTTTAGGCCCATAACCATGTGTGTGTGAGGTGTATACTTTTGTTTCAAAGTAGATTTGTTTAAGACTACCAAGAAACACTCTGTGTGACCCTGACTTAAAAGGTTAAAGTAGCGTTCTGTGATAGTGAATCAACAAGCTAAAAATACAAAATTAGAAAAGCATCACTAAAAATGTATAAATTGTGTCCCCAGTTTTATAAAGGGTATTGAGAGAGGAAAATATAAATAAATAAACTGTATCGAGGCCAAAAACCTCTCATTTAAAGTAAGCAAATTGCAGTAAAACGACCAAAACCACAAAACTGAGTATGTGCAACATTGAAAGTTTGCTGGGTCTAAATGACATTCAAAACATACAACGTTGAAGTGACGACCAAAAAAAAAAAACTTGGAGCCTCGACACATTTACTGTTTACTGGGTCATTTACTGTTTACTGGGTCATTTACTGTTTACTGGGTCGTGAATAAATAAATAAACAACCCTAAATGTTGTAATGTGAATGAGACAGTACGTAAACCCATACATACATTTAATGAACACAGTTGGAGCAAACGGAAATCACGTCAGAGGCCCTCTTGAATGGATTTTCTGACCGATGCATGCTACATTTGGTTCGGTTTGGAGTCCGCGGACCAATGCATGCTACATTTGGTTCGGTTTAGGTCCGCGGACCGATGCATGCTACATTTGGTTAGGTTTGGGGCTCGAGTATAGGGTAAGGTTAGGGTATAGGGTAAGGTTAGGGTATAGGGTAAGGTTAGGGTATAGGGTAAGGTTAGGTATAGGGTAAGGTTAGGGTATAGGGTAAGGTTAGGTATAGGGTAAGGTTAGGGTATAGGGTAAGGTAAGGGTATATGGTAAGGTTAGGGTATAGGGTAAGGTTAGGTATAGGGTAAGGTTAGGGTATAGGGTAAGGTAAGGGTATAGGGTAAGGTTAGGGTAAGGTTAGGGTATGGGGTAAGGTTAGGGTATAGGGTAAGGTTAGGGTATAGGGTAAGGTTAGGTATAGGGTAAGGTTAGGTATAGGGTAAGGTTAGGGTATAGGGTAAGGTTAGGGTAAGGTTAGGGTATAGGGTAAGGTTAGGGTATAGGGTAAGGTTAGGGTAAGGTTAGGGTATAGGGTAAGGTTTAGGGTATAGGGTAAGGTTAGGGTAAGGGTTAGGGTATAGGGTAAGGTTAGGGTATAGGGTAAGGTTAGTATAGGGTAAGTTAGGGTATAAGGGTAAAGGTTAGGGTAGGGTATAAGGTTAGGCTAGGGTATAGGGTAAGGATTAGGTATAGGGTAAGGTTAGGGTATAGGTAAGGTCAGGTATAGGGTAAGGTTAGGGTATAGGGTAAGGTAAGGGTATATGGTAAGGTTAGGTATAGGTAAGGATTTTTAGGTATAGGGTAAGGTTAGGGTATAGGGTAAGGTAAGGGTATAGTGTAAGGTTAGGGTAAGGTTAGGGTAAGGATTAGGGTATAGGTAAAGGTTAGGG